>VZTX01023804.1:1255144-1527141 GCA_013400915.1 Pardalotus punctatus
ATCGGCGTTTCTTAAGAAGAGCGGGGGGTTTTTGGTTTTGCCTTTTTTTTTTTTTTTTTTCCTTTAACTGCTGGTGAATGAATGACTCTGTAGTGCTTTGTGACTGCCAAACTAATCCAGCTGCCATCCCTGTTCTCATCAAGTACTTCAACCTTGGACCTCCTTCATGTAGCTCTTTCTACTATTTCATTTTGGTGAAATGGGCTATTTAGTAGGTCACAGGAGGAGGCAGAGCTCTGTTTCACTGATGTGCTGAGTGGAAAGCAGTGAAAAATAAAGGACCTGGGAAGACACAAAAGCTGCACGTGTTGGCTTTTTTCAGCTGTTGTATCTTTTGTGTAGATTGCCCGCGGTTGTGCTCTACCAGAGTTATACATTAAGTGGTGCTTCGGTTTATTACATATTCCACTTTAAACCTTGATGTTCGGTATGAAAGATGCATTCGTGATATGTCCTGTGTAGCACAGTTCATGAATAAGTTCTTGTGGAAAAAATTCCAGTTTCGGGAATGTCGGTCATGAAACAAAATGAAGACTAGCTTAATTTTTAATTTTGGAATTTCTAGGGGAGTTTATGAGTGGAAATCAGTACTGATAATTTATAAAGAACTTTTATTGCTAAGGTTTGTAATAACTTCTTTAATATTTATAGTTCTTGAAATGACTTTATGCACTGGGGCACATTCTTTATGATCATTTCTTTTATCACTCCTGTTTTGTGACTGTTTTTCTAATAAGAAAGATAAATAAGTTCATTCTGAGTATTGATTTACTTAAAGGCATGCTAACCAAGTAGTTAAACACTGCTATTTTCCATAAATGAAGCTAAAATATTCATTAACCAATTAATAATATTCAGTTTTTCTGGTTGATATATAGATATGCCTGAGGCTTACATATAGCACACTCTATATCATTATATGTTCTACTTGGAAACATAAATGAAATAGAATGTAAATTAAAAAATACATAACAATGTTACACACTCTCGAAAGAGACTGTTATATTACATTCAAAGCATTATTTTAGAAGCATGAAACCTAGATGCAATTTAATAGACCAGGAAAGAGTTGAGCAGGAAGTATGTTTTGTACTTAACAAAAAAAACCCAAAACCTGAAGACTAGAATCTTCCAATAATAGTAATTGGATAATAATTGTGAGAGTAATAAAATAAGTGAATAGATGTTGATTTTGCACAGGTCCAGTGAAGGCAGCTATGTTTTAAAAATCTAACAATTGCACAATCAAACAATGCAGCTGCTTGGGGCAGCAAATGTGCCTTAATTGAAAATCTCTGACTGCTGTGTGGGTTCTGAGAACCATGGCTGACACTGGGGTGGATAACATGTAACAGCTCCACTCACAGAGCTAGAAAAGTCAAAATTCTACTTTTATCATGGAAACAGAAGCATGGCTTGGGCTGTTGGCATTTCAACACTGCCAGTACCACAGCTTCCAGTGCTGGTACTGGAAAATACATATTCCAAGTACCCCCAGGCTATTTCCATTTTAGTTGAGAAAAGACCATGGAGAGAATCAGAGCTGATGAGTTTCCATTGCATACAATGAGGAGTGTTTATTCAGGCAGGTATTTCCCTTGCTCCCTGCTCGTGTTCTCCCTTAGCCTTGCTGATTTTTCAAGGGGTCCATGGCAGGGAGCTGGAATGAGATGAGCTTTAAGGTCCCTTCCAACCCAAACCATTCTGGGTGTCACCTGTCTGGGAGCTCGCTGCTGGAGTCCAGAGTGAGAAGAACAAGATTGCAGAGAGTTGAAACCCCCCTGAGGCTGGGAGCCCTAAATGTTGGTGGTGAGCAGAGTGGGGAGCTGCAGCCTCCTCACCAGGGGAATATTTCCATGGGTTTTGTGCCCTGCACAAGGTGCAGAAGGGTGAGGAGAACCTGACACCACAGCTTTCTGTGTGAGAAGTGCCCTGTGCTGGGAATAGCGTTTGAAAATTGGATCTGCTGATCTTACCTCATTTTTCTAGTCGTGGGGAAAAATGGATAAACAGGAATTAAAAAAAAAAAAGGGACATTGGCAGATTTGACTCAGGTCTGTGACTCTGTAGGCAGTTTGGTGGATTTTGGATTATAAATTGGGTAGAATGAATAAAATCCAACAAAGAGTCTAATCAGTTTATTCTTGATGATTTAGCAAGATTATAATTATATCTTTGTGTAATTGTTTTTTGTATGATGGATCTTCAGCTTTATTCTCTCTGTAATAGAGTCTAAACATAGACTGGAATAGCCATAAACATAATCAGAAACAACAGTTTCGGTATGAACAGGGAAATGCTATTGCTTTCTGGAGGTTGCTCATCTGGACATTCATACAGCCTGTTTCTTTTTAATGTTTACTGAATATTTAATGACACTTATTATGCACACAGTGTTCCTCTACATGCTTATTTAGAAGTGAGTAGTATTTCCTGAAGATGTAGGAATGCAATAGCAATATGGAAGGCATTGTATTATATACTCATCAAATAATGAAGCATTTTTTCTGGACTGTAAGCAATTCAATTATTTTGTTTCTGAAATAAATTAAGTAAAGCTTATTGAGTCCAATCAGCCCTTGTTTCTAGGGAATTGTAGTTCAATTTCATTTTTAATTAGATTGAACATTGTGAATTTCTTAGCAGTGGTAAGCAAGATCTGGCAATAAAATACGCACTCAATTTGTATTAAAAGTTGCTAAAATCTAGTGCAGGGAACTGGCAATATATCTGGCTTATGTTTAATTGTCCAAATATCCTATTGTGAAAAATTCCATTTTTAAAAACTGCTGATGTGTGACAAATTACTTTTCTTTGATAAAACTGTATAGAAGATGAGCAGGCAGCAAACAGGAAAAAGTATGGGACAGAACATTCAGTTCTTGACAAGCTCAATACCACATTTAGGACCAAGATTTTTTTTTTTTGTTTGTTTCGTTTTGGTGTGGGGGTTTTTTGTTTGGTTTGGTTTTTTTTTTGTTTGGTTTGTTTGTTGGTTTGTTTGTTTGTTTGTTTGTTTTTGGTGCAAGGACTACAGAATGAAACCAAGATGCTTTTTGGTTTAGAGAGGGTGGAGGAAGAAGTTTTTTCCTCAGCTGCCGCAGCTGTCCAGAGGTCAGTGCTGAGATTTCCAGTCAAACCAGCACACAAGCTTGTGACCAGTGCTAATTTAAAAGCCTGCTGTCCTCGAATAGCAGTTACCTGACAGAAGAGTGTACTTAAAAATACTGCTGATGATGAACTGATGTACAAAGTAGCTCTTACTCATCACTGCCCTAAGCCCCATCGCTCAGATGCAGGTTTTTGTGATTAGCATCCTAAAGTTTCTTACCTTCCTTCCTTCTTTTCTTCCCACGTTCTGTAGGACATCCAGGAAATACAAAAGGAGAATCTCCCTTCCCTAGAAATAATTTTTTAGATATTAAAAAAAATAAAAAAGGACAAAATTCTGAATATTGAAAATTGTGAAAGAGAATTTTAGTTCGGAAAGTGATTAAAGAAGATGTCTTAAAAAGTCTTAGATACATGTCAGATTCTTTCCACAGATAAATGCACTTTATATTATCATTTCTCTGGTAGTCTCGTTATTGAAATCTTAAGGTCTTGCCATGATACAGAGCAGCTATTTGATTTTGTATTGTTCCTATGTATGCCGCTGTATGTCAGGAATAGTTTGATAAATTCCCTTGCAATAAGCTTTCCCCTTCTAAGACCTTTATGGCAGTAGCCTGTCATTTATGAGACCACTGTGTATGCATTTATAGCTGTTTGAAGTTTTATGCAGCTTAATCCCTTTCCCAGCCCTGTTTGTTCGCTATAACAAAGGTGTCGTTGCTCAGACAAGGACAGTTTGAGCTGGAAAGGAAAGATGTTTTTCTTTTCATGGTCCCCACGCACAGCCCTTGCCTGGCTGCATCCTCTGTCCCTTTTAGAGCCTCAGCACAGAACCTTGGGGGTTGAGCAACAAAAGCCAAAACCTCTTCAGACAGTTTTGGGACAGAATCCCCTTGAGCAGCATCCCTAGATCTTTGTGATGGGGAACATTGGAGCATGATTGAACGTCAAGTGTTGTGTTAAAAATAAAAGGTGGTACCAAACCTTGTTAAAAATACGCAATTTGGAAGAGTGGTATATAAATGAAATTTTGTGTATTTAAGTGGGTTTTTTCCACCTTGAGTTTTGCTTGTATTGCCGCAGCACCTTCCGAGTGCTCTGTATTACAACAGATAATTGAGGACAGCAGCACCTGATTATACCCACAGCATCCTAGATCTTTTACCCAAGCAATCTGCTGCAGAAATAAAAGGAAGTGTGTCAGTGAAATCTTCCAACAGTGTAAATGTAACTTTCCCCTTGCTTCATAATTTTATGTACTGTCAATTAGTCAAATGGGATGGGAGATCCTTTCAGAGCATCATGCTTTTAATTGGGACTTCAGTAGAAAAGAGTAATTAATAACTGTTAACCTGTCCAGTAAAGCTGTGTCTCAGATTAATGAACTGTGTCTTTTGCACATTGCACTATGAATTGAAAAATGCAGCAGTTAAAAACTGATTACTGTTATTTGTCTAATTAATGCTGGTCATTGCATTGAAGTAATTACAATAGGAGATTTTTTAAATGAATATATTTTATTTTAAACAGAGTTTTCCATGTATTTTTGAGATACTCTCTTTTTCCTCCTAAATATTTTTGTGTAAATTGTATTTCTTCTTTTTTATTATTTAGTTTTTCTTCTTTAAACAATTTTTTGTTTCCATACTTGCTATGTATTATGGCTTTGAATGTAGAATTCTGTGTTTTTGTGTGGTTTAACTGGGAGGGGCAGAGAAAAGGGGATGACAGTTATATACAGGCAATCAACATATAGACAGTAAATTGTTTTTCATTTTATGAAGGTGTTATGTCCATGTTTTTCCCTGAATGGACTTGTAATAAGCAGTGAAATTGTGAATTTGCCTTTAGGAAGAGGAAGACTTCTGGCCTGAATTACATGGAGGAGGTTGTATGTTGGAATAACAACATGATCCCGTATTAACTTTGCTGTCAGCAGCTGACACTGAAAGGCCTTTGGTATCTAATGAACTGCGATGTCACTTACACTAAGGCAGTCATTGTGTAAAATTCAATTTTTACAATTTCCTGTGCAGCTTTAGAGGGATTTAAGTAGTGTAAATTGCCCTTTTAAGCTTTAAAAAAAAACAAAAAAACTTGTTCTTAAGACTCTGCAGGTGCTTGTAGCTAAAGCATGTTTTATCTCTTTAATTAGGGTTCTGTAACTTCGCCACAAACATATTTTTGATATAGAAAAACCTTCAAAAACCTAGTTTCAATAAGCAGCCCAGTATTATCTATTAGTGTGATTATCTGTTTATATGAGTGAGGATACAGCTGGGATACACACTTTCCTTCACCTAAATGTCTTCTGAAGATAAGAACTACATTTTCAGGCACTTTTGACTTAAGACATCAAGGTGTATTAAAGGGCATTTTGAAAGGTAGACTTTTAAAATATACTAGCATAGTATATGATACATAATGAGATAAATGAGAACTCTTAAATACTGTTGGGCAGCTAATTCATACTGTTTTATGTAAGGGTGGAAAGTCTGAAGCCTTGTGTAAGAAAGTTAAAAGCAGATTTAGATCAAATAAGAAAATGTCACTGGATTTGTATTGACCCTAGTAACAGTAGGGAACCTATAGTAATATTAAGAGATCTGGATTATTTTTTTCCAGTGGTAGAATTTAATTTATCAAAAGCTGAAAATCTCTCCACAAGTGGTGAAATGTGTTTGAAAGTTGCTGTATTTTAAATCAAGTTTTCCAGACCCTGTTAGTGCTACTCGTTTTGAGTTACAGCCTTTCACAATGGCAAAGTCACTTACTGTATAGAATTGTAAGCCAATATATCTTGTACTGAACTGCTTTATCTTAAATAGTGTATCAGTCAATAAAAGAACAGGTTGTTCTGTGGATTAGTGAACAGGTTTTTCGCAGCTCTGTTTCTTGAGGTTGGATTTTGTGGTGTCTAGTTTATGGACAAGTTTCTGTATTCTTTTACATCTGTCACTGTCTTTTGATTTCTTCCATGTTTTTCTCCCCTTCCATTAACAGCTAAGCTCTCCAGATTTTATTAATGTCTTCTCAGTGGTGCTTAACAGCATCTCCCCTCTTGTCTGCTCAATATCCCATTTTCGTTACACTTGCAGGGAATATGCTGAGATACCTCCTCCTGTCTGTACAGTAGAACGACAAGATTCTCAGAAGGTTTGTCCATATTTTGGGACCTGTTGCAAATATAGTGACAAGAAGTGCTAATAATGAGAAGCCATTTTAATATTCATTTTGTAGGCTGATATAATTCAGAGTAATCTGCATAATTTTTTTTTCTTTTCCTGAAGTATTTGTAAGTGTTGCTAACCATCACTGTTAGGAATGTACTGTGTTGTGATGCCCCTTGTCAGTTGATCATGCATTATTACTTTCTAAATTATTTGTAAGCAGAACTGTTGCTGGGAATTGGTGAAAGGGGGAGAAAAGGTGCTTATTTAATTTCAGCCATTAGTGTCTTGCTGGATCAGAGGATCCTGAAACAGAATCTGTTCAGATACAATGAGAGAACAGTGCAGGGAACCCTTTCTGAGCTGTCTCTGCACTCGTTCTTGCTGTAATCCAGGTGAGACCAGAGTGTGAAGTGATTTTCTGCTCTCTGCCCATGAAATGACAGCTTAAGCTCAACCCCACGTGTGGCTCCCATGCACAGAACGTCAGAGCAGTGCTGCTCCAGTCACACTTTGATTTCGGCTGGGAAGTGAGGGTACTGCTGGAGCAGCTCCATGCCTCAGTGTGCCGGTTTTTTACTTTCTGAAGCTCTGGGTGATTGGGTAACCAGTCCAGTGTAGTCCCTGGAACACAACAAAAGCTGATTACCTGATTGGTCTGGTGCTGTTTGGTGCTTGCAAGGTGCAAGGATGGTCTCAGCTGAGGAGAAGAGACCAGGGGATATGTTCAGGGGGTCAGACTTTGCACTCAGGTGGGAGATGACAAACACAGCTCGAAGCAGTCCCTGCTGCATTGCTTCCCTGTCATCAGCAGTCACTGAAGGGCAGCCCTGATGAGCTGGAGATGGAGAGGCTGCAGTGTGTTCTCTTTGGCAGGTTTGCTCCTGTCTTCAGACTGTTAACAGCCCCAGTGAGGTGTCCATCCAGGTGCACATGAGCCTTGGGTGAGCTGAAACACATTAAAGCCAGCTACGAAAGGTAGTGGCCCCTGTTTCTTGTTGCTTTTTTTTTTTTGTTTGTTTGGTTTTTTTCCCTAGCAAGTAGTCCTGCTCAGCTTGCTTATTTTGGACCCAATACCTGCCAGTAGCTTCCTGGCCAGAGTCCCACAGCAAAGCTTGTCTGGAATGTGCAGCACAGACCTGGTCTCTGGGAGCTGTGTGTCAGTGCCAAAGATAAACGTTTCCTCTGCTACACCTCAGAGATGGTGCTGTTAAAATGGACAAACAGCTTTGAGTTTTCCCCTTAGAGCCAAACTAAGTTCTGTGGACTGCTGCAATCTGTCTTTTCACTGCTTCAGCCATATCATCTTTAAAAGGCAATTTAATGGTGCCTGATGGTGTGTAGAGTTTACAGGGCTAATCTGTCCCCAGGTACACGACAGAGCCTTTGATAAAGCAGCAAATGTCTCATATTAGATTAAATTGAGTCCAGAATGTTTTATGGGGTGATTTAATATACTGAATTGAAACAGTTGCATTATTTAAAGAAACTCTAAAAACTGAGGACTTAAGCAGCCGTAAATCACTAAAGGGTTAAGAGTGGGCACTAGCATCTGTTTTCAAGGGTTCTGATGTTTCCAGTTTGTTCTGAGATGTTTATGGCTTTTGGAGAGGGACAATGCATGCGTCCAAAATCATAAGGAGTAGATTTTGCTGTTGGATGTGTTTGCAGTCTAAAATAATCCATTGATTTCAATAGATGGGCGCTGGTTTACCTGATGGAATTAATCTACAATCTTTTGCCATGTAAAAAAAATATGCAGTACTTTCTTTAGCTTCTTTGTTCTCGGACAGTTTGTGGCTGGTAAAGTGTTGGCTTATTTAAGATGAAAATGGAATTAACAATGAGCATTTATTGTTGATATAGTTGTGCTGTCACTGTTGTAAAGTTAAAAAGCAGCAATTATAGCTGAAATCTGAAAGCTGTTTTGTAATTTCACATGTGCGACACAACTCCTTACTAGAGATTGTAGCCATGGCAGCAGTGGTTGCTGCAGTTTGTGAATAACAGAGGTGTAGTTACTTTCTCTCAGTGAAACTGAGGGATTTAATAGTGATTTTTTTTTTTGAGTACAAAGTTTTTTAAACTCTCCTAAAAAAACCACAAAATGGCATCTGTATTTTCTGTCTTGTGTGATAATAAATAAACCAGGGATTAATAAAAATATACTGGATATGGATGCAGGAAAAGGCAGTTGTTATTTTGAATCCTGCCTGTTACATCATTTAGCTATGATGTGTCCCTGGTTCTTCCACCCTTTTGTGCAATCAAATTCCATCTGAATACGAACATGAATTGAAAACAGAACAAAATAACAATAAATGAACCTACCATTTGGGAAATCCCTATTCCTGCATTACATTTAAGGTCTGTAATGCATTTTTAATCCTTTACATTTTTAAGCATCTGAGCTAGTCACCTTCTCTCGCTCTCCTATTCATCTGACTAGAGTTCTCTCACAGAATCCACTTTCATCTATGGATAGGTTGTTTAAGATAGGTAAGATTAAGTGACTCACAGGTTCAAATTCCATCTGCTTATCTGAATTCAGACAAGTGTCAAAATCTTAGCAAATCACAATATTCAATATATTTACTTTCAGAAGTGGCAAATAGAAGGTTGCTATTTTTATAATATGGCAAATAGTAGGCTGCTATTTTTATATTTCTTTCTGTCTTAGCTGTTGAGTAAAGCAGAACTGAACAGCAAATGCTTATGAGGCTTAAACTGAATTCCATATATTCATGTAATTTACATACTTGTAAAACCACAAAGAACTGTGGCATAAACATTCCTTAATACCAGCAGCTAGCAGATAAATTGAAAATTATGTATATGCATACACAGGAAAAAATGAAGGGTCTAAAATATAGAAGGAGAAGGACGATTGAACGGAGAAACAGAGGTTGTAGTAACAAGTTCTCAGGTTCCTGTGAAATCAGAGTTGTGTAGAAGCATCGTATACCTGCAGTCATTCTTCAGACCATTTGGAGACATTTGGAAACTCATCAGTAGAGCAGCACTGTGAATACTAAGATAATCCTTAAATACCTGAATTACTTCTGTCTGAAAAATTAATATAGCTTTGTATCACTGAGTAGTCTTCAGTCAATTCCAAATATGCAGAGCATTACACAGAAAGGTCATCTCATTTCATGGGAGCATTTGCCACATTACAGTTCGATTTCGTCTGATTCGGAATAAAATCCCCTTATTTTTCAGTTCCCTGTGGAAAAAAAACCTGAGCTTTTCTAGTCAGAAAAGCTGCTGCAAGTTATGGTACTAGGACACTTTTGTCCTTGACTTTGGGGAAATTTGCATGATGTTCGGGTGGATTTTTGGAAACTAATTGCCAGTTCCAGCTCAAGCTTTGATGTCCTAATAAGACAAAGTAAAAGTTGTTTGTCTGACAGGAGGTAAACCCCACCATTTGGGTAAAATAGATTGGGTTTTTAAATTTAATTTTATTTTTCTAATACCCTGTAAACTCCTGTTTTCTCTCTGAACTGAAGAGTAACTGTGTGCAGAAATCCTGTGCAGGACTGCTGCCAGTGTGTGTAATCAGCCAGAATGTGCCATGCCCTTGAAGAGCTAAACTGAGCAAGAATATCTTACAGATAATAACATGGAAAATATGGAAGGTCAGCTCAAGATGTTTTAGTGACATTATTTTCAAAACCAAGGCATTTTCAAGGTGGTGTTCATATCACATGAAAATCTCTTAAGGTGCTACAAGCACTTTGGCACTGCACCCTTGTACAGAGCAATGCGTGGTGAGAACGTGGTGCATGGCAAAGCCTCTGTCAGAGCAGTAATTAAAAAAACAACAATTAAATTAAAAAAACCCAATAATGACGTTGTTGCTAATGGTCGCCTCTGCTGCTTTTCCCCTCAGCTTTCTCTGCTTGAAGATGCAGGGTTTGGTGGAGTTCTCCTTTATGCTGATCCTTGTGATTTACCAAAGACTGCAGACCTTGCTGACAAAGCTTTCATGGTCTCCTTGAACAGCGGAGGGGATCCATCCACGCCTGGTTATGCCAGCATTGGTAAGTACTGGTCAGGGCTTATTCACCTAATGGGAATTTTAATTCTCTGTGGATTGCACATGTGGGAGTTAAAACACTAAATCAAGTCCTGCCTGGAACAGAAACTCTGAGTAAGGAAATGCTGTGGAATGCAGCGTGGCTTCAAGGATGGAATCCAGTCTCAAAAGTGCTTTAAGCTTTTGGCAAAAAGTCTGCACTCTAAATAATTTCTTTTTTCTGTGTTTTGTATTTGAGTATTCACACATTGTACCTTTATTACTACTGCTTATTCTTGTCCCATGAACAAACCCCAAAACTGGGAAGTACTAATCCAATGGTTTCTGAGCATTTTTCACAGCATCTATCCCCAGTGAAAGAATTATTCCCTTCATTCTCTCCACCACTTTCATAGTCTCAGAAATGAAAACATTTGGTCAATAGGTGCAAGTAAAATGTAATTATCCATTTATATTTTTAAAGTTCTAATAAAAAATAATATTTATAGTATCTGTGTGCAATTATCACTTGAATAGGATGTGTTCATTTTGCCTTGTCTGAGTTCTGCCCAGGTAGACTTGGTTATTAACTATGCTTCTCCAAATACATGTATTTTTGAAGGATGGGAAATACAGAATTGATTTCAAGCAACAACATAGTCTCAAGGAGAAACATCATCTTATATAACTTTATGTGGGGTTTTTTTGAAGCAACATTAACAATAAATAGAAGCAGCAGCATATTTGACTTGTATGTGCTACTTAAATCTCCATTCTGGCAGTTCAGTGAATGTGTGTTCTGCTTCTCTGCAGCTTTTTCAGCTTTACAGCCCTCTTTACTATCTAACTATTTGGAAATGTATTAAGCAGCAGTCTATGAGTTTGTGACAAGGCTTCATCAAGAATATTTTGTCCAGTTACTGGCTCAGACATCTAAAGTTTGACTTGAATTGGCACTAAATCAACTGCGGCAACGTGGAGATACTTCATGCCTAGAATGGCAAAAAATAGCAATATTTGCCTGGTTGTCAAAGAAGGGTGTAAGCTATTCACAGCATGAATGCCTTGACAGCTCAGTGGGAAAGAAATTGCACATTTTCTCAGTGTCTTAGTGTACCTGACCCAGTGTTCTTAAAAGTGCCCTGGGAGCTACAGAGGTAAATATAACACTCTTGAAGCTTTATTCTTGCTCATTTCATGGAGCTATTTGAAAAACAGTTTGTGGTGTCTCTTGTCTGGCTGACTCCTTAATGTTTTATTTACCCTACATGAAAAGTAAAGCTAATTAAAACAGATACACCAACGTGAAGATGCCACTTCAGTGTCTAAACCTTATGTGTTAGTTTTCTGTCAGTAAATGATCTCATCTGCAGTGTGCATTCCAATCTCCAGCTTGGGAAAGAGAAGCTTAATTATATGGACAATGGTGTTATAAGTGCGTTGATGGTTTCTGGTAGAAGCCTTAGCGTGGCTTGTCTGTGGTTTTAAATCTCTGAGCAACATTCAGAAGCAGGAGCAGGTTATCATATTTAAGATCGTTTCTATTTTGATTATTGAATGCGATGATGAGCTGCAAAGAGCTCGACGGAATCTTGAGAAAGCTCTTTTTTATGGTTCTGTCGCTGGAAGGTAGATCAGATGGAGGTAATTTCTGTGTTTCTTATGATGATTTTGCTTCTCTGGAGACTGAATTGACTTAGAGGTGGCTCGTGCCTGGGACAGACACAAACACATCTGGAGTGCAGGCTTTTCCCTGGGGGACGCACTTGGGATGTACAGGAGTTAAACCAAGGTGGAACAAAAGAGCCAAAGAGCCCGGGCTGCCCCTTTCACTTTGATTCACAGAGCGTGATAAGCACGGATTTTAGGGGAAAGAAAGAAGGGATTTTATTGGAAGCTCCTGCTTAAGTTATTGGCATATCTTTGACACCATCTGCACTTCACGCTTTGCCAGCAGAACTGTTACTATCACAATCTCAGGGCTGCTCCTACCAGCATTCTCCCTTTTACTGGGAAATTCCTGGTAAGATGTGATCCAAAGCTAGTCTTGTGCTTGGTGGATAAAAGGTAGGAGGCTTGGATTTTCGTGCTGCTGCCTGTGTTTCTCACATTCTTTTAGTCTGAAAACAAATTATTCTGTGCTTTCAGAGTACTCGAATGCTTCATTTTTTTCCTAGAAGAAAAGTCTTCAGGAAATGGTATAATTTACAGATCTTTTCTCAAAGTTGACAACATTTTAAAATGGGATTTATGTAATAGTTCAGAGAGAATTTTGGAGTTCTCTTGAGGTTTCTGCTCACATTTTCTGTTTCATGAAGATTAAATGCTGCAGTTCTGCATATGAATCATCTTGAATGTATAGAAATAGCTTGAGGATGGGTTTGAGATGCCAACTGCCTATGAGTAGAATGATTTTATTGATCTCTGTTTAACAAAGGGGAAAAAGTAATGATGAGAAGGGGAACTGAACAGCACTTATGTAAAAGTTTCTGCAGCTCTTTTTCATAATTTAATTTTTCTGTTCCTAAGATTTTTCCAATCCTAAGTCATATCAGTCCTGAAACAATTATATGAGCCTTTGTGAGCATCAGTTCTCTCTGTGATTCTGGCTGCCAAAGACTAGTGTCCTTCATTTCTGGAAATCTTTTTTCTGCGTTCCTGTTTTTGAAAGGAAATAGATCTGGGGTGTGACACTCAAGGAATTAAATGTACAGGATTAATAAGCTTGATAGGGAAATTAGAGTCTTGCATGGCAAAAATTGTCTTGAAAATACGGTTTAGAAGAGTAGCATAAAATTTGAGTGACTTCCCCTTCTACTTTTCTTTTTCCATTTTGATTTTTTGGCTGCTGGACTTCCTTTCACCCACCTTTGTATGGCAGACACATATTAGATTTCTCCATCGCTAGACTTCAGAGCTGTTTGAAATCAAATTTGTTTCCACACAGGAAATGGCTCAGTAAACAAAAATATGGATAGAATCTATTTGTCAATCCTACTATGTAAATAGAAAAGTGGTATTGTGATAAGCACTGAGAACCCTGCCCAGGAGATAAGGTGCCTCATAACAGAATCCCTATCTGTGCAATGGGGGAATAGAAATTATTTCATGAAGACTTTAGATGGCATCATGGAAAATACTGCGAGCTTAAAAATACTGAAATATAACAGCTGTAAAATGCAATCTTACGGTATTAGCTGGAGTTTCAAGTGTAATGTTGTTTTAGGGAATTGTTGTTAGTTATTAGTTATAATAGTCGTTATGTTACAACACAAAGGTTGTAACAGTAAGAAAAAGGGATGTATTTGGAAGTGATGCATGGCTCAGGTCATTGGTCACAGCTGGTCATGTGAGCCAGATGACAGAATTTGGGTGAAAAAATCAGTGCCATGGGAAATGCATGGTGTCCCCAGAACTGTGAATAGTGAACATAGAAGAACTGACACGAGCATTTCTCCAACATTAATAGGATTTGATTTCAGAGGAAGGGACAAGGAAGACAAGGAATTGGTAAGGTGTTGATCCACTGCAGGCCACAGCTGAGGCCATCAGCAAAGTCAGTGATGCCTCTGAGAATGTATTTAAGGAGGGCCAAGGATGCTGGCCAGGCAGGGGAGTGAAACTGAGCCTGGAAAAGGGCAAGGTGACAGCGCTCTTCTAAACATTTTAATTTTGTTTGTCACTATCCAGATCCATTTTAACTGGCAATTGCTGACACTGTTGTGCCCATGGTGGTAATTGTACGTGAGCTCTCTGTCCTTACCCTGATCAATGATCTTTTCTGTCTTCCATCTTATCCTATGGAGTAGGGATAATGAGAGCGTGGCTGGGTAGGTGTCTGGAAACTGGCCAAGGTTCACCCACCACAGTCTGTTCAGCAAAAGTTAAACACCAAATATGCATCATAAAAACCCCGTGCCATTTACCTCTTCAGTCATGTGCCATCCTTTCACTGAGCTTAGCCAGTTCTTCTGCAGCAAAACCAGGGAGCTGTTGCTGCTGCGTGGAGCGTGGGAAAGTCGGTCCTTGCTGGGATGGCAGGGTGTGCCTGCTTTATTTTCCATCAGCCCTGTGATTCTGGAGGTTTAGGTGTGCCCTGCCTGATATCTGAGTTTGTCCTTTCTGTCCTTCACTTCATGGTATTTCATCCTCTGAAGCCACCAGCTGAGCAGAAGTTAGCTGGGAAATAGAACGTTGTGTAATGGTTTTAACCATGCATATGCAACATATGTTCTGAAATGGTTTGTTATAAATCATCCTGACTTTTTACAAGATGTCCTCAGCCCTGGTTTGTCTGTTCTTTTTTAAAACAAAACACAGTCACAAGAATGTATTTTCTGTGCTTGCCTCTGCAGCTATGGAAGTGATTCCGGGAATAATTATTTTCTTTTCTTTTTTCAAAATTTGTGTTTGCTTTTAGCTAATAAAATCAGATAAATGAAATAAAAAGATAATTTGGTGTAAAACAACTGTCTGCAGTCAGGCTTCTGTGTATTGTTCTTTGATTTTCCTTGAGGGCAGAGTGAAGCTGAGGAGAAAGAAAAGCTGAAGTTTCATATTAGGATTTAGGTGTGTGTATATATATGTCTACATGTACTCTTGATCATTTTTTGTACTTAGGACATAATTTCAGTAGGTGCCATAAAAACCCACAGATTTTATCAGACCAATTGCACTGCTCTGTCTGATACCCAGCATTATTTTCTATATGGAGAAAAATCAGTGCTAATGCAATAGAGAGGTAAATATTTGGAAAATACTGACCTTTGAATAATGAGTGCAATAACTAATAATTTCAGCAGATTTTCAATAACATCTGTAGCACTAATGGTTCAAGCAGTATCTAAATCCATGATCTGCCTCTTGAGATTTTGCAGGATATAATAAAACAGCTAAGTTTCTATGTAAGTACCAAATTACATGCTCTGAGATTTTTGGATTTGTGGGTTTTAGTTTCAGTTTTTCCTCCTGTCTGGCTTTCAGTTTAGGCTTGCATGTATTTAAAACTGAGACAATTAGTTGGACATCAAGATATTTTAGGCTCACAGGTTTGTGTGTGTGGACCCTCAGTATTGTATATCAGACATCACTTTATGTTCTACTAAGCTGCCTATAATTTTTTTCTTGGAAGCAAATTTTAATTGAAAATACTGTGATTTTATTAATTAGAGTATTGGCAGAAGAGAGGAGAAATAACTGGTAATGGAACTGGAATAGCTTTCTAGCAATGTTTTTATCATTTGACTTTTGCAAATGCCACCATGAAACGTATGGTCAAAACTTTCCTCGGTTTCAAAAAGAAAGTTATTAAAAAATGTGAATTTGTAACAGAAGTGGAATGTACAACTGATGAACACCAGATTATTTGAAAACAACAAATCAGCACTTCCTATGCTGCAAAATTAGCTCAGTGGAAAACATACTGACTAAATTCTTCCTGGTGCCTTACAGGTTGCAGAGGACTTCTCAATGTTTTTGACATTTCAGACAGTTTCCAACTACTACTAAACAGCTGTGAATCACTGCAGAATGTTTTCCAATGAAACTGTTTTTTCTCTCATCCGGCAAAAATAACATTTTAAAAGGAGTCCAGATTAGACTTTTGAAGCTACCCAACTCGCAAGTGAATTTAGAATATTTCAATCTTTTGTGCAGTCATGATTGAAACAAATCCTGCCAGAGCTTTACTGACATATTTCAGCCCAGCATAATTTGTGCAAGCGAGCTAATTTATTGTGTGCTCACAAAACAGCAAACATCCCTGCATGGCAGTGAATCCAGCTGGTGTCTTGGAATCTGCTCCTGCTCACTTTTCTGTGTAAAAGATGATGAAATATAGGGAAGAGCTAGAAGGGTTATGTGATTGAACAATTTGTAGGTATTGGACCCAATTCTCTCTAAGTTGTGCCTTTTTCTAATTGATTTTGTACATACAAAGCAAGTTTTTGCAGAAGACTGTGTTTTATTCAAGCATGCTGCTAAGATGACATGTCAGAGTAAAAGGCAGGCATTTCTGGTAGGTTATTATCTAATTATTACATAACTATTAGTGGTGCTGCAATTGCCAGAAACACAACTGTCTCAAAGTACAAACTCTGGTCAGATTCAACCAATAATGTTGGGCAAAGGGGAAAAATGTCAGAACCACAGTGATTGTAAAGCAGGTTAGATACCTCTCACAGGAATATAAAGCAGGTAGTACATATCTATTTATATCTAAATAAATAAAGGAATTGTGTTTCCTTGTGAAGCCTGGCTGACTTTCCCATGCATTTGTATGTGTCTGAATTACCAGGGTATTTTATCCTCCCTGCACTCCTGTGCTCAGGTTGGGATACCACAATGTAACTCTTACATATTGCAGTCAACACCTGCAAGTGCACCTGCACAGTAGCAAGAACAGCATAAAGTCAGGTGGCTGATTGTTTAAGCAATTAAAGATATAATTAGTTTTATAATTGAATTTTTTCCTAGTGCAGTTTGAATACGGAAAGCCAGACTAAAGCAAACCATCTTTAATTTGACTTGATCTCTGTTCCAGCCCACTGCTTTACCATATCCAGCAGCTGCATAAAAAAGATAATAATGCCTCTTCCTGCTCTCAGACAGGTAGGAACTCCCCCAGAAGAAAACCTAATCATCTTGAAATGGAGATGTGGAAAATACTTCATCGTTGCATAAACGTGTGCTATCATGTTCTACAGTATTGATCTGCAGAACTCTAAAAGACACGAGTAATTCGCTGCGTTTTGGATTTGGCCAATTTTCCAAAGCATTTTTCTTGTGATTTTCAATGATGATTGTGGTTTTTCTCCTTTTTTTTTTAGACTTGCAGTGTTTTCCCTTCCCTTCAGAGACAAAAAAGTGCTCTGCCCGTGGGAATGGGGAAGAGGTGGTGAGGATGGGAGAGGCGTCTGTGAGGGTTTAGTTGGTTAGCAAAGGACCTCATGAGTGGGGAGGGAAGTTTATGAGACAGCAGGATAAAGAGCAGATTTTTTCATCAGATGTGGTCAGAGCCATCTGGACATGGGGAGGTTTCAGTGTCACTGTGTGTGCCCAGGGCAGGGTGCAGCAGGGAGGGCTGGGATGGCTCTGACCCTGACTCTGCTAAGGGGATCCCAGAGCTGAGCCAAGGAGGAAGGAATTGCCTAAAAGTGAGAGCGTGGCTCTGACAGGGAGGCAGTGCCGGCTTCCCACGCTGCTTTCTGCACTGCTCTTGGACTGTCCTGCACGCAGTGGTGCCCATCACTATTTGCTGTGAGATGGGTACAGTGCCAGAACGAGAAACCGTCAGTTCGCTGGCAGGGGCTTTTGTTTTTCTGACATGTTTTTCGTGTGCAAAACCAGGTAATGAGAACGATTTTAATAAACCTTTGAAACTTTGATAGCTGTTTCAATTTCAATTAGGACAAATATTTGCACAAAGTATGTGTAACTTCCAATACTTCTTATATAGTAATTTTACATAGCTGACAGGTGGGTCTATTGAGTTAAGAGAAAAAAAAAAAAAGTTAAGCCTCTTGGGTTGTTTAAAACCTCATTGAAATCATACATCTTTTAGAATAATGATATAATGATTTGCATATTTATTTAAAATGTGTGCTATAGGGACCACCCTTTACAGAATGTATAATGAACAAATTAGGTGGCTTGTGCTGCCTAATGGGGAGGGAATTCTTTTTGTCTTCTAGCAGATGTCACCTAAAGCTGACACGTGGTGACAGTCTATTCCTTTCTGGTATAATGCTCATAACAAGGAGACTAATTTTAGAACAGCTGACTTACTCATGTTTTAAAATGCTTAGGTTTGTTGGGTTTTTTCTTGATTTCCAAGCATCAGTGGTCTTTCAGCTAGTCCACTGTGTGATTTCTGCCAAGCCTTGTTGAATCCTTGACTGCAATGGATTTTCAGCAGATTTTATATACTCTGGAAGAGCTGAACCATACATTGCCAAGCCTTCTGCAGCTACAACTTGGCCAGTAGTAATTTCTGCACAGGATAAAACCCATTTTGCTTACTGTACTAGTAACTTAAGTGCAAAGGTGAGCTAAAAGTAACAATTAAATCCCTTGTACATTACTCTGCTCCCTCTCATTAGATGTGCATTGGATCTATCTGAGTTTTTCTGGTAAGAGGCAAAATATTTCTCTGGGCCCATAGTGGTGCATGCTCCTTATCCACTAAAACATGAGATACAGCACCTGGTGTGGATTGTCTTGAGGAATGTTTAAAAGTTCCCAAAAGTTCCCCAAAAAGAGAGAATATAGGCTTTGCAAAAACAGTATGCGTAGAGTATGTCTTGACTTAACTTTAGGTGACTTGTGTAAGGAGAGCTGTATAAATGTTATATGGGGCATTTCATACAAGGGTTTTTTTGTTTTGCTTTGTTGGGTTTCTTTGTTTGTTTTTGTTTTGTTTTTGTTTTGTTTTTGTTTTGTTTTTGTTTTGTTTTTGTTTTGTTTTTTGTTTGTATTTTTTAGGGGTGGGGTGGATGGCAAGAAATTCAGTAGCACCAGAAAATACAGGTACTAAATAACTATTACTGTGTTTGATTAATTTTGCTTTGGAGTCATCTTAGGTCTTTGGATGCTCTTACCTCTTTTTGCATACTGGTATTCTGGTTTTTAAGTGAAAGCATTACTTTCTGAGCATCAAGATACTGGAGGAAGTGTCCTGCCTAAAAGTGTAGCTTGGGTGCTGTCTAATACATCAACTAAAAAAAAATGAATAAAAGAATTCCAAAACAGAACGCAAATAAGGAAAATATGCATGAATTTCAAGTAGGCATCACACATGATTTTTACATAATTTTTGTTTGTTAGTGCAACACATTAAAGTGTAATAAATGGGTATGCTTAGAACACTTAGGCAGGAGGAGTAGTCTGGTTTTCCAGAAGTTCCAGCTTTATTTTTTGAGTTTCTGGCAATTCCATTTTAGACAAAAAACATCTGTGTTTCTAGAGTCTGGGTTTATCCTCTGATTTACCCAATGGACCTGCAGTTGTGAACTCTGAAGCCTTGATTTAGGAATCAGTGCTTTAAGATAAGATTTAGGTCCATCTCTCATTTGCTTTGTAAGATGAAAAGTTGAATTGCAAATCCTGTAATAGATTTACAAATCCTAAAGCATATGTAGAAATACTGCAAGAGACTTTCAAATTGTAACATAAATCTTGATAAAGTAATTTTTAGCTGCACAAATCTATACTCATTTCTCAGTTAAAATCTCTGTGATCCCAGCAGAGATCATTCTTGAATTTTAGTGTCTCTCCTGTTTTTGGTCAGGTTCTTTCTGATTTGTTTCTATAGGGCTTAGTTTATTAAAATACTTTATCTCAAGTGCTCCTACAGCTTCATAGAATCAAAAAAATTAGACAGGGCTTGCCATTCATAGAACCTGTTGCAAAAACTATTCTGTGATGGTTCTCTTGCAGCACAAAAGGAGAACTGAAGCTTGCAGGGAAATGCTGTGATTTTGTAAGATTTTTCTCCCCTGGCATGCACAGCTCACCATGGGTCAGCTTGTGAACCAACATCTTAATGTCTGTCGATGAGAAAAATGATAAAAATCCTGTCTTTCATTTTTCATTGTTATTTTCTTTGGTTTGATTATGTTTTCAATATTTGAGCACTCTGAACACCCTGTTCACTGTTGGGTGGGCAGACACTGGAACAGATTGCAGGGAGAGTTGGTTTCCTGGAGAAGAGACCCAAAAAGCTGGTCCTGAGCTGCTGGGTCAGACGCTGCTTTGAGCAGCTCGGGCTGGGTGGTCTCCAGGGGACCCTTCCAGCCTGAACTGTGATTCTGTGATCAGGTAACACAATTTTGAATAAATTCAGCCTGACAGGCGTTTTTTTGCTGACACAGGTATTAAGATAAAGTACCAGTATAAGTGAGCTCTGACAGGATGGCCTAAAAGAGCCTGGGAACTGTGGCACAAAGCCAGAAAGCCCCAGAGTTGTTCTGCCTTACAATGTTCTCCCTGATGGAGCAGCTGTAAGTGCTG
Source organism: Pardalotus punctatus (assembly GCA_013400915.1). Lineage (NCBI taxonomy): Eukaryota > Metazoa > Chordata > Aves > Passeriformes > Pardalotidae > Pardalotus > Pardalotus punctatus. Next base: position 1,275,458 of record VZTX01023804.1, read on the forward strand.
CCTGTCTGTCTGCAGCGCTGCTGGAAAAGATGTTTGAGGCATTGGAAGGGAAACAGAATACTGGACTAAATATAAGAAGCACGGCCTGAACTGTGTGATTTTCTCCAGATTTAAATTCTGACCCAAAACATTAATCAACTAAATGAGATGCTCATTTTAACTAGAACTCAGCTTTTTTTTTTTTTTTTTTTTTTTTTTTTTTTTTTTTTTTTTTTCCTGGTTTTTTGGATTTTTNTATTTTTGACCTAGTGTTATGGAATTATTGTATTATTTGAACCAACTCTTTTTATCAGCTATGTCATGTTTTCCCAGTCTTCACTCTTGATCCACAGTTGCAGGACTTGAGTCTTTGTGAGGACAAAGAACAAGATGCTGTGTTGGTGGTAGTGCAGCCATTTAAATTAAAATAGGGGAAAACTTCTGTGACACCTGTTGTAATTGGCAATGGAAGAAGTGACTGATTCACCTGATTTAACATGTCCATCTAATGCAGTTACAACAATGGCAAGTATTCCTTTGTGTCCTAATCTAAAGGATAAAAATAGCAGTAATTGTCAGAATGGGAAGAAGCAGTGAATGTTTTGTGTGCTTTAACTTTAAAGAGAGAATTGGATGGATTAAATGTGGATACTTCTATTGTTACAGCCTGTAGATTGCAGACATTAAAGAAGATTTTTTTCAGACAGTGCTGTGCAGTGAGGAAGATGACAGGATCAAATCTAATTTTAGAATTTTTATTAAGAGGTTCCTGACAAGTGAGAAATACATTAGTCAGTTATCTGACATACTCTGTAATTCTTAATGATATTAGTTTTTCCCTGGCTTTAAGGAATGGTCTTGGTAGTTCATCAGCAGTTTTTGAGAGTGCTGAAGGAGTCCCACCATCTGATGGGTTTTGAGAGACGATGGCAAAAAGAAAAGACTCAAAGAAACCTTGAGGGTCAGTAGTGTTTGTATTATCTGCTGCAACATCACAAAACTCTTCATGCTTCTCTTGTGGGACAGGGTTCATGCAAAGCTTCAGGGAGTTTCTCAGGAAGGTCGGTTACAGCGACCATCGCTGTTCTGGTGAGTGCCACAGTCACTGCGTGGTGTTCAGAGTTTGTATCTCAATTTTAAAGAAAGTTATCACTGCTGGAAGCAGTGCTTGCTTTGTTCATTTTGTTGCTCAAGACTGTGCACAGGAAAGCTACTCTTAAGCCTTGGAAATTTCCACTTTCACCTTTATTGCTCTGGCTGAGACAAATTCTCGTGGTTAAAGTGGTTTTCTGACAGTCAGATTCATCACTTGGCTTTTCTGAAATATGGGATTGCTTGTGCGTCAAGTTGTGTGTGTCAGGATCTGCAGATACACAAATGTTTACAGCCGCTTTGCTTAAGCTGTGTCTGATAATCCAGCAAAGCTGAACCGTTCATGGCTGAGCTAATGCACTGATATCCCAATAATTGGGTGTGATAAGAAGGCAGGGATCCTCACAGGAATTGGTTTTTACCTGGTAAACATGACTTTGCAATGCCCAGATTCTCTGTGTTCCAGTGAGACTGCAGTCACCTGCTGCTTGTTCACTGAAGAATTAAATTGTTGGAATTCTTGTTTCTTAGTCTCTTAAAACAACAAAACAAAACAAACTTTTAAAGGTTGATAGGTGATCTGAGTAACAAATTGATGTGCATTTTATACAGTTTATCTAGAAAGGCTTACAAGTAAAGGAAAAAACTATTTTGCACAATTATTGACTTTTTCATGTCATTTTTCTGACAAGTTTAATGCTTAATTATTGGATGTCAAATATTTAAAGAGCAAATGTTGAGACTTAGAATTCCTGAACAGAAGAGATATTACTGTTCCCATGTTATGAGTTGTGCAGAGAAATGCACAGAGGTGAAGTGTCCTTCCCAACCATAAAATTAGTTAAAGAGACACACACTGATCCTGGGTTCATTAATTTTGCCCACTGGAATACACTGCTTTTCCTTTTCACTCCTTTTGGTTTATTTGCTGTATGCATATAAAGACATTAGTTCATTTTAGCAGTAATTGTACTTCTAGTGGAAATTAGAATAATAATGCGTTATCTGATTATTTAAAACAAAAATAGATAATTTATCTTAAAATATGGATTTTCAGAAGCTGTTTAGACACAATCCTAAGTGAGATGCTGTGGGGGAGCCTGCTTGAGCAGGGAGGTTGGACTAGATGACTGTTCCAACCTCACAATTTCTGTCATTTTTTCAAGGTAAATGATTAATAAGAGATGTCCTCATGACACAGATATCACTGCTAATTTACTGGTTGTAGCTTACTAAAAATATTTATAGAGAAGAGAGGTTTAATATTTTAGTAACTATTATAATAGAAATTGCCTCAAACTCCAACAGGTGTTGTATCTGTCATTTGTGAAGCTGAATTTAAACTTGTGTTGAAATTCTTATCCTGCAAAAAAAAAACAAAAAAAAAACAAACCAAAAAAAAACAACCCACAAAAAAACCCAAAAAACCAACAAAAAAAAACCCCAAAAAACAAACCAGAATAAAGCAGAGGGAATGAAAGAAACTAGTGTTTAAATAAATTCCCAGAGAACATCCAGATACAGACCTGAGGCACCAATGTGTACTGGACTAGATTTTGATGTGAGCTTGTTTCTGTTCCAGATATGAAAACATGGATTTCCCTTTCTCTAAAGGCTGATGGATTTTTTCATATGTCCAGTCTTAAATAAGGTAGAAGAAAAAGTCTTTGGCCTTAAATTTCAGTGATGAAAAGGATGGTTTATTTTTAACTTCTACTGAACTGCATTAGTAAAATTTACCAAGCAATATTCTGTATGATTTAATGCTTGAAGAAACACTTCTGCAGCTGAATTACCTTTCTTGTTCTAACCATAATTGTGCCCATATATTGCATTTCTGACTGGGGGTGGGTACTAATTTGAGTACTCCTGCCTGTGGTGATTGTGAGACCAATTCGAAGCACAAATGGGTAATTAAAGCTCCAGTGTATTTAGGCAGCGTGCAGCAAACTCACCTTCTTCTGTTTCAGATTCTCCCTTCCTTGGGACTGTCCTTTGTACCAGGCTGTAGAAGTCCCTTCTGGAGGGAGTTTACTGGAGGAAATACACATTTCAGCTTCTGATATTGCCTTCTGACATTGCCTCCCCAATACTGGTGGATAATGATGCTCCAATTGTTATAGAGTTCCCAAAAAACGCTGATGACTCTTCAGTCCATTGATCTGATGGAGGCTGGTGGCAGTGCAACATCTTGCATGTGCAATTTGCAAAAACTAAGCTTTATTCAGTAAATTGTTCTCAACTAGAGACTGTTAATGATCTAATTGCAGAGAGTGACTCGCTCATCCAGAAAAGAGGTTCAATTCACAGGGCATCTCTGAACTTACTTGAACTAAAAGGGGAAGGAAATGCCTGACTCCTGTGGAAGCAAAGCTTCAGTTGTTTCAGAAATGTCAAGCAAAATGTCAGGGCTGAGAATATCAGGCCAGTGACTTCTGTGTTCTATTGATGGTATGTTTTTCTTATGCTTCCATCAGTCATATTCTTTGAATTATCATCTAGTGTCTTTTATTTTTGTGTTGATAAAGAAAACAATAATGTTCCTGCTGTTAAATGCTTGCTATAGATTACATCCTCCTCACCTTTCTCAGTTCCTTTGTTACATTTTACCCAGCTGCTGGATTTTTTTAGTGTGGGGGCTTGCAATTGGAAAGTAGTCCAGCTGAGACTTTGTGTGCTCGAATAACTGAGCTGTGAATGTGCCCCACGTAGGGGGTTCACACTGCTTATTCAGGATGAAAACTTATTTGTGTATATGTGAGAATACAGCAGCCAATTTTGCTTAGAAAACAGGTTATAAGTATACTTGGATACTTCCTTTGTATTCATTATTGCCATTTAAAAGATTCCCCTCAAAAACGTGTCTACCTATTTTTGGGTTTGCTTACATTTAATAAAAGAATAGAGCTAGTGGATGTGCTAGTTCCTCAGGATATTATTAATGCTGGAAATCCTAGATAATTACAGGAAAGCTTGATAATTAGTGAGTGCTTTTAAATGTATTTACAGCTCAGTCATGACAAAGATACATGTCAGGGACATGTGTTTCCACATATTTGTACCAACATAATATTGACAAGTCAAGTTCTTCTCGACTTGGTGGTGCCCTTTACTACTTCACTTGAAAGACAACAAATTGACTCCTTAAAATCTCTACACATTGTATCCAGGAAGCTAAATCAAGAGTATGTTCATTTTGTACTTAAAATTCTCATACCTTCTGTTAAACATTTTTTTTAAGGCAAAAATTTCCCCTTTAGAGGGGTTGAAGTGTTTACCACAAGTCCTTTTAATTGGTCTGATATGTTCAAGTCCTTATACTCTCACCGGAAAACTGGTTTGCATTTTATAAAAGCCCAAATATATACTGAAGAGAGAAGTTTTATGCTCCAAACTGGCGTGAGATTATATGCTCCTTCTTCCAAATCATGGCTGAAACATCCAATTGCGTTCCATATAAACAATGTTTGCAAAGGTTATTGTATTTAATGAGAAATGAAAAGGACTAATTTCTTAGTCTACAAAGATTAATCTGTGGAGTAGAAATTTTGGGAAGTACCTTTTATTTCTTTTTTAGGATAAAAATAATGGAGAGGTTCCTAGAACTGGAGATACAGTCTGAAGTTCTGGCCATTTTAAAGTTTTAGGAGTTTGCTGTTGACTTAAGAGTCAGGATTCTGTCAGAATTTTCCACCTCTGAGTTACTGCAAGGTCAAGTTAATAGAGATAAAAAATGTCACATCTGTGTAGCTGGTGCAGCAGCATTTCAGAAAATGATTTGAAGTTGGGTGTTTGGGAATTAATTCAATTTGCCAATGCATGTCCACACATCCTTTTCCACTGTCATTACCTCTGCTTATATTATTTTCTCTATTATCATACAGGGCCTGTCTTCCCTTTGGATTAGATACTATTTCCTGGCAAGATTTAGAAAAATCCCATGTAAATACAGAGGGAACTCATTCTTTTCTGAAGAAGCTGTTGATAGACACACTGCAACAGCTATATTTGGTTTTATTTTTTGGTCTAATGCTCAAACATCATTTTGTCTATAGTTGACTGATTTTTGCTGCACACATATTTCACCATTAGCAGTATAAAATATTTCACACTCTATCCATCCATCCACTCCTTGCTGGGGCCTGCAATATTTATTTCAGGAAGGGATAATAATCTGTAAGACCTGGCTAAACTCCTTTGATCTTGTTAACAGCCTGTCTGAATTAGTCTCTCTCTGAGCAGGCAGAATTTAAGCTGAATTTTGCCCTTCCTTATGCTGCTTTCTTGTTTGTGTTTAAATCTTATTCCAGTATCCATTCTGAAGACATGAGGGAGAGAAGGCTCATTTTAGCCTGTCATTATGAACAACATTTTGATATTTATTGTCCATTGCTTGTTATTGATTGTAGACTAAGCCCCACAGTTGTTGGAAAGAGAATCTTCAATTTTGAATAGGAGTAATCTCTGTAGATCTGGCCAGTTTTCTTGCTATTCCTGCTACTTTGATCTACATTTACTTTTATATTCAAGGAATGTTCTTCCTGTTTTGAAGAAATAATACTAGTAATACTATTATAGAGGTAAACTGCTATCCAAATACATATATTTATTATGAAAAGATAATTTTTATATAGTTAAATAGTTTAACTGATGCAAGAGCAGTAATTCTTCAGTTAATCTCTGTGTAACTTGTATGTTATACTTGTGCAGAAAATACCTCTCAGTTGTTTTTGTAAATTGAATGCTTTTATTCGGAGATGCTGAACTCGGGTGTGGAGGAAAGGGAATATTAGAGCTGGTAGTGGTGCTGTGCTGGTGCAAGATAAACTGAATCCCTTGCTTTAGGAAGGAGAAACTGTAGAGATTCTCATCTCCACAGCATCATTTTGGGCAGTGTTTGAACACCTTGCCATGTTTTTATCTGTAAACTGTTCATTAAGAACCCTGCCTATTTATCAGAAGGGTGTATATAGCTCTTGGCCACATAAGGAGCAGTGGTGGTATTAGTCTGTAATAATTTTGATGTCTGAGAAACATTATTCCATTTCTCCTAGGAATGAAAAACAAAGTAGTTTAAATATCAGCAGCATTTGGTATTTTCTATTAATTAATAATTAAGTATGTTAATTAATAAGTGCATAATGGATGCTTCAGTGTCTTCTGAGTGTTTGAATTTTAGAACAGATTGTCTGATGAAGATCTGTAAAAAAAAATCGAGCACCAAATGATGTCTGTAACTAAATTATATTTTATTCAAGTCCTTTATATTTCAGTAACATTACATTGGAAAAAAACCCAGAAAACAGCAACTGTTTGGTAATTCATCCTAATAATGAGCACAGATAATGTAGGGAAGTATTTTAGTATTGCACATTAGCACTTGATTGCTTGAAATCCTGCTCCAAAACCACACATAGATTTAGTGTGAGTAATACCAATATGTCAGTATGCACAGTATTGCAAAATAATTAACAATTCCAACTTTACTCAGTGAACCTGCCCTTTGAGAACAACCTGAAAAGAAGTTGGATTTTGGAAGTACCAAACATATTTATAATTGTATTATAACTCACTGGAGTTAATAATTTTAGAAGTATAGTGAAGTTCTTGCCTGAGTATCAACCACAGAGTAATTGCCTACACACGGAGCGCCACATAAAGATATTTAACTCAAGGTTTTGAAATATGATTAGCATCTCCGCATTATTTTCAGAAAATCTTATTTTAAGTTCTTATTTCATTAGAGGTTAAAATACTTTGTGAAAAGAAATATTCCTTGAAATATTTTAGGCTAAACAACGTACTTTCAGTTGGGTTTTCAGTATCTTGACCTGAGAATGTTAATTTGAACATTTCTTCAGTCAGTCATAAGTGGGTGTAAAGTGGCTGCAGTAAAATGGTGATAGTTTACACTAATAAATGGTCTGATCCTGTGACCGTGAACATATATTCAGGTTATATAGATCTTGTAACACAAGATAGTACAGTAATACCTGGAAAAGAAACATTATCTTAATGCATAATAGAGTGTTTATATTTGGGGTCAGATGCTCAGCAAGAGTTATTTTTTAAATTTATGTGCCATTGAATCCTCCTGAAGTAAGCAAGGGATGATGAATTATTGAGAGACTTTGGGTTGAACCTCTAAGAGTTTGACAGCCTCTCACCAGGAAGGGGAGAACAGAGGAAAAAATCTTACTATGAGGTAAATTAGGAAAGCATTTCTTACGTGACATGTAGGAAACTGTAGCTGTTACAGGGAGGTTATGTAATCTGATTTTTATTTATTTATTTAAAGAAAAGTTCCTTCTAAATTGAACACATGGCAAACAGGAAGATGACTGTTACAAAGTTTAAGGTAGGTCTGGATGATTACCTTTGAAGTGAAGTGAATTAGAAACTTGCGCTGCTTTTGAAATCTCAGATTCCTTTGCTGCAGGTGTTTGCCATTGTAAAAGCTTTGACAACAATTTCTACCATTATTACTTGAATAAATTGCTTTTAAGAGAGCTTTTAGATTAGACTTTGAACTGGAAAAGGCATAAATATGTGGAAAGGTCTCCATTGTCGGTATGTTTTCTGTTAGCCAGCCTGTCCAATAACTAAGCTTGACTCAACTCTGGGCTTTACTTAAGAACTCATTTGTATGATTAATTATAGAGTGTGACAATCCATTCATGATAATGCAGGTTCTAGCTGCAGATCCATGGAATACAGAGCTCTCTTTCCCTGCTGTGCATTTCTAATCCATATTCACTGAAAATGCCAGCTCCCCTGGCATTCCTGATTTCTTTATCTTGGTGTCCTAAACACGGTGGCAGACACCTTCCAGAGCTGACCTTACACATGAATATAGTCATGTGTACTAATCCTCAGATGCTAAATTCAAGCATGATCAGCATAAAGACTGATGTTGATATGATATAAAATGCAGGGAAAATCAGATTATTCAAGATTATATCTCAGGAAGATGGTCAAGAAGGAGATCTAGGCAGAAATGTCTGTTAACATTGAACCTTAAATCAGTGAGAGAACCTCCATAGTATCTCACAGCTGGAGAGAGAGAGTGTGTGTGTGATCCAAAGCAGGATCGTGTATTTAATCACAATGACTATGTTAAGTAAATAGTACTTTAAAAAGGAAGTCAAGAAGATATCTGTGGATCCTCATTGTCAGAAGGCAAAGCTGGAACTCGGCACTTAACCCAATTCACATGTGCCCTGTTCCTGCCATAGATAGACAGAGAATCCCAAATGAATTCTGGCAACATTTTCATCAATAGTATTCCTGTATCTACAGAATCCAAGCCAAATAATTCTGCCATCAAAATCGTAATCAATTTTAGAGTATGTGCTGGAAATTCATTCGGTCTTGATTATCATCATTGGTGCTTCTGAATGAATTTTTCTAGTATTTTGCATTTTAAACAAATACTTTCAGGTCATTAATTGTGGCTGTGTTCCATATAGATTGGCTGTCTGTGCCAACCTGTGGAATCCTCTGGTATAGCTTTCACTGTTCTTTTAAAATTTATACAGGCAGGAAACCCGGCAGCTGGAAGTATCCTTGGTGTAGAACTTCATGAAGCAACACTTGAGTTAATGAGGGGTTCGTATTTATAGAAGTTGCTCTAAAGAGGCCCTCAGAGTTTCAGAAATGAGTCTTAACTATTTCAGACTCTGGATTATTCAGTGGACTTTCCTAATCTGAGATTTCCAGCTGTAGGCTGCCAGCTCTGATTCAGGTAGTTGGCTGTTGTTGAAAGTGTCACGTTAGCTGACAATAATAATACTACTACTACTAATAGTTATAGTTTCTGCTGCAGGGAATGGAGAGGTTTGAGGCAGGTTGTGCAAACGGTGCCATCTCTGTATCTCAGCATGTTTATGGTTAAGAAGTGGGTTTAGGAGGATGCAGAATAGACTTTATTTTTGTGCAGGAGTTCTTTCCCATCACTCATGTCCTTCAGGAGCTGCCCTGGGTATAGAATTAAATAACAGTTTCATTTTCTCCTTTGTCTCAGTGAAGTCCCTTTGGAAATACTTGATGGGAAACAGAGCCGTTGGGTACTGATGTTCCTAATGCAATTCCACGTACACTGAATGTGGTCAGTACTTCTCAAAAAAACCCCACAAATTTATTCCAAACCTCTGAGAAACAGTGCAAAGATGATTTTTAGAAGCTTTTGATGTAAATGGAATGACTTTATAATATCAACCCTGGGCATAAGATCCTTTATAGAACATGTTTTAAGTTACAGCTTGAAAAATGTGGTTCCATGCAGAGTCTAAAGAGCACATCAATATTAAGGACTTCAAGTTAAGTTAGAGATTGAAAAAAACCCACAAGAGAAATTGAGTTATATTGGTAGTTATTTATAAAGGTTTCTATTGTGTTGACTAAGACTTTCTAGGAGCAGAAGAAAATGGTTTCATTCTAAAATTCAGTAGCCAGAAAATAGGGAACCAACACTTATGAGCATGTTTCCAAGAAGCAGTGGAGAAACATCACCTTTCATAGAGGGAACACACTTATGCTGTAGGTTAAATTGCAAAATTTGAAATATTTACTTCAACTTACAGTAGGAGACAGGAAAATACTGAGCAGATTTTAAAGCAAGTATAATTAAACCAATTAAGGCAATACCTTATTCTGCTCAATAAACTCTGATGGGAAAATTATTATTTAAACAGATTTCCATATGTTAAAAAAAATCTAATTTTGTCATTAAATTCTATAGGTTTATAGATACATGAAGCTTCATCAATACGGGTCTAATAATATCTAATTACAGGTATAGCAGCATTCTGTAAGAAAGACAAATAGTACCTGTAGCAAATTTATATTAATATATTAAATAATTTGGGTGATCGATTGTTTCAGGTTTCCTTTCTCTGTGTTTTCTCTTAGCCCATTAACACCTCTCAAGAGTCAGTGCCACTTTTTCAACTCCTACTCATAAATAGGATTGGATTTTTGTCAGAAATGAATCAAGTAAGGGGCTGGGTTTTTTTAAAGTATTTTCCTTCATTTCTGTGTTTTCTATCAAATCAGTGAAAGCAGCAGTCCATTATACATAAATGTGTCTACTTAGTTAAAATATATTTATCATCTTCGCAGCGGCTGGCTTCACTCCATACTGGTGGCTGTGACTGTCAGGAAAGTAATGGAATATCTTTCAAGTGCCCTCTCCATGCTTCATTCTGAGCTACATTTTCAGTTCATTTTTAGAGATAATCAGGACTCTGAATTGCTTAACCACATTAAACCAAAATTGAAGAAAATTTAATTTTAATTAAAATAGAGCTGAAGCAAGGCAATAGCTCATGCTTTTTCATGTAGTAAATGTTTGCTTGTTTCACAGCATTAAATAGCTTTTCCATATAATTATGGTATTGCTCTTTGTGCCACCAATGAAGTAAAAGCACAGTAGAAAAGATCAGCACTACTTACAGGCTAAAATAGTATCTTTGCCCTCTGATCTGTTATTACTTAAATATTAGACTTGTTTACTGCAGTTGAACTGCAGGCAGTAAAATTGGTAGCCTGCAATTGTGTAAAGGGGTACTTGAATATTTACCTTATAATGAGCAGTGATGGACAATTCCACTGCTCTGCCAGTTCTGTCTCCCTGACTGAAGTGCCCTTATGCACTAGGTTTGAGAATGAAGTGTTGGCTGCATGGGAAAATCATATTTGATCTTTGAGTGGCTATAAATATTTGTTTCTGAGCAGAAAACAGATACTTGAGGACAAATTGCGACTTTCTTCCAGCACTATTGACAGGAAATAGTTTATTATAAAACTGCAAATGCTGGTTTGCGCTCTTGCATGAAATACAGTACCTGTGACAATAAAGAATGGTGCTACATGGTGTAGAGGCAATCACAACATGAATCATCTGTCACTTCTGCAAAACAGTGCCAATTGAATTTACAAATGTGGCGTCTATTTATTTCTACCAGTATTGAGAAGGGGACGAAATGAAATGGAAGTGATGATTACTTGTGACACATTCCTTTTATGAAAATAACTTTCTTCCCCTCATGTTGTAATAGCCCCTGTGTTCTTTTTATTCGTGCTTCTTTCAGTGAACCATATTTCTGTATATTTCTTGGGGCTTTTACCTATCAGTGTGATGGAGTTGTGAGCATCTGCTCCCTACAGCAGAGCTGTGGTGGTGGCGCACCGGCTTTGTGTGTCTTTGAGGAGCTTCAGGCAAAAAATCCATGGAACTGAAATGCGAGGACAATGCAAACCTCCAATGCCTAATCACCTTTTCAGTGAAGAAATGCTTCCTGATGTCTTCCAACTAATTATTGAACCAGAAGCCTGTGTGAGGGGATTTTACCATAAGATCCAGACAGATCCAGACACACAGATTTTGAGTCCCAAATAATTTAACAATTCAGGTCTATTTCTGTATATACAACTTCAGACGTGTCAAGAATCTTCTTGATAGATGTGGATGCTGTGGATGTTTGAAACCTTGAGGTCCCATTCTTCAGAGACAGCTGTAGACCTTGGAGATGTCAGAGGAGAATAAATTTTAATAGTAAGCTGTGGAAAGGGAGGATGTTTATTAGAACTGTCCACATTTATGAAGTTGTCAAGATACCACCATTGCAAATATCTGTACCTTTGATGAATAAATGGAACAAGGAATGTTGTGCTTGATGCTGACCTTTAGCATAAACAGATCCTCTTCTGGGTAGAGTTTTTGCACCCGGTTTGATTTATGTATCCTCCATGGACCTGCATGTTTTTAAAGAAGAGCCAGGTCCTCTGCAGTTTCAGCTTGTGAAAACAATTTACTTGCTGCAAGCTCTTTGCTAGTACTTATTCATTGTATATTTCAGTACCACACCTTTTATAACAACAAAGAAAATGAGAATTGTGTTCAGGGGTTTAGCTAAGGTGCAGTTGCTATGAAGAGCAAGATTTGCATAGATATTTCTGTCCGTATATATTTTATATTGTTCTAGGTATCATTTAAATTTCATTAAACTTCAGGGTAACGCTCAAAATGAAACTAAATATATATTGATTTCTTCTCCTCCACTGCTCTTTAGGGATTCTTCTGACCTATGTTCTATGTAAAAATAGGGGAAAGAAAAAGGGAATGTATTTCCTGCTTTGGCTGTGACCTGAGTGAGCTCTGCACATTTAATACTGTGGGAAGGAACAAAGGATGGCTCGGTGTCCTTCAAATCCTGTGGAAAGACCTGAGCTAGGAAGGGAATGTTCTTTGAGGAGCTGGAGAGAGTCTGCCCTTTTTATTTCTCTTAAAAAGAGAAGCATCTTCCAATTAGTCAGGGTTACACATTTGTGTAAATTATAAACAATGCTTTGAGCCTGCCTAGAGAATGGGAAAAATCTGTGGAACTTCCCTGCTAATATTTTGCTTCTGAAATGTGATATTTTTGGAAAGTAATGTGTAGAAGCAGAAAAATTTAGAACATAATACCTGTTTTCCATATTTTAGTTTTGGTCTGTAAAGTTCCTGTTGTTTTCCATGTTCATTTTTCATTGTTCTAGCACTATATTTTCTTTTTTGTCTTTCTGCGTTTTTTATTCTGTTATAGCATTTGGTCTTTTGCAGGTCATTCTCTGTTTAAAAACCTGAGATCACAAAAGTCCACTAACAGATTACTGCCGATGAGTGCATTATTTTATATGTGAACATAAGCTAACAAAAAATATTTATTTCCCCCCAGAAAAAAAATTTGGGCACACTTTTAAAAACTAGTTCTAAGTAATAATTTAAATTACAATAGTCTTATTTTCTGCTAAATTTTAGTAGCTACAACTGACAATAATCTCCACTGTATTTGTGGAAATGTAATTTGTATTATTTAATTTGACAAAAATCCTAAGTAGCATTTTTCAAAATTATGTGTAGGAATATATGTTTATCACTGACCTGAAATACAATATCTGAAATGATGCTGCTACTGTACTCTTCTTCAGCAAGGAATTATTTTTTTCAAGTATTGCCTTATTTTCTATTTTCTTACAAATTTTCTTTGCTTCTGATCTTCCTGACTCAAATTGTCCTTGAATTTCACTGAGTTTAACCTAAACCTTACCCAGCTCCTCGACTGTTATTTGAACAAAATGATTAATTTTTCATGCTCATCTCAGGTTACACAAGCTCGTTTGAGGATGCAAAGCTTCTTACAAGAGATGGTTCAGAAATCATTTAGGGCCAAGGACTCCATTTGGAGTTTGGAATGAATATTCACAGCAAATGTGCTGTTGTGCACAAAATAAAAACCAGCTCTCCTGGGTGTTTGTAATCGCCTTCTGAAGCTGAATCCAGCAGTAGCACAAGTCAGCATGAACATAATAAAACATTGCAAATACATGAGCAAGTTATTAAGTAAATTAAATACCAGTGTTTATGGCTCTGAGGGGCGCTGCAAATAGATTATGGTTTGTTTGTCTCTGTTCTGTAATCCAGGAAATAAACCAATATGTGTTACAAGGATTACCGCAGATTCAGAACCTCAGGAATTTCTGAGCACAGCTCTCCCTCCACTCTCTACTCTAAACAGGATTAATGGAGGTCTGGAGAACACCTGTATCTTCATTTTGGGGAACTGTCATTTGAGATTGATTTGCCAGGATATTTCTGTTTCTTCAGTAATTTTAATCAAATTATTGCTGGTACATGACCACATATGTCTACTTCATCTGATCTTGAGTGTGAAAGATTAATAAAGATGAACTGAGTACTTGGAACACTTCCACTGAAATATGACTTTTAAAAACCACTGATTCTTCTGTGTATTTCTTTTGATTGGGTGAAAGCCCTTTAGGAAAAGATAAAAGGCAGATATGAGATTTTATTTTTTTTTTTTTTTTAACTTCTTATATGCCTCTGATTTATATAGTCAGAATTTAATGTGAAAATTAGCATTCCTGCAGTTCCAATTGCATGCCCCACTAAAACGAAGCTAAATGATATTAGTATACTTTGCATTGCTAGATATGCATTATTAGTAGATTTATCTTCTTTTACAAATTTTTTGGCATTAGTATCATGGAAGTAAAATTAATGCTGCAGCTTCTTCAAACTGCTAAAACAGCAGATACATATTAATTATTCATCATTTGCAGGCAGAATATTAGACGCTTTCTTTTTTAAAACAGTTTTCTTGAGTTATCCCATAATTCTTTAAAAAAAAAAAAAAAAAGGAGAAAAAGGATAATAAAAAGATTTTTCAATTAGGTTTTTAAAAGCTGTAAGTAGCTCTTGAATTGATGTGTGAATTTAAGTGTCATTCCGTGCCTGGGAATGACTTTGTGTCCTTGAGGACATGGGTATCCCCTGTAATTGTGGATTGGGAATACAAGGCTTTGGGTTGAATTGGAGGAATTCCTGCCATGCCTTCCACCTCCTGTCCCACCTTACCTCTTACTCTGCTCCTTTATCTCTGAAGAACACTGATTTTTAAAGTGTGCTCATCTGCTTCATAATATGGCTCCTGAAACAATTGTGCTGGCACAATGAAACTATAGAAGGCCAAAATGCGACTTCCAGTGTTTTCAAAACTATGGAAGAATGCATCAGAGATATTTATTCTTTTAAGAAAAGCGTACATTATCACAGATAACATATGCAATTTTATTTCATGTTGTCCTCCAAAGATATACATGTGATTGTGAGTCATTGCAATGTTCACTACATGCTGTAAACCAAATAATTGTCATCCTAAACCTGTCACTTTCAGTGTTTTCTTAGGGATTTTCTATTTCCATTCCACTCCTTGTAGAGCACTGTAGAGCTTTTATTATTTTTAATAACAATAAATCTCATTATTGTGAGTAAACAGCGATCTGTGCTTGTTCATGATCAGAACAAGGACGGTATATGTTACCTGATGTGTGTTCTGGCAGCTGCACATCTATTTCCCATAAAAAAGACCTTTACTTTACTCTGTGTAGTCTTGACCATCGCTGAAGGGGAGGAAATCTGTATCAGTGCCTCATTTCTACGTGTGTAGTTTGTTCCCTCTGTGGTGTCCATCACCAAGGTTTATTTCATGAGGGAGCAAGCTCTAAGACCAGCCCATTAATGTGCCAGAAGTTCCTGATTTCTTGAAGTGGTTGACAGAAAACGTAATTCATACGGGTGGTGCTCTGTGACTTGCTCGTCTCTCTCCTGCTTGGTGGCTGCCTGGATCCTTTTTTGCAGGAGGGAGAGAATTTTATTTTTGTTCGGTGAAACTGATAACAAATTCCGTTATGTGCTTGGCACTTGAATTGAAAATGGTCTGTAATATATCAGTTTTAAAATCCACCTGTGCCAAGCTTAGTTCATCAGTTTGATTTGTGTTCCCTCCTGCGCAGGCACACACACATGAGCTTCCCTCCAGATTCCAGTTCAAGAGCATCCTAGAGCTAATATTGGGAAATATATTTTCTAGGAGCAGCAAACAGGTACATTTCACACATAGGCTTGCAGGTATAGGATTCCTGAAGTAGCTTTCCCTACTAGAAAGATTAAAAAAAACCAAAGTCTGATACTTAATAATTTGGGTTGTGCAGTAATTCAGAATATCAGAGCAATTGCTTCAAGTAGTTTTGCTGAATACCTCAAAGAATACCTCAAGAATACCTCAAGTAGAATCCAAAATTAAATATTAAAGTATTGGATATGCTGGTTTGAATTCAGTATGGATGACAAAGAATTAATAGTGCAGAAACTGAAATTTATGATTGTTGGATTTTTTTAAAAATAAGCTTATTTTCAAAGCATTAAGAGATAGTTATTTTTTGTCTTGTAACCCATATGACTTCTGTCAGCCCTTTTAAATACCCACCACCGCTTTTAAAATGTTGGGTTTGTTTGTCACACAGCCAAACCTGCTGTCTGACAGTGGAGAGTTTCCTTCAGTTCACTGTGACACAGGAAAACCTGAGAATTGTCTTGTCCTTTCTCCCCTGTTGCATTCCATCGTTAGCAGAACATAAAAATATGTTTTAGCTATTTGTAATATGTGGAAGAACTGCTCTTTCCTTTTTACGACTTAGTGGTTACACAATTGTAGGATACTTAAAAAAGAAAAATTTTACTTTGTGTCAATTGGTGTGGAAATATTATATAATGTTGCTCTATTTTGGCCACCTCTATGTCATTTTAATTCTTAGCCACTACAACGAGCTAAGTGGAAAGGGGGATTCAAAATGGAGAGAGTATTGTGAAAAGTTGTTAAGTTTTCTTTTTTATTCTTGCCATTTTATTAAATATTCCCAGGAGGGAGCAGGGAAATTAATGAGATGGTTTTGCATCAGTGTGTCAAAGCAGTTTCGCTTTTGCACAATAAATGTGTTGCTTTTTATTCTGTGTATCTTAAAAAGAAACAAGACTGACAGTATTTTTAAAGTACATTAAGTAGGCATTAAGAGAAGAGTGATTTGCACTGTGAGAGAGGAGAATGATGTTTTTTTCTCTTTCATGGTTAAGCGCATTTCCTTGTAGGGGAGGGAAAAAGATTACAGCAAGTTCTGGAAGGTTTGGGTTTTTTTTTCATATTAACTGTAGAATTTTTAGGTTTCTTTTTAAGGATGGCAGAAATCTGTTTAAAGATGCAGTCTTGAGTAATACAAACACCAGTTTGTGTTCACTCCATTGATGAAATGTTATGTAAACAGAATACAGTGAATATATAAAGACAACCAGTATTTCTATGGGGTTATGGTTTTCTCTATCTATTGGTGGATGTATGGTCTTGTTAACTTCGGGGAGTTTCTCACAGGTGCTGTGGTATCTTCAGTTTTCTTTTAAACTTTTAAACTTTTTCTTTTAAACGTAACTCCTGATGTCATGACAATGTGAATTTTTTTTAAAGCTGTTTTTAAAGAAAATTTTTTTATCTATCATCAATACTAAGAAAAAATTGAAAAATGTATTTCAGATCCTTTCTGAGAACTCTCAATAGCTTGTTTCTCATCTGGTTCATCCTCACTGCCTTTCAGTTCTGTATTTTCTGTAAATGTGCATAAACCTTTCACGGGAGCAGCTGTCTTCCTCACCCATTTCTCAAATCACTGCAGAGTTCTGAGCATCCCCTGTCCATTTGTGACCGTGCATCCTGAAATGCACACTGCCACACAAGGCTGTTGTGATTCATCATCTCATGCTCCATTGCCTGTAAAGCTTTGAAAGGCCTTTCTTGTGGCTGTTGTTAAAATCCCAGGTTGCAGAATTTCAGAGTTCTATTTTTTTTTACAAAAGAGAAGCAAATGTTTTTCTCTTCCTCCATATTCCTACCAGTGGCTAGTGAAGCAAAGCACTGCAGAACTGACTTATGTTCCACATTGTAATTCTAGTGGATAATTCCTAGAGAACTGAATAAAGACATAGCAGGAAGCTGCTTGTTACCAATTCTGCTCTGTAGGCACCTGCTCCAGGTTCTGCTCCTCTTGGGTAACACTTTTCAGTGCCTGTTATTATTATTTTTTTTCTTATCCTTTCTGACATTTTTAGCTTCTACATCTCAAGATCCTCAAAGTCTGAAGGTATGGTCTTCTCCTTTCCATTAATAAAATCCATTCTTGCTTCCATTTTAAACCATGGAGTGTTCAGCACCATTTTGTTAGCAGAAGAGGTCTCTATTTGAATTCACATGCAGAAAAACAAGTGTCTGACTTCAGAAGTCCAAACACTGAGCAGACAGGGAGTTCTTTCCCAGAATTTCCTGTTCATAACTGCTTCCAGAACAGCATCAGTTTGTCTGGGTCAATATTCTAATTGTATCCATTTTCAGCAAGAAGTAACAGCTAGAATGAGTTTCTTTGTTCAAACAGAAAATTTGGGAAGGCAAACAATATGTCAGTGACTTTGTAAGGTGTAGCAGGTGGGTACATTTCATAGCAGAGGTTAAGTGGGATGTGAAGGCTTAACTGAAGGCTGATTTTTTGAGTTAAAGGGTCTGTCTTAAAAATGGAAGTGGACAGTATTGTAAGCAGCTGTAGCTGAAGGTTTAATCAAGATTCAATCTTCATATTTTGCTGCATGGCAAAAGCATGATTATTACCAGCAGTGGTGTGTTAGTACCAGAGCCACCAAGGAGCTGGTGGAGCCTCCCTGTCATAGGCACTGCACAGCTCTTTTCCTTTTGGTTAGGTAAAAGCAGGAAAAAGCACAGATAAACTGATTTTTTCAGAGAAATATAAAGAAATGACTGTGACTGGCTGCAGGAGAGCCAGTGGGAGCTAACAGCTGTTGAATGCTATCAGCAGAGGTGGGGGGGAGCTGGGTACAAGTTCAAAGCACAAATAACATAAATGTCTATGACATGTCAGTTTATACATCTCCGGGTTTGTCATGCTTAATAGAAGATTAAGTGCTGACAAAGGATGGTGCAGAATATACACTGGGAATGGATAAATGGAAAAATGCCTCTTTCACAGGAATGCATTGCACTAACTGTTCACTTCAGGCAATTGAGTGACAGAGCCATCTTATTTGACCAAACGCACGTTATTCTGTCTTTTATGCTCTAATTTATTCCCATCATGTGCTGAGAAGTCCTGCTTGGAGTGTCTGTTCTCAGCATAAAACTGTTTGTCAAATTTCTATTAAGCTTAAGGTGAAAAATTAATGAGCCATTCGCTTCAGATATTTCAAAACTAATACTGCTCTATTATTAATGCAGCAGAAAGTCAAAGATGTGGGTATGTACAATTACAGCCTGCCGTTCAGTCAGGCTACTTTTTTGTATTTTTGGGGGAACATCGTTAAAACAGTGTTTGAGGTCATAGAAGGAATTATTTTGATGAATCCTATGAGTAAACTTTTTAGACAGTTTTAGTTGTTAACTTTTTGTTCTATCTGATCCTGGCAGAAGGTGCCTTGAATAAACAGATAATGATGAAATACAGTGTTTTGTCCAATCTTACTTTCAATCTGGAATTTAAACAAAAATGAACAGAAAGTTGATTCCTAGAACCCAAAACTTCTTAGAGAAATATAAATAAAAGACTATTTGCATAATACTGAGGAAGCTGTGGGTGAAGCAATATTTTTGGGCTAGAGAAGTATGATGTGACTAACACACTGATTTTTCAGTCTTCAAAAAAGCCACGGAAATGATGATAAAATGGTACTTTTACTTAGAATTGAGGGGGATATGGTGCACAAGTATTACTGTCAAATTCTCCCAGCCAAAAAATTCCGGAAATCTCAGAAGATGTTGCCGGTAGCAATAAATTCAGTGATGGAGCACTGTGAAATGCTGGGATAGAAGTGTCCCAGACTGAGCAGGGTAGGAACTGGTGCTCAGACTTTGTGCCTGCATTGAAAAACAAAACATCAAACACAGTCTGAAGTAGAACTGCAGGCCTTGCTTTCTGTGCAGAAACTTTCTAAAGATTGGCTCTTGTTGTGCTCCTAAAATTAACTTAATAATTGATTAGCATATTTTTCTCCTCGCTTTACAGTATGTTCTCTAGAGACTTCCTGAAATTAATAGTGGTTCTAGGCCTGGCACACTTACATTGCTAGACTTGCAGAGAAGAAGGAATTCTGTTTCTTGGAAGAATTTCATGCTAAAAAACTAAATTTCATTCCAAGCAAAATGTCAAATTTAAATTATCCTTGAAGCATTTGTTGTTCCCAGGGATCCTGAAATTGCTCTGTGCTCCAGAGGGTTTGGCATCCAGCAGAGGAAGTGCCAGCAACAATCTCCAAGTTCTTTCCGTGTGTTGGCTTCTTTATGAAGTTGCACTGCACAGTTTCACAGTCACTGCAGCACCAAACCCAGGAGTATTTAAAAACCGAGTGATTAGAATTTACCTAGCAGCCCTGGAATTCTCCAGGTTTTTAAATGGGCACTGCAGAGATTGGTCTTGAAAGGTTCACTTTTGAAATCTTCTCATGGTGCACATTGGTTCCTCAGTCTCCTTAACAAGCCACTCTTGTGACAATTATTAAATACCTGGCAGAGGGATAGGAAGCCTAACTTTTTTTTTTTTTTTTAAAAAGCATTTTTTAATATTAATTCCAATGTTGTTTTTTTCCTTTGTTAATAGATCATCAATTTCAGTTACTAGAGAATTTTAGAGAAATTAGGCCTAGAAAAGATGCCAAGAGGTCATCTAATGTAGCATCTTCCCTCAGGGAGGGCAGCCATATCTGCATCATTCCTGCCAGATGTTTGCTTACACTTTTCTTTAAATAGATTTCAGTTGAAGAGATTTTATCACCTGCCTAGGCAAGTCTTTTCAAATTCCTTCCATTAGAATTTTTTCTTCCAGATAATTTTGTTCAGATAACTTAAATCTGCCTTTCTATACATATTTTTCTTTTTCTCCCATAATTCAAACTCCACCTTCTACTGCGAAATGATTACTCTTTAAATATGGAGGGGTTTCTCCTGTAAGTTGTTCTTGAAAGCGTATCTTTCACAGGTTATTCAGGTGTGAAGCTCAAGTTGTGAGTAACTGGAGGAAGGAGAGCTTTTTCTCATCTGAAACATTTTGAGCTTCATTGCTCCTGTAATACAGTCTGCAGATTGGCAAACACTAGGCAGAAAAAAATGTCTCAATTGGACATCTCTGATGGACTTCTTTGGATTCTTTTTGATTGCAGAGACAAACTCTCAATGCTTGACCAAACTGATTTTGCTCAGTTTGCTGAAGTGACAACCTTAAGAGATTTTGAACCCAGACCAACTTTGATGAAACAAAGCTTTTTTAAAATTATATTTTGAACCAACATTACCTTTCCACTTAAAAATGTGTCTGATTCTTTGAAACTGAACACTGATAACCTTGGCACTGTGTATTAAAGCCGAACAACACCTTTTGTTTTTCCATAATTAAATCTTATAACTGTGGTCAATTTTTCCACTATGATTAAGGGCATACTGTAGAAAGTCTCAGGAGTTTCTAGCACAAAAAAAAAAAAAAAAAGAAGAAAAAATTAAAAATTAGAAATGGGGGATGTGTCTAGGTTTTTTATATTGTGGTTCAGTAACAAAAGTCCTGATAGTAGTTTTACAGAAATTTATTTGAAACATGCTGCTGATTGCTGATAGCTTCCTGCCTTTGTGCTTGCAGTCACACGGAATTTAAAGGATGCTGTTGGGTAGTAAAGAGCTCCGTGTCGCCAGAAAATACGGTGTTTGTTTCTCAGAGGTCTCGAGGAGAGGCCTTGCATTCTGAATCTCTGGTTGAAAGTGTGGCCAGGATTCAGCAGGAGCAGAATCTCCGGGAGGCTCTGCGGTTGTTGCAGGTTGTGTTAGAGCTGTGTCCTGCCCCAGGCTGTCAACCTCTGCTCCCTTTGCGTGCTGGGCTTTTCATCTGCCAGAAGGGCTCTTGCTTTCCATGGCAAGAGATGATCCCTATCTGAAATAGCTGAGAAAAACAGGTGTTTTGTCCTGAAGCGCTTCAGAGCATTTCCATGGGTGAAGTTAGGCTTGTTTTTTGTTTTTTTTTCCTCCCCTCAGTTCTGTCAGCTGCTCCTAAAATCCTTCATTATCTCATCAGAAACCTTGCCAGGATCAAATGTTAGGCAGGCATGTGTATGGGAACTCACTTTTTTTCAGTTAAAGGGAGATTTTCATATTTGGATGAAACTGCTGATATTGAGAGGTTTGTGCTGTGTCTTCTTAAGGTCTTTAAGCTGTACATGAAGTATTCTGATGCTTTTTGATCCATACCTTCCTCCACTTGATGTGCCTGGTTAGTACCCTCTTATTCCAGACCTCCTTCAGCTGTTCAGTTTTCACTTGGATTTGAAAGTTCTTGCTGATCAGTAATTCTGTTTTTCAGTGATTCCTTTAACTACACACCGATTTAATTTGTTGTGTTTAATTCACAATCCAATATCTGCTTGGACTCTTTAACAGTTTCTTTCTTGTGGAACTATTGCATAAACAGTGTAATATGGACATGTAATTTTGTAGTGCATGCTCTTGAAGAAACTTTTTTTTTCAGTATGGTAAGTACAAAACAACAGCTGCTTATCTAAATCAGTTCTTTTAAGCTGGATAGTAGATACCCTCATTTTTTTTGTTTAGTTTATGAAGGAGAAAAACCTAATTTTCATTTACTAAATTGTTCTTCTCTTTCTGTTCTTTAAGATGGAAGCTACAGGCAAAATCGACTGAACCTCACAACACTCTTGGTACAACCAATTTCTGCAGTGCTTGCCAGAAAACTTGTTTCCCTACCTGAGGAAACTGCCCAAAAATCCAGGTGTGCACCCCTCCAGCTGCCAGCTACAGGTAATGCTTTTCAAATAAACTTTTGCTTTGGAATGTTCCTGAAGGACTCCAGATCCACTTTCTGTAACTGTAAGAGGTTTAGCTGATTATGAGTATGTTTTGCTTAGATGCTTTCTCAAAGAGGCTGTGAACAGTTTGAAAATTATGCTCCTAAAATCTGATAGGTGGAAGTTTTGGTTTAAAAAAAAATTCTCTTAATATAAGACATTGAGCACTAATTCTTAATATTGATTTAAAACCTCCTGCGTGTAGATGCCATCACTAGGGAGGGTTTATTAGTGCTGCAGTGTGGTTTCTTAGGCCTTGTTGTACTACTGATAATGTGATTTCAACATTAAGGCATCAGGAACTATATAATTCTGGGGGGGGTTTTTTCTCTTTCTGGAATGATAACATTTAAATTCTAGACATGTCTCTACGTCCCTTAATTTGTATATGCTGTAGAATAAACAATGTATTGTTATCTGAACCTTCAGGCAGCTTTTTCTCCAAGTTTCACCAGGAAAACAGACATCATGATAAGAGCAAAATACCTTGAGTAGAGCGAGATGAATGCATTCATAGTATCTCTCTAGAAATAATGCCATTAGCAAAGTCACACAGATTATTGCTTTAAAAAACTTATTGCTGATGTGAGGGGGAAAAAAAAGAAGAGTACAGTCTTCCAGCAAAGATACTGCACAGTGTTTCACAGAAGCAATATCTTCCAGAGAACATTCTAGATGAGGTGCATGTAAAAGTGTAAAGAGTAATTCTGTCCTCAGCTTTGTTTTGTTTTGTTTTGTAAAAATGGTGTATTTTGTCATAATGCCTGTTTAAATGAATTGATTTGAAACTGTGGTCTTGGAAGGGAGGAGGCAAATTAATTTAGCCACTGCATCCTGTGTTCCACACAGTGATGATTACAGTAAAAACAAATTGTAAGGGCAACCAATGTACTATCATGTGCTGTATCACTTGTTTATTGCTTTTGGAAAGTTACTGTGGAATAGGAGCACAATACAACAAGTCATAAAAAAGGTTGATTAATTTTATGACTTGTGTTAGCCTTTGCAGTTATACATACTAAAAAGGAAGGCAGAAGACCTCATGCTTCATGACTTAGGCTGTTGGGGTTTGGCAGGACTATTGTTCTCCATGCATGGCTGACTAGGCATTTTGAAAATTAACTTATTGTCCGCACAAACAGTAGAAAAGGAGAAAAGGTCACTTTGGAAGGCACAAATGCTTAATCATTCCAGGTAGGATGCATGAAGCTTGTTAGTATTGAAGGAATTTTCAACAGCTGAAGCGCCTGGAGCAAAGCATGAATTTGGGCTGGCAAATGACACTCATTTTAGAAAGATAAAAGGCTGCACAGTGTCTGTTTCTCAACAAGCTTTGTGTGGAGGCTTCAGGACAGAATCACCTGAAGGGCAGTTTATTCTGCTTTTTCAGTGACAGGTGTGGCACGTCTGTTTTATCTCCCTGAGAAGACAGGAATTCTGTGAGAGCAGAATTTCTGGAAAGAAGGAATATTCCAAACCAGCAGTCCTGTAAGGGCCAGTCCACGTCTGGCTTACTGTGGGTGAACACAACCGCTTGTGTCTTTTTTCATGTAAAGCTTCTGAACCACATAATCCATGTGGGATTTTTTCAAAAGCTCTTAATTTATTGAGAAAGTAGGGACTATAAGAAGAAGCCTTGTATAATTCTGTAATGTATTATGATACATTTTTCCTTGAAGTAATGGTGAAACTGTTGATGTTCTGGAGCACAGACTGTGCTGTTGTTCAGTAGCAACCTTAACGGAAGAGCTAAAAGACTGGTTTTATGATAAGAAATGGTGTACAACTCTTTAATAATAGTAATAGCTAAATACTGAGGACAGCAATGCATTTGGGAACAGTGAAGGCTGAATTTGCAGTCTTCCTGTTGATTTGAAGAAGCTTAAGAGAGAGATTTCACTTCTGACGTAGGACTCATCACTTATCTGTCAAAAGAGGTGAATGAGCAATTCAGATGATTGGTTGGCTTAAAATTTGTTAGGATAAAATGATCATCATTCTCTCATCAGTATGTTTCAAAAAGCTGAACAGCAGATTCATCAGTAATGATTAAACATTTATATATAGTTTTCTCACATTGCTGCTTTTTTCCCTTAGCCGTGCAGTTTTCAAGAGACGAAATGTGACAGAGGCAGTGGGAGGATGTGGAGACAAACATCTCAGACACATCGAGTGCTCAGGACCTACAGAGCACATAGTGGGAGTTGAAGTTAGCTGTTAGTTTTGTGTTAGATTAAGTCAGTAATTAGATTTGCTTTTTATTTGGTATGGTACATTTCTGTACTCAATCCTCATTAATCTGAAATTCTGTGCTCCCATTAACTTTTCCCCAAAAATAGGCAATTAGAAGGAATTTCAGAGTGAACTTTTATAGAGAAACTACACTTTTGAAGCTTTCTTTTTTTTTACAGAGGATTTCCAGGATATTTGCTGGAACATTGTGAAGGTTGTTGTAAAACTACAGCACTTCTATAAGTGGAGAAAGTCCTGCGATGTGTAATGAACGGTCTTTATTGTTGTTACATTTCCCACTATTTGGGAGATTTCAGTCATGTACAAATTACCCCTCTTCAATTAATCTCTTGAGTATTTAATGTAAATCTATCTAGTGAGATTTAATTTACAAAGTGTTTTTTGACTTAATGACCATTTACTTTGGTGTTGAATGGCAATCCCAGAAGTCTGGTGTTTGAACACATTAGTGTCGTGTGTAATTTTGGCTTTGGTTTTAAGTGTCAGTTTTCATACTCACCTGAGAAAAGAGAACGTGAGAAAGATGCAGTATTTCACTCCTAATCTGTCTCCAGATGTCTGTGCCATCATCCTGCTCTGTGGCTTATCCTACTCTTCCATTCTTCTCAGCGTTTGTGCTGCTGGTCACTCTTGGACATAGGGATGGGATGAACACTTGGTCTGCCCGAGGATGCCTGAGCAATATGGCTCAGTCGGTAGGAAGTACAATGCAGTCATTCATGCAGTGATCTCACTTAAAGATCCTCTTTCTTACCATCTCCTAATGCCTTTTCCTGTGCAATAGGTGTAATTTTTTTAATACTTTAACTTCTGAAAGAGTAAAGGCAAAGCATGAATAGTTCAAGTAACTTGAATGATATCAAACACTGTGTGAATAATAGAGCCAGGTATACAAAGACTCACAGCATTCTGCTGCAGACAGTAAAATTACTCAGATCAAAATGCTTTTCTAGGTAGAATCTTTTGATCTTTTGTAACCTTTTTCTAGTCTACAAAATACAGTCACTGATCAATACTGAATCATCATAGTGACTGCTGTGCAAAGCTCCATTGTAGGCTGCAAACAAATCTCCCTCCTCTAACAAAACAGGTGAGTGGAACAGATAACCAGAACTGACTGTTACTGGAAAGGTTTGTAGCGCAACATAATGAATTTTTATGAGACTTTGAACACCTATTTTATGTAGTTCCACGTGTCAGATGTTCATTATACCGAGTTTATAGTCAACTCTGATCATATGAAATTTGAATCATTAATTTGTATGAAAGGAATAATTGGTAGAGTTCTTTATTTTCCATATTATACGATCCTCATCCAAGGTAAATAAATTTCTCTGCCAAGTTGTGCACCAGTGCAAATCAAGCTTGTCTTCTTTTCAGTCAGAGGAAGGGATGGAATGATAAAGGATATATATCTCCTCTTGTTAAACTACAGCTTTGTGATATTATTATATGTGTTTCTCCTTCATAGTTTGCTACCTGTCAGAGAAAATAAAGACTACCACATTTAATAAACTCTGGCTGGGCCATCTCACACTGTGATATCAGTATGCAAATAATACCATCATTTTTGGGTATTTGGACTATGCTAAACATGAATCCAAGAAAACAAATAGAGAAAGTTGCCAGCATATTGTGTGGCAGTGCATGTTACTGTGTCCACCAAATCTGGAGTCGTTGTACATAACAGCAGGAATATAACAAAGTTCTGCAGATGTCTCTTACTGGTGTTTGGAAGGAGGACAAGTTAAATAGGGAGCTCTGATCTAATTCAGACATCCAGTACATCAAAACTTGCAGACGTGTATACCAATATGCTGAGATTTTCTTTTCATGATCACTTGTCTTTTAAACAGAAGATCCTTTTTTAAGCAGAAGTTCATGAAAAGAATTAAGTAAGAACAGTGTGAAGCATTTTTATGCCTCTTCTCTCTACTCCCACCTGAAGCCTCGAGAGTTTTTCTACCAGAATTGTAAATGATCAAGATATATTTTCAGAATTCTGTTCTGCACCAATATTGTTCTCTGTGATGCTTTGCTTTTGATTGCTTTAAAGCAGGTAAAGAATGAAAATCGTGTGAGGTTATGAAATTCAGCTATACCATCTGAAGCATTTTCAGCTCTCTTTGATGTTGACTGTGACACATTAATTCTGTATCACATCAGGCCATCCTAGTTTAGAGCCTCCTTAAAGGACTTTATTCTAGGCTTTGCTTGTTTTCAAAAGCTCTTCATCTGAAGAGTTTTATTTCTGGATTCCTCATTTTAGGTCAGAAAAGATCAAATACCAAGGAGTTTATTCATTAAGCTCTCCGTACTAAGATTTGGCTTGGAGACTCAAGATCTATGAATATCTGTTCATAGAGAATATGTTGATGTTAGGCAACGTAGTTGATTAATCAAATAGAAATCTATAAATAGCCACGCATTTCTGAAAATAACTACGTAAATGTAAGAGGAGAAGGTAGCCATTTGGTATGGGACAAGTTACAGATTCCAAGGCAGGAAATAAATAAAGAAATAACAGTAAATGTTTGTTCTCATCAATTCCAGGAGTAGCTTTTAGCTTACATAAAGACAGTGTATCCCAAATAATGCTAAGGTAAAGTCTCCTCATAGTTTTTCAGAGAATATGAAGGGAAAAAAAGAGAAAGTTGTCAAGATCCTTAAATTCAGCAGTAGGAAGAGAGGTTTGTTGTCAGAACTCTTTAAAGGAGATTAAATTTCTCTTTTGCTGTATACTCCAAAGAGTCATTTCAACCTTTTCATCTGGTGTTCTAAGCCTTTAAGCCCAAGTCACTTTAAGCTGACTACTGTGTTACACGACTATTAACTCAAATATCTGATTTTAGAATATGTGTATTGCCAGAAGTTAATTTTCTGTGTCTTTATTGCCAGTTGGAGACTGGATAGCTGATGTTGATTAAGGAAAAACAGTGAAGTCAATTGTCTTCAAAAGGATTTATCTTCCTTTTGTCTGAAAAGGGGCCTAAAGGAACAAACATCTAAAGCGTTGTAGGAAAAGGAAAGGAAATCAGTTTTGACTTTAAAATCACTTTTTTTAAGAAGAGTAAATTGGCTCTAGAATGGTTGTAGGTGAGAAACAGCAGCAAGAAGTAACTTGCATAGTTTAGATTAAGTTTAAGCTGCTTAATCAACATAGCTTGAGCTGTTTTCACTTGTTTTAAAAGACCCCTTGGGAATCCTTTGGACTATTTATTTTTTCATGAAGTATTTTTTAAAAATTCTAAAATAATATCTGTGGATTAATCGAACAGACACAATTACATGGCATTAGTAAATCTTACAATAGCTTAGATCAGAAGAGCAAAGTTAATTACATGATAAATCAAAATATTAACTTGCTGTGATTGATTGTAGTAAAGTCATGTTCTGGGGTTTGTTTTTAACTGCTTGACTTGCATTTTCTATACTGGTTTGTTCAAGCAAAACGAGTTGTCATAGAGAAGACACATCTATTGATAACAGAAGAGGTTTTGTCTGAATAAAAAATAGAAAAACTATTGCTAATACATTTTTTTAAACAAACACTAGCAGTTGGCTTATTTTTTCCAAATATCAGTGAAGACTGGTGAATTAAAATACACTGTATTTTATTTAAGAGATTTTTAAAGTTCATTTAGCATATGAAGTACCAGCAAATGAACTATGAAGAACTTTATTGTAATGATGAGTTGTTTTTATTTCACATGTTGCAGCAAACTCCCCACTTGCACATTCTGTGCATCTTGGGAAGCAAAGTCTGGGAACAAACTGGTAGAAATAGATACGTGGGAGGATAATAGCCTGGGATATAGAGAGCAAAACGATCTGTGGAATATTTTAATTTAGATCTGTGGCAGTTGGGGTATGGACCTGGAAGGAATTCTGTCCCAGGGATGCCTTTGGACAGTTCTGGCACAGGGCTGGAAGGAGGAGACTCTCCCTGCAGCTCTGGGGTCAGGCCCTGGTTATTGTCCACAACTGCTCCTTTTTGAGTTAGAGCAGTTTAAGGTATTTTCGTTTCTCCCTGATAGAAGCTATGACCTTTCAGATGAGCTGGGTGTTAATAACAGTCTCTTGTCACACAAATGAAACATTTGAGAGGTATCAGCAGCTCCCCACGGGTGGTTGTTTGGTTTCCACTGTCACAAACCGCAGCAATTTGGGTGGTTATTATGTCCCACCTTTTTTTAATCTATTGAAGCTCAGACATTTACTCTGGCTTTATTCTGTGCTACAGTCTCAACTGGCATGGCAGTGCTGGCAAGGTCCTTACATTTTAGCAGCTTTTGAAATTGTTCTGCCTTTGTGTTCACACCATTCCCTCAGCTGATACCAGCTAAGCCCAAACCCCTGGCCTCTCTTGGCGTACGTTCACAAGAGCATCTCCAAAGGCTGTGCTGGCACCGTCATGGAGAGGTCTGACTGTTCCCATCTGATTTAACATAGCGGCTTTTCTCCAGAAGAAAATACAGTATAAACGAGGTATAATTTTGTGAATGTTATTGATAGGTTGACCTGGGTGAAGGATTAGTTGAGGAAAACCTATAAAGATTAAGGCAAATTTTGTTATCACAGAGTTATGTAAATCCTACTCTTTAATTTTTTTTATTTTTTTTTCTGTTGTATTCTGGCAGCATTTATTGAGTGAATTCAACGATTTTTTAACTCAAGGAGTAGAGATCTCTTTTGAGATTCTGGGTTTGAACCACACTGCTAAAATGGGACTAAGAAAATACTGTAACATTTAATGTTTTAATCTCTGGTTCTTCATCAGTTTGGGTTTTTTTTAACCTGTCTCTTAATGTGTGTGGAATTTATATATGCAGCCTGTATGCTTCTTGGTGGATAAATAAGTTTAACATTTTAATTTTTTTAAAATGTTTTAACAGGCAAAAAAACAATCAGTCTGAACATTCAGTCTGTCACAACTTACAAGACAATTTCTAATGTCATTGGATATTTAAAAGGAGCTGTATTTCCCGGTAAGTGTCCCTTTGTCATTTGTACTGATTATTTATTTCATGATGGCTGGATCCTATTTTGCCAGATAGTTCACTAACACAGAGGAAGGAGAAAGACCTTTTTGTAGTCATCTTGTGATTTATGACAAGGCAGAACATGAGGGTTCAACAGAGAATAAGATGAAGGGGATATTGTAGTTATAATAAACATATTTTTACACAAGCAGCAGGTGTTGCACATGGACCACCGAGGTCCATGTGCACAGTTACTGGGTACATTTTGTACCCAGTAACTGTGTTATGGTTTTAGTTTTAATATGGTTTTAACACTTGCTGCAGCCTTATTTTGTGTTTCCATCATACCTTAAGCTGCTTTTATACAATTCTGTGAATAATAATTGCAGTTCTCTATGTCTGATAATTAAACAATAAGACTCTAAGTACAACTGGGACATAAAGCACAAACCCCCTCTGTCCTTTGATGCTGTCCGTAGATAATGTGATAATCAGGACATCATAAAATCAAATTGAGATTATTGTCAGTAAGTGAATCTACCTAAAAGATGAAGGGTTTCTGCAACATGAATGAATGCTGTTGCTTGTTACTTACATAGTGCAAATAATTCCTAGAGTGCAGATGTCATCAAAACATCATCATGCTTGCCTTAATACTCTTTTATTAGGTTAAGAAGAAAGGATGGAAATTTGTTTACATTCCCTTAGGAAGTGGGCCAGTCATTTCATATTTTAAGTAATGGAATGAAGGAGGCAGATAAAATTTAAGTTTATTCCTGTTGGTGAAATAACTGAGTTTTGTGTGAGCAGAATGCTGTACTTCTCAGCAGAATTTTTGTTTATTTAAAACAACAGAGGAAACAATTAGCACAGTGGATTTAATTTCTATGAAGGATTTAATTTCCTTCATGAATTTGAAGTTACCAGTCTGCTATTACTAATGTTTTGCAAATAGCTGTCATGGAGTTGGAAAGGCAGAAACTGCCATGTTTAGACATCCTGTCTGCTGAATTGTGAAACAGAGGCAAGAAAAATAATAAAAAACTGACATGAGTTTCTGTTTAATAAGTCCTTTATCTTCTCTATACTAATCTTGCATCTTATTATTACATCCTTTATGAGAAACTACTTTTTAAAGGTTTGCCAATATATGTTGAGCTTTAAGAATGTATAAATACTATATATATATAAATAAGTGAAGTCAGTACCCAGATGGCAGCAGTTTGTCCCATGGAGTCTGGCTCAACAAGGGCCATAGCAACTGTCATCTAATGCAGGCACAAGTTAAATGTCTAATGCACCACAATATTTTGTACAGAATCAATATTAAGCCTTTGTTTCTTTCTCTGCTCCTCCTGGTTGACGCTACAGTCATTCCTCCTCAACTGCTTTGAATCCTGATATTTTCATGGCATTGATTCTATGTCATTTTGATGGGGTTTTGCTCGTTTCATACAGATGAAATATTCACCTTTATGTTCCCAGAAGTGCAGAAAGGAGGCAAAATTTATCTTTAGAGCTTAATGAAAGACTGCAGAGCATCACCAAGGGTGGAATTTATTTCTTTTTGCTTAAAGGCCACCTAACACACACACATACAGCCCAGCGCACCTCTGTAATGGTGACCTTAGCTGACGTTTGATCTGAGGAGTAAGAACAAGCATCTGAAATGTAACTAAGATGTTAAAAGATTTAGGAGTAGATGAAATGTGATAGTTGGTAGCATTTTAAAACCCGAAAAACGTAACACTGGTTTTATAGACCTATTGGACATGGTTGAAAATGGATATAACAAGAAAAGACAGGATAAAGAGACTCTTTTTAATGATAAATCCTTGTTCAGCCCATCACTACCCTGAACACTATCCTGTCTTATCACCTTCAAGGGTACTTTCCTCTATCTCTAGTCCTTTTTTTTTTTTTTTTTTTTTGGTTTTTTTGCACTGTGATTCCAAGAAAGGACAGCTGCTGCCTCTGCAAACATGACCATCCTTTCCCCTACACTTTTCCTGCAGTCATTTGCTTTAGGGTATTGCCTCTGAGGGAGAGAAGTGCAAAGAGGAAGAATTTCAGGGGAGGCAGCAGCTGTTCTGTTTTGCCCCTGCTCATTCAGCTGCCATCTCCAGCAATGAGTTGCTGCTTGTAGATCTTTCTCTATCAAAATATCCTACATGGTTTTAATAAAGTCTCTTTCCTTTCTGATCACAGACTAAACAGAAATTATTATACAGGGCAAGCCTTGATCCTGTCTGATCCCTCTGTGTCAGAGGCGCAGACCTAGAAGCCTGCAAGGCCTTTCATTTTGGTTCCTCATTCCTGTCATTGGTTGAAGATCCTATGTTTTTTCATTGTCACTGCAACCTGTAATTAAGTGTTCCATGGTGCATCACACAATTGCAAAATTATGTGATTTTGATTTCGTTTTGTTAGATCTACATTATTATGTAAATCTAGATTGACACTTTGCGTATCTGTTTTTAGAAGGAAATTCTCATTTCCATACCTACACACCCCCCAAACAGTTGATTGAAAATGTTGTGTTATAGGTTCATTACAGATCCTCTCTTTGTAGAGCATTTTTGATTCGTTATTAAACAACATGCTCAGATACTTTGTTGAACAATACTGGTAAAACTTGAGTTTAATAGAGCATTCTTTTATAATCAAAGTGTTCCATTAATATTGTTTCTAGGCAGCATTCACTGCAAACCATACTGAGTTGATATTTTAATTTTTTAAGCAAACACAAAATGTAGGCAAGTATCTATTTGTGCATTGTGATAAATTGACAGCAAGTGAATGAATCCACTTGGATAAAGATAGAAAACTAAAACCTTTGCTCTTTTTGGAACCGAAATAACACTCAAAGATTGCTGTGGATCTGGCATCACTTGCTAATTATTCTTCTGTTGTCTGTTGGTATCCTGAAATAGGGAAAGAACACCTTTAACAGTCTAGATCTGGACCAGAACAAAACCAGTAAACAATCCTTCAAAGAAGGTTGTAAATTCATCTCACACAGAAGGTCTCATAGTTTAATGGTTCTTTCAGAATAACTACTTTGGCTTCTTGACAGGCCTCAGTCACACCAGTCAGTCACGTTATTTCATAACACATCATCAGTTCTGGAATAAAATAAGAGGGGTTTTTTTTGGTTTTTTTTTCCCATGTGAGTGTTATTAGGATTATATATAATGCCTTGAGAGATGAAGATTTAATCTTATTTCTGTCAAAAAGAATGGGAGTTTTTTGTTCGGTTGTTTTTTTTTTTGTTTTTTCTGAGTAACCATAGGCAAATTCTTTATTTCGAGTTGAAACCTCCTGTTTTTCATTCTATAAAATGCTTTATTCCAGCATGAACAGAGCTGCTGGGTGTGACTTACCATTTCTGTATCATTCATTATCTCTATCCCTCTGTCATGTCTCCTCTCTAAACCTGCAGTCCGGGTATTTTAGTGTCTCCTTCCACGGAAGGCTAAGCCCTGATCTCTAATCTGGTTCCCAGCTGCTCAACTGCTGTTTCTGCCATGTCTTTTTTGAGATAGGGTGGTGAGCACTGAACACAGTCTTCCAGGTGAGGGAGTACTAATACTTTGTGTATTTTCTTTATGTTTCCTATTGTACTGCCACACCTTTTGTTTTCTTTTTTTTAATATATTTTTTAATGTATTGAAGATCATTTCCTGCTTATTATTTTGTTTTTTCATAACACTCTACTGTGAGCATGAAAATATTGGATTGTCTATATTACCAAGTCCTGGCTGTAAAAATGGTCTATATCAGATCTATAAGGTGAGCTAAAAGCAAACAGTGAAGGCAAGGGCATGGGGATTAATTTAGGAAAGTGTATACATACATTTACTTACTAGTTCATTTTTAACTAGTACTCACAATCTTATGTATATTTGTTGTATGATTGTCTTGCACGTCACCATACACATTTTTGTTGTTTGCAGCTTTGTGTTGCTTTAATGACGTTACAGACTACTAATACACTTCCTTTTTAGGGTTATTTGGAATTCTTTCAATCTTAGCATCTAGAAAAAATAATTTTCTCATCTCTCCTTTATTTTTTTGGTTTTTCTTCCCTCTCCTCCATGATTTCAGACAGATATGTCATCGTTGGCAGCCATCACAGCAGTCTGAAGGGTTATGGTGGGCAGGGATGGGCCAGCAGCACTGCTGCCATCACAGCCCTGATCCAAGCCCTGATGGCACAGGTCAAGAGGGGCTGGAGGCCTGACCGGACCGTGCTCTTCTGCTCCTGGGGAGGAACGGCCTTTGGGAACGTCGGCTCCTATGAGTGGGCGGAGGTAAAACCGCTGCAGGAGGGCGCGTTGCAGTAAGGATTGTTCTGTTGAAAGCATGGAGGCATTATGGAATTACCACATGGAAACTGGCTCGTTAACTCTCCTCTGAGCTCTGTCCGTGTTTGTTCATGTACTACATGGCAAATGCAGGGAAAACATCGATTGAGGGCGTTCCTGGGGATAATGAGATGGCCATGGATGTGGAGGTTGCATATACAGCACCTTGGGGAGCTGATTTCCCTCCCAAATTGAGCACAGCATTGTGAAAGGGCTTGACAGATGGAGGAAAACCTCAAAAAACGACATGGACGCAGAAATAGCTTAGAGAGCTTTCTCACCTTCTTGAAGGTTTAATATTTAATAATTTTTAATTGATAGGCTTAGTGAGGGGAGAAGTGAACCAAAAGAGAAAAAGAGAACCCTGCTGTGGTTTACATTGATGAGATAAACCTTGCAGTGTCTCCATGGCTGGTGCTGATTCACTTCTCCCAGATTTGTGCCGAGGAGTTGGGTACAAATCTGACACAGACAACTTTGGGCTCTTACTTTCAACAGAATAGGAATCAGCTGATTGAAAGAAAATACCGCAAAAAGTGTTGATGATCATCCATGGTGAAAGTGGATTTCAGGTCATAAATTACAGGAATAGCTGGCAGAGAGTTTCATGGCTGCTTTTCCAACTCTAATGGTTCAATGAATTAAAACAGAAGATAAAATGAAGAGTTAATTGCTTTTTACCGTGCATAAGAAGCAGCCAGCCCTCATTGAAATTTCATACTTCCAACATGATTATTCTTCAGAAACAAGAGGGGGTGAAAAAATCAAATTGAAAAGATCCAGGCTGGAAGCAAAATTTGTTTAGTTCCACTTCAAGTCAGCTTTGCATCAGATGTAATTGCGTTACACCCCTTCTGTTCAATATAAAGAGCCACTTCATGCAAAGAGGAACTCATTACTGAGAAGGCAAAGGGGATCCTTTTAAAAAAGAGACAATAATTGAAACAGTTTGTACATGCTATTTTTATAGTCTAAAATATAATAAAATGAAAACACTGGGAAAGTTATGCAATTCAAATCTGAATTTGGTCTCGAAATATTTGAGTCCATTTAACTGTTGATAATGATTGCTTTTGAAGTTTGTCTTCTGTCAGGCATAAGTTTAAAAGGCCATCATGTTGTTTCACAGTGTGTAATGTTTTCATTTTTGGCCTTACAAGTGTAGTAATTTTTAATTCCTCTCAGACCTGTTTGCATTTTCTTTAGATCGTGTGTGAAATGGAATTATGACTTCTGCTATATAGAGAAATAGCACTAAAATATCCTTTGAAGTTCATAACAGCATATTGTAAGAAGCAGTCGTTAACTAATACTTGGGGAATCACAGAGGGTGGAAACATAGGGTGCAGTTTTCCCCTAGAAGGAACCAAAAGGACAAAACAAGCCTTAATTAAAATGATGCATAGGAGTAACCATTTTTCTGCTTGTGTTCTAGGATCTCAGGAGTGTTCTTCAAAGAAACGTTGTGGCTTACATTAGCCTCCATAACCCAGTCAGAGGCAACTCAACTTTACACCCTGTTGCATCCCCTTCTCTTCAGCAGCTGGCAGCAGAGGTTAGAAATTAAATATTTGGTTTCACATGGGGTTTCTGAGGTTACACGGTTAACTCCCTTAAATATCAGTTGGTATTACATAGCAATCGGTGGAGGTTGTTTTGTTTCAGAATTTTAACCTCACAAATACACATGAACTGTTTTTACTAAGTAAGCAGGTAAAATTTTATTTAAAAAAAAAAAAAGAATTAAGAGGTTGGAAGGGAAAACTCGTTTCACCTGTTTGTTAAAGTCTCACCATACTTGCATGCCCTAGAGCTTTTTTACCTTTCCGCAGCTTTAAAGTAACACATTTGTTATTCTTTAGCACAGCACACATATTTCTCAGCCTAATCAGGTCTTTCCAGACTGTTTCTCAATTTGCATTTAAACCTGTATATTTACCAGCTATAACATGACACACAGGGAGAGTGTTACTCTTCCTACAATAAATACTGTCCAAAATGTGTCTGTCAGGCTCAGCGCTCAGCGATGCCTTTGCAGCTCATCTGGAGTCAGATATTCCGTGAATAAAACTCAATATTCCATGGCTGCACTGGGGTAAGGACACGTAGGCCTTAAACTAATGACCTTTTTGCTGTTCCTGAGGTTTCTGAATTTATCAGTATTTTACATGAATGGAAAATTGTATAAGGCACATTCTAAATGACAAAACCAGTTTGGAGTGATATGCATAAAATGGAGTTCAATTTGGCTTTCATAAATTATGCTTTTTAGATGTTTTCTCTGTAAGTTTGCCAAATGAATGCTTATTCTGATGTCCCTTTGACTTGCCTCTGAAGCATTTGGTAATAGACACTCCTCAAAGCAGCATCTTGGATTAAATGCAGTTTTACACTGATCTGGCTTGGCAATTGTTCAAATAAGTTAGTAAAATGCTATCAGTGAATTGCTTCTTAGCAATGTCTTAACCACTTCTGTCCAGTGATTAAGTGGTAATTTCCTCATGGAAAGAATCTGGTTTATTCTGCATAAGTATTATGAAAAATGTGATGCAACATCATTTCAGAGAAAAAAAAAAAAAGCTTCCATTTGTGGAAAATTATTTGT
This sequence comes from Pardalotus punctatus, assembly GCA_013400915.1. Classification (NCBI taxonomy): domain Eukaryota; kingdom Metazoa; phylum Chordata; class Aves; order Passeriformes; family Pardalotidae; genus Pardalotus; species Pardalotus punctatus. The sequence continues at coordinate 1,312,022 of VZTX01023804.1, forward strand.
AATATTATGTATGTGAGTCTGCAGGTGTTATGGATGTGTCAATTCAAGTTTTATTATCAGTTTTAGCTATTGTATTTGCAAAAAATACTATGCTGAAAAGTTGCTAGCCTTTTGCTAACCTAGTGGTGTTGGCAGTTCTGTCTCCATTAAAACAAGTATTTGCCATTTAAGGGAGCAAGTTTATTCTTGAGCTATTTGGTTTTTTTCTCATTTTATTTCTCTGACTTCACAATATGATCCATGGCAGTGATCTGAAAATTAAATTGTCTGGAGCATTGCAGCAGTCTCTTTATTATCTATTTATCACTTTATTAAGACTTGATTCTTTCATTCTAATAAATGCCATATTAGTGTGAGTGTTACATTCATGATCTCTGTTTTGGAGAGGAAGCAAAGTAAATCTCTTTTTCATTTACTCTTTTTTGGTTCCGGTAAACACCTTCCATCTCACTTCTGATCCTTTAATATTGTGATCATATCCCTTCTGCATGTTTACCCTAAAGCCCCATTTAAAAAGTAAAGGACAAAATGCCTGTGGGCATTTTATCTGAATGGCTTTACTTTCTGTAGGATATTATTATTTGTAATTAACATAACTGTCATACAGTTTGTGACATTAAAAAGATTTGTAGGAATTATGGCTTTGAAATGCTGGCTAGAATTCTGAATTCCTGTGAAGTGATGGAACAGCCCAGTACAGATCCTCATTTATTCCTCTCATTTTTCCACGTGTCCAGAAGATATTCTCTGGAAGACTGATCTGCTTATAAAGAAAATTGATATTACTTCCAGCACTTGCCAAGAAGACAGTGTAATTACAGATTACCTCTAAATTATGATAGTGCAAATGGGTTGAGATGTAACTTTTTGGAGCTCATCTCAGCTTGAAGAAATTGTGAGTCTGTTCACATGAGATTCTTGCTACCAGGTGCAGGTTGCAAAGAAGAGCTTAAAAGTTCAGTGTGAGAGAAAAGGATCATTTTAATTTGTAAGAGCTCTGAAATTAGGTTTAGAGCAGAAAAGAAGGTGAAACAGGAATTTAGAATTAATGATATCACTCCATTTTAAAATGAAAAGATAGAATAGCCTGTCTTGTTTAGTTAGAAGTTTTCCGTAATTTGTGAATGCATGGAAGACACTACGCTGTGCCTTTGGATCCAATGGTAAAACTCACAATTCCATTTTTAGAGCACAACAAAAGAAATTGTCATGCATTATTTTTCCATCTAAACAGTGTTATGACATTGTTCAGAGGGAAGGGAGACTAAAATGTCTCCATTTGTGTTGGGTTTTGTTCAGTGCTCACTGTTGTGCTAAAGTTGTGTCTGAAAGAAAGGGAGAATGTATTTCTAGGGAAAATTAATACAATGTCACAAAAGTCTACTAAGGTTAAGTGTTGGATTCTAGGGATAACAGTGAAAAACTGTATTTTGTCCTGTGCAAGAGAACTAGAGGAAAAATTACACAAAGTGCAGAGCACTCCATGGATGCTGCAAGGAACATAATTTAAAGAGAACTGTGGGGAAATAGCAAACCAAGATGGGCCAATGCACACAGCAATGTTTGCTTTCTGTGCTAGTTTGTTTTTTTTTTCCTAAAATAAAATTTTGGACACTTGCTAATCGCTGCAACTTCCAGAATACCTTTTTTCCCTTCATTTCTGGGAAAAGTAGGGAAGAATTTTCAGCTGAAATGCTGTTTGTATGGATACTCTAAACTTAGCAATGAAAAGAAGTATCAGGAACTTAATAAGTTGTCTGCTATGTGAGATCTGGCAATCAGAGAATAGGAGAAGTGCTTGGCTAATTAACAGAGACCATGTTTCTTAAAGATGTTTTGTATAGAGGGATTATATCTCCATATTAGTTGCAGGTTTCAAAAGGGAGCTACATAAGCAGTCTGCAAATAATAATTTTTATATGCCTGTCTGTGGGATTCAATGGGATTCTGGGTGAAACACCAAATTACACGAAGAAGCTAATTTAAATATTTGGATTAATTAAGCAAAGAGGAACTCAAACAGTTCTGAGACCTTGACATATTTAATTCAAATCTTTTTTATATAACTAATTAGTGTCCACATTAACAAGAGGGAAGTACTGCCAAGTTATATTTTTGTCTACTGTTATTTTGTAAGGAAAATGATGGTTAATTCGCTTGCTCAGTTGGTGAATCACCATTTGTTGGCAGAGTGTCATTGGTAAATTGGGTTTGTTCGAGGCTGGGATTCATTCTCTGTAAATAAGGCTGTTAATGATTTTTTTTATAATGGACATGTCATGAGAAAAAAAAAAGTTATTATGAAACATAAATTCATTGCTGTTGCCTTTTAACTGATTGTGTGACCATCAGACTCCAGGCCTGCTGTTACTGCTGAGCCCAACAAAACTTACTGCTCCTGTCTCCCAAGGAAAAGAGTGATTTAAAGCTATTGATGAACGAGTTGATTATTAAAAATGACTGTGCCAAGTATTGTTCATTGCTATTTATCAGTGTTTGTTGCTACTAATGGAGTAAAAGGCATAAAACATCTCTGCATTTAAAGGTGTTGTTATTGACAGGAAACCCTTTTTTCTTTATGAAGTAGAGCTAAAGAAACTTCTGCATAGATGCTACTATCATTATTTCTTGATTTGTAAAAAAAAAATAAATCTGACGTTAATGTCAGCATTGATTCTCTTCTTCCAACTTCCATGTGTTTCTCATTTATTTTTTTATACTGGCAGCATTAATAGTGGGTATATCTCTTAGTGCCATGATCAGTAGTTGTAAATAAATCCTAAGGCAGTGACTGAGGTGAAAATGTTGACCTGAGCCCCACTGGGAATTGGGTGCAGTGAACAGCCTGGGATTCCTGCTCATGCTGAGAGATTTTGGGCTTGGGCATCATTCACTTTTCACCATGGACCCCTGTCATGCACGGAGGACTCTTATGTGTCTTCTAGCATTCAGGTTTGGAAATCATCTCAAAATTACGGTGATTGCTGTATTTTTGTTACGTACATTTGTCACCCAAAGTACCCCTTTCATTTCAGTGTTGTCACAGTAATATTTCTTGCATGTGAAAACAAAAACCTGATTGCTTTAAGGCTGTTTATTGCATTTCTGTGTCTCTTGTTTAGGCATACCTATATAATAAATACCCAAATTTGGGAAGAAATTAAAAAAGAAGAAGCCAAAATAAAATCCCAAAACAAACACCTGAAAAAAAAGTCTTCAAATTTCAGCTTAGACATATTTATTGGCAAGAACTTAGTAATGAATTCCTTTGATGAATTCTTTGAAACCAGGTGTGAGGAAAAGCATTCCAAATCCGTTTAAAACTGTGATAGTTTGAATAATCAGAAGCATAAATTTGAACTGTTCTGGGGTTTGCCTGGTTTGTTCATTCTCCATCTGTTTTACCACAAGCATATTCTGGTGGTGGTGTCCTGTCCAGTGTTAAAAAAAAAAAGAAAAAAAGATTAAACAGAGATAGAAGGGAGGGGTTTGGGACACCATAAACCAGGAATGTAAAATTTCAAAAGCCAGTTGCATAGATGTGAATAATATCTGTATTTTCCAAATTATGCCTTAGGTTTTAATTAGTAATGTGGTTGGGATGCATTTCTAGCTATTGAGTCAAAGAGCCACAATTCCCACAGTATTACTCCTGTCTTGAATTGCACACAGAATGGGACTTCGCTGAATGTAACAGAGAGAAATGTTACAAAGATAATCTCAGATGTCAGGAAAAGCCAAAATTCAAGAAACAGTTTTCTTGGAGGTTCTGCAAAAAGCTTTCTTTTGGCAGGTAAAAGGTCACAGAGCTCCAACCTTTGTCTCTTGACAGAGCATTGAAGGTGATTTCAAAACTGTTTTGTAGCCTTCTATTTTAACACTTCAAATGCTTCAAGTTTTCTTTCAAGAGGAGCCTTAAAACATTTAGGAGAGCTTCTGACTTCTCTGCTTTGTATCACGTCATCATTGTCTTGATTAGATGTGTTATTGAATAATTCCTTGAAAAAGGCTAAATGTTCTACCTTCAGTTAATAATCCAGCACTAGAAGGGAGTCTTCTACAAACAAACACCCCCTAAAAAAATCAAATTGGCAAGTAGCTTTCTCTCATTTTTAACATGTTCATTTTTTTTCTAACATGAGAATAAACACTTCTACTTTTAGTTGTAAATATTTTTAAAAAGCTGCCCATCAACATCTGATTTATTGCTATTTATTTCTTTTTTTCCATAGGCTTTTGAGCACCCCTAGGAAATTGTTGTATTCTGTGTCTGAATGGAAAAGAAAAACAGTATTTAGTGTTAGGATTAATAAACAGCTGATGGGTTTGTGAGAGTAGAGATGTAGGTGATCTTCATGATGTTTCATACATTACCAGTGTCTGGGACAGGCAAGGAAGAGATTTGCTACAATTCTGGCTAATTAAAAGTTTTAAAATCACTTACTGATTTTGCAATTTGAAATCCACAAATATGTCCGAACATTTGTGGAAGAGTTGCCCTTAGTTTATTCACATTTTCTACTACTGGAAGTTATTTAATAAATATCTGTTCTGAAATCTCAGTCATACTCAAAAGCTTTTAGTTACTTAGCTTTTAGTTTTTAAGTTTCTCTCATGAAGTGACCAGTATATTTTTTAAAATCCTTCAAGTTTAGCAAGCTTTTGTGTCAGGTTTTTATAAAAAAAAAAAATTAAGGCAGTTGAAATTCAGTAGGAAAGTAGGAATTTAGGCTAGAAGGCAACATAAAAAAATTAATACAGAAATACTTAAAGTTGTTTTTTCCTTTCAAGTTGGGACTAGGAGGAGGGGAATGGTTGTTTAAGGTCATTTTAACTCTATAAACATAAATCTATAGTCTACCAAATAATAACTTATGAACAAAAGAGAAATTAATGTTATATGGAACAGTCTGGTGTACATGAACTCTGTGGTACTATGATGATTTCCATTTCTGTCTTTCATGCTAATTACAGAACATTTGCTTTTAAATTCATTATTTTAAAAAAAACTTGTATTGTGTGCTCTATTTTATTTCTTGCATTTTGTTTGTTGCATTTGCCCTGTTTATCAAGCTTTATGCCATGATTAGATTTTTATTTGAAACAAGTAACAGTAGTTATTTGTACTGTCAATCAAAATATTTAATTAACTCCAAACACCACAAAAGTATGATAAATTTTATTTACAAAATATGTTCAAGTGAGCTTGTAAAACAGTGGCCTGCACAGCTAAAATGGAACTGATCCTTCAGAATCGAGGGTGCTTTGGAACCAATTATATTGGAGTAGATATTTCTTTGGGGCTCTGGGGAATTGGGGGGCAAAAAAAATCATATCAAATCTTTTTCTCCCTGTAAATTAATGGATCATTGTTTTAAATGAAACAAATATGTAGTTTGCTTCTTTTAGGTTTGTTTGGTTTTTTGATTGTTTTTTCTATAAAGGAAATGGGAACTTTATTTTACAGATTCCAAACAGGAGATGTGATGAGGTAGAATGTACATACAAATGAATATGTAAAGCACCTTTGATGACATAAAACCCGAATTTACAAGGGCTTCAAGCAATCATTTGATCCAACTCCTTGCTCTGTTGCAAAAATAATTTTCTCTGATGTGTTTCACATTATAAAACTTTCTCAGGTGATATGTGCTTGACTCCCATCACGGTGCTATTTGGGATTATTTTTATCATTTATTGAAGTCACCACAGTTAAAGAGTAATGGTTTTTTTTTTTCTTTCTTCCCTGGGTGATCTTTATTATCTTTATTCTTTTTTGAAACCACCTTTTTACATATTGAACAGGAGCTATCATTGTACACAGAAGAAAATTATGTGCCTTGTACACTGAATATCAGCTTCAGAGAATTGATACATCTTCTTCAAAGTTAATATGAAATCTGGTGTTTGAAATTAACTGATGTGTCTCAGACAAGCAAGGGAAGTGAATTCTGGATTAGTTTTTACCACAACTGACATTTTTCAGATTAACTATTAAGAAATCTTAAAAATTGGAGAAGACAATATAGGCAATTTTCTCAGTCTTGCTAGATAAATATTATATTTTGAAGTATGGAGGTTATTAGAGCTATGGCAAGCTGTCAGGGATCTAAGAAAAATCTTGAATTAATTGTGCTGTAAAGTTTCAAGATCCCATAAGGCAGCAGAGCCCATGGTATACACAGTGAATTGTAGCCAAAATGAGCCACGTGCCCTGAAATGGAGACCAAGGGTGTTCCAGAAGCTAAAAGTGAGATAAAATTGAATCAACATTACGAAGGAAAATTGCAATGACCTCTGTAACTCTAGATTGATTAATATTGATAATAACTCAAGATGAAATAAAGTGATAATTGATTTAAACAGGATTTAGAAGGAGGGTAATTAATGCCAGTCAGATTTTTTTTCACAGAACACATCTCCATGTCATGAAAATTATTGCTAGTGTTTTAGAGGAATTCCATGTTTATTTTGTAAAGGTAGCAGCACAGACTTTTCTGTAACATCTTCAGTGGTCTTCTGGAAATCACGATAAAAACCGTGATTTGGGATAATTATTCATCATGTGGGTTTCCAGTTTACACAAACTGACTGATAAATCTCCAAAGGTTTTACATGTCAGTGGAAAACCATCTTGGAACAGAGTTTTTCCTACCGACATTTTTCAGACAGAAGCACTAGATTCAGTGTTAGCGTGTTCATTATTTATTGGATAGGAACTTGCTACTCACATGAAAACAACTGATCTCAGTATAAGAATATTCTCTTTTTTTAAAATAAAAGGACAGGGTAGACAATATAAATGTCATGTTTGGCTTCAGACCCGCAGCTCTCAGTTGTGGCTGAAGGGTTGTCATTAAATACATCTGTGCTCTTACTTGTGATTTCTTCTATAAATGCCAACCATAGCAGCAACCAGGACAATGAAAATCATGTCCTGGAACTGCCAGGCTGTTTATAATTTGAAAATGTGTGTGTATTTGCATTTGTGCATACGTACACTTGGTTTTGTTACTATGAATAATACTTGTGAGCTCAGGAAAACTATTCCTATCTATACAATTATTTGCATATACAATTATAGCAGTGAGGCCAGAGATACAAAACTGAGGCAGGCGGAGTGCACAGAGAAAGATTTAATATTCAGGAAAAAACGAGCTCATGTTTATGGGATTCAATAGCTTTAGTCCATTACAATATATTGGGTTGTGAAGTAAATTTTTTCCACACTGCTGACTAAAATTTGCACCTCTGAAAATTCATGTAGATGCTGTATTATTTAGTATTCTCAGAAATAAATATATATGTAGCATTCATTAGTCTTCCTTACCAGAGTAAATAGCTTTAGATTGCACTTTGCTGGATTTGTCAGTTTGTTTTCTCAATTTGTTCAGTGCAAACATTACTCCCTTACAGGCTGTGTGCACATTGTTTCAGAAAGTTCAGTTTTATTGCATCAAAATTAACTTTTGAAGATTGGAATTTAGAGGATTAAAGCTGAAATACAATGTTACAGATATTTTTCTTAGATTACATTGTGCAGTGATTAGAAGCTATCAGTTTTCTGTATTATAGGACTGTACTAATGAGTTCTGAAATAAAATACATTATCAGCCTTTCTGGGATTTGCTTGCTTGCTTATGAAAAAGCTGTGACATGTCCCTGAAACCTTGTTAATAAACTCCACATTTTCGTAATGAAATTTAAATGTGTTTTTAGTCCTGTAGTACTTGACAGCACATAGAAATTACAATATCCCTGTTCAATACTAAACTTAGGTTTTGGAAATATCTCAGAAAATAATCTTAATTTTCAGAGCACAAAGAAACACATCATTTAGATGGATGATGCGTTTTGGATAATAGCTGGCTACTCTGTGTTGTGTTGAAAATCTTTTCAAAGTTCCTTGGACTAGATCAGATTCATGTTAAACAGAATATTAAAACAGATTCTGGTTAAAATCACATTTTATTTAAATATTTGAAGTTCTTTTCCCAAGCTTTAATATTTCATGGCTCTTGAAACCAAGTTCAAGTGAACTCCTATGGAAACCAGAAAGAAAAGGTCATTTGATTCTATAGCATTCCCTTCTCTGGCTTTTTCTCTTTTCCTTTCCTCACTGCTGTTATTTTCCTGTACAGAGACAATACCAATGGCACTTTCTTATGGTTTGAGTAGATAAAAGTTGGGTGAATGCAGTCAGGAAAAGAGTATTACAGTACCTCACTGCTGTAAAAATAAAATCATTTGACATCTTTTGGATCATTTAATTTATCTCGCAGTAGAGCCTGCAGACCTGCATTTGTGGTGCTGACACACTTTAATAAATCTGCTTTGTGATTATCTTCCTGAAAAATTCAATTTCAACCAATACTTGATACCTTAAGTGCAAATACCATTAGTATACCATTTGCTGGATTCCCATTGAAGTCCAGAAGGGGGTTTTTCTATGAAAAACAAGATGGTGTTTATTGACCTTCATGGTCTGTGTGGAGTTGTGGGAGTGACGTTCCGTTCCAAAGAATGAAAACCAGGTTTTTTTGCGTGGCTTGAAGGGAGCGATTTGTTCATGCACAGTTGCTGTTGAGAAGTTTCAGTGTCAGACCACAGGTTTCAGGGCAAGGTAAAGCTTTGTCAGCAGTAAATTTCTTTGGCCTTCTTCCAGGCTGGTGCCATGAGGGAAGATTTGCCATAGTTTTACCCATGTGTCGAGAGAATTCTTCCAGAGAATTACATCTGATTTTCGGTGTTCTGTGCCAAACAAAAGTTTCTTCATTTGTGTCTATTGCAATTGAACTTTCTCTGGTCTTTGATTACAGTAATAAAGCCAGAGATTTTGACTGTACATTTCTCGCCCACTTTAAAAACCTGCTACTGAATAACAGGAAGAAAAGGCTTGAGCGCCATTAAGTCCAGAAAAGTTCTACTTTTTCCATAATCAAAAACCAGATTGACTGCATCCTATAAATACAAATGCAACCATTCCATGCTCAAAAATTGTTTATATTCAAAACTAGATAAAGAAACATAAGCTTTAAAGGAAAAAGACATCCAGAGTTTCCAGTTGGGTGTGGGGAGAGGTTCCCCCTTAATACTGTATTTTCTGGGCTATCCATCCTAGCGGAATGCAATTTTAAGTAGCGTTCTGAAATTTACCATCAATAAATGTAACTCACTGAATAGTGAGGCTGAGCCTGTGGTCCTGGAAATTCAGTCTTTAAAGTCACTTTACCCAAAGTGTTGGAGAGTTTGCCTTTACCTGTGCTGATGAAAAAATATGGGAGAAGTTCTAATGTAGTATTTTCTGGGGTAAGTGCATGCTTTGGAGAAACCCAGCTGCCAAAGGTGTGTGCAACAGTTTCTCAATTATATTTTTTTAAACCTTATAAATCTGTATTTTTAAGGTGCTTGGAGCTGCTGATGGCATTCCAGTTGCAGTGTTTCCACTTATATAATTCATGCTATGTAATTTTAGCTTTAAATATTTGATTGCTCTGAAATTCTCTTATCAAATGGGAACATACCTGCTTGATTTTTACCTTCCTTTAAAAAGCCATTAAAATTCCTGGCAGTTTGTGCTGGGTGTTGGCAACAGGTACATCTGACTCAATGAGGCATAGGAGTTCAATTTGGGTATAGGAAGGATAAATGTAATTCAGAATCATATAACAAGCATCAGGAATCAGAGAGAGGCTGTCAGTAGATAAAGTTAAATGCAGAAAGAGTGCAGGATAGAAAATTAAATTTGCACTATATAATTTTTTACTACCTTGCTTTTGTATTTCTTACCAGTTTGATGTAAATGTTGCATCTAAAATGGGATTTAGTCCTGTGAGGTACCATTTGTTATAAAGACCTTACACTGATGGTCATATTTTTTTTTAAAAAAGAGAGTTATTTAAAAGTCTGCAAATGCGTCTTAACACAAACCAAAGCCTTGAACAAGAATTACAGGATTAAGTTTGTCTCATGTTTTCTGGCTGTAAAGTAAGTAAAAAATAATTCCAGTTTGCAAAGTAGTACAACATATAACAATATATTTAATTTTTTTGCTCCAAGCATAGATATTTCTCCATGGCTTTGTTTTATAACCACTGGTATTGTAATTTCCCAATTTTTTAGGAAGTCACCATTAAAATGCAAAAATTATCACACACAACTGGAGTTTTATTTTGGCATCTTGTGATGCTTCGGTAGACGGACTTTTCCTTGGTTCAATCGAAATCTGAATATAATATCAGAACTGGGTCTTGGCTAATCCTGGTTTGACCTGACCTTTTGAAAGTATTGTATTTGTCACCATTTTCAGTTTCCTCTTCCCCTCTGGGTGAAAAAGGCCTTCTCTGTCATGCAGAATACCTGCAGGCTTTTTCAAAGAACAATTATTTTAAAGCTATGTAGTTTATCTAAAAGGTAATTTTTTCTTGTGGAGATGCAGTACTACCTTCCTGCACAGCCTAAAAAAAACCAGTTTACTCTTGGAATAATTTCCAGGTGTGGTGCTTTTGCGTAAAGAAAAGACAGAGTTCTTTGGTGAGGGGGGAATTTTCGGTGTCTAACGGTGATCCCTGGGAGCTGCAGTGATTTGTGTGAGAATCACCTGCACTTTCATGGATATCAGAGAGATCTCAGATAATGCCGAATTCCTTGTCCCTGATGACCTCAGACATAATTCTCGGGGGAGTTGTTTTTCCCTAGTGACAAGTTCCTCTCCATGGAATATGTGTGTGTGCAAGGAATATCTCTCACTTCGCTGTGGCAGTACTGAAGAACCCAAACTAGGGGTAATTTCTGAGAGTTAAATTTCTCTTTTCTGTGATTGTTTTTGCAGTTCTGCAGAATTTCACCAGAGTCTTCATGTTGCCCGTAAAGATCAATAAATAATGTTCAGGTTTTAGATATTTTCAATAAAGCTTCATACATGTTTAAATGAAAATATGTATAAGCTGGAAGGAAAAATTGCTAAGAAACTAAGGAACCAACATTTTATTCACTTTTAATTAATTATTTTGATCTTAATATAACATTCATTAAATGCAGCAAGGTTTAGTCACTCTACCTCATAAAATTTCCTGGTGTAGTTTTAATCAGGTAATCAAATGATTGCATTGTATAAATAGGCAAATACATCACATTATTGGTGTGTAACATTCCAGCTATTTAAACCACAACTGCTCTCCATCCATAGCATATTAATTATCACCAGCACATTTAGATTTTCTTTTCTTACACAGAGCAAGAATGAGTGAATATGATTTAGAATTATTTTTATACGCATGCTTGAATCATGGCAGTTTGATAAGGCTCAAAATTGGTGAAATGCTGTGCATTTAATTTTTATGTAGTTGTTTTGCTCTGTGATGTTGGGCAAGACAGAAATATTGGGTACCTTGCTTGTCTTTAGTTGATTTGAGAAGCACTTTGAGGGCTATAGGGCAAAATGCTGTATTAAATCATCCTAATAATTTTATGAAGAGCTGATTTGCATTAATAGCAATATATATAATCAATCAATAAAGACAGAGAGTAGAACAGGGTGTTTATAGCCAAACCTGATCATCAGCTGGGAGAAGAGAGAGAAGTATGCTTGCCATAGAATTAATGCAATTCCTAGGAACTCTGTGATTTTTTCCAATAGCCTTTGGCAGTTATCTAATAACTTTTTAAAGCACCATCAAGCCTTCTGTCTCTAATGATCTGTTTGCCAGAGTGTAGCAGGTGTTTACAGATGAGAGACACAGACCTGTGAGTCTTTGCTGTGCAGCTTCTCTGGCCTTTACTACCTGTTGTTGTTGATGTAGCATAACATGTTTGCAGTAACAAAGATGCTAATCTGTTGCTTTCTGTGTTTTTACAAGGTCTGTGATGAATTTAATAAATTCTGTAGCACTTTCTTTAGACAATTCTGCTTCATCTAGATCATTTCATACTTCAGGGCATTAAATGCATTTGCTTTGCACCAGTCCCTACCACAGGTGGTGATTCAGCTCAGAAAGAGATCGATTATTCATGAAGAATAAGCTTCCGTGTTGTAGTTCTGAAGCTGGGATCACTGATATATTGTAAGAATAACTGGTCATTCTTTATTTGCCCTGTTGAAAGCTCCTTTGATGTTCTAATCCTTTTTTCAAAAGGTGGTGGTAGTGTTTTAAGTTAAGCTGGAGTCAAGTAAAGAAAAGTAGCAACCAGAACTAATTAATAAGAGCTGCAGTGAAGTACCACTTGATTATACTTTAAATGTGTCAGATCCATTTTAGAGCATTAACTCAAATTAAATGTATTTAATTGGCCATATGGTACTCTTCACTTTCTCAAATTTGTAACATAAACCTGTAACATGGTGCTAAAACCCAAAATGAGCTCCAGAGAAGTAAAATTATTCAATTATGAATATGGTGTGAATCCTTGCACTGACAGAAAGCGCTCCTCGATTACTGGCTAACCAGTGCCTTGGTTTTCTTCCAGTCTGAAGGGAGGGCTTGACTGAGTTGAGCCCAGCCTGAGCAGCTGAGTGCTCAAAATAAACCCAGTCTGTGTTTTTCCTGTAAGGCTAAGCAGCGGAAGAAATAAAGTTTGGCTGCTCTACAACAGGGAGTTAGTTGTGTGTTGCTCATAATTTGTTGTAGACACATTTTTAATTTTTCTTTAAGACTAATTTTATTAATTTTATTAATTGTAGAACATTATTATTCCTTAAGTTCATTTGTTTGAGGAAACGTTTCATTTGTTTAATGAATGCAAAACACTGTAGGAACTTTGCAGTTGTTACCAAGGTCTTGAAGAATGCTGGTGTTGTAGAGTCTGCGTAACAATAAGAAGAAATTGGAAGAGCACAGTGTCTTGCATATAAAGCATTCTTCCATCTTAGTGCTGGGTTAAATATTTATTGTTGAACTTGTCATTATCAGAGGCTTGTGTGTCACAACAATGAAAGTGGAGTAAAGCAGTTAAACTCTCAAAATGCTGTGTTATTGAATTGAACACTGCTGTCATAACAATATTAGTCCTATACCATCAAGGATGGTGATGTAAAACCCCCAAAATACCATATTTTGTAGGCCTCTTAACAAAAGCTGTAAACATTTCATATGTGAACTTTCATGCATAAGGAAAAATAAACTTCATTGTTGCTATAGGAAGACATTTCTTCAGCTGCTGGAAGGCTGGTAGAAATGGGTGTTGGTGAATATTCAGAATTAACTGTCAAAAGCTTTATTTCACATCATTCCGTGAGCCTTTAAACATTAAAGGAAGATCAGGCTACTCATCATTTATGGAGCTTGACCAGCTGTGGTGGGCAGGATGAAGTGAGGAGAGTCTGACCTATGCTGCAGGGGAGAGCACTGGATGATCCCTAAATGCATTGTAATTCCTGGAAGGAACCACTGTACCATCTTGTATACACATACATGCGTAAAATCATAAACATGGCCTTTTGTGTGCAGTGCAGTGGGTTGGAGTGGAAAAGGCTGTAGCAGATACAAGTGTGGTTACTAAAAAACACCTTTTGCACAAGTATGTAGTTTGGGTTTCTGCTGTTTCTCCTTTTTGGAACTGTGAGCAATTGTGGGTGTATGTAAGAATGTAAGAATGGCAGGAGCAGAAAACATTTAACAGATTTTAAAAAAGGAGTAATGCAACCACCTTTCAAAATTACTTATGAAATGGAAGCTATTTCTTGAAGGTATTTTAAAATAATTTTCTGTGAGATTGTTCTGCCTTTATTTAAACTGTGTAATATGCAATTGCGTTCTTCATAGCACTGAAATGAAACTGTGAAGCAATAATTATGCTAATTTTGAAATGGGAAAATACCAAGATTTGTCTCTGTCTACCATTTTCCTGATAACCTCAGAGGCTTTAATGCACAGAATTTGCTGTATTTTCATGTTAAAGTAGAACCAGTCTTAGGCTATTCTTTTAGAAAGCCTGTAATTTTGTAGGTAGAGGTGAAGAAGTTATGTTATACTATATAAACTGTTAGCTAAATGCAAATAATCTCCAGTACTTCAACTTCCTAATATTCTTGAAAAGAAACCTAAGTAGCTTATTTGCTATAATAGATGTTGAAAGCCTTTACGCCTACTGTTTATTAAGTGTTTAATTACCTGATAGATTTAAAAGCTGCACAAGTATGTAGCACTCAGTCTGGACTTGATTTCCAGTTTCCATATTTATTACAGTTCTCTCACTAAGATTTCACCGTTAAATACTTACGTGAAGGAAATACAAAGATTTCACTGACAGAATTGTTTTATGCAACTTGCACAGAAAATGTGTATAACATAGCTTTAGGCTTTTAACTCTGTTCTTTTCTCAAGCCGTACTTTGCAATTGTGGGAAATACTTTACATTGCCAGCATTTCAGAGACTATAGATAGATTGAATATGATAATCTCATTCAGCTTTTTGTTGTGGCAGGGCATGCTTGAACTGAATTAAAATAATTGATTCCTTAGTAGCCATTAAAGACCTCAAGGTTTTCCAAAAGGCACCGTGATGCCCTCTAATCTCCTGGCCAACATGGGACACTCCATGCCCCTTGATTCTTCTCTTGCCTCTCCCGCCACCTCAATTAGATAAGAATTTTCTTGTCCTCTGAAAGACTCAGCCATGTTGCAGCAAAACTTCATTTGCTGCTGAGTTCAGAATGAATAAACCCAAAGAATGCTGTTTAAATCAAGTGTCGCTCCAAGTCTTTAACAGTCTGGTTGCAAATAATTAAGTAGAACTTTGATTCGTGTTTTGTTTTTTCAGAGCCAGAGCTTCAATTGTGTGGAAAAGACTAGATGTCCAGGATCCAATGTGAGTTCTGTGCAGATCCAGGGAGATTCAGACTATTTCATCAACCACCTTGGAGTACCTGCCACGCAGTTTTCTTATGAGGACATCAAAGCATCAGAGGTAGCTATGGCTAAAAATGGACAAACTGAAAATAGCAGGAAGAGAGAATTATGTTTTCTCATCTCCTCTAAGAGCATTTTCTTAGGTCTTCAGAGGATTACCACAGAGCTTCAAAGTGACTGGTTTTGTAGGGATATGGTATTCAAAGAAAGAGATAAAAAGTGGAGGATGTTACATTAAAAATGTTAATACTGTTGTTAGTATTATAGGCTACATGGTATCTAACCCAACTTTTCAGACTGTTTTCAACATAGAGCAAACTGGTATTGATGTCTATTTTTTTACTGTACAGTAGGATGAGACAGCCTTCAAAATTAATTTTATTTTATATCCATTTTCATACTGTGAGCAAAATATGATTCTCTAGTGTAAACATTGGTGGTAAAGACCTGTATGCTTGATTGGAGTCTTGCGGACACCAGGTTCTTTACAATCCATCAACCTCCGCAAGGTAAGTGGAAGGAGGAGGCATTTTATGCTGTTGGGATTTTGGGTTGGAATTGGACACAAATAAATAGTTAGGAAAGTTTGTCCTTCCTCAGCCTTCACTGCTGTAGGTTATTTGCAGCTGGACAACTCAAACTC
Organism: Pardalotus punctatus; assembly: GCA_013400915.1. Lineage (NCBI taxonomy): Eukaryota > Metazoa > Chordata > Aves > Passeriformes > Pardalotidae > Pardalotus > Pardalotus punctatus. Next base: position 1,327,511 of record VZTX01023804.1, read on the forward strand.
ACCCTCAACTGGCCAGCTGAGGATCAGGAAGACTGGCACCAGTTATTTCAGGATAAAGTAGGTATGAGAAAAGGGGTGTGTTTTTGTGTAAATTTAATGGGGCACTGACTTCACATTCTCCTCATCTCCCCTCCTGCACTGTGTGCACTTCTTTCCAAGCTGAGGAACAAAGCTGAGGCTGGGTTGAGCTGGAATGTTTCCTGACACTGCATGCTAATGGGCTTCTCTTTCACATATTCCAAACAGAGATGTGCCAGCTACCGAGCATTGCTGTCGTTGTTGTGCATATTAAAACAGATTAAGTCAGGAACTTACATGAATAAGGAGACTTCTGTTTCTAAACATCATGGCACCTATTAGGCAAAGTTTTCTGTTTCCGATCAATCACAAGGCAAAGGCTGTAAGGAAAATCTGAAGGCATAAGACATGTGAGTGCAATGTTTATGACAGGCTTGTGGTCCAGAGGATTTTTTGTTGTCACTTAGCAGCTATTCCACATGGTTTTCCTTCAAGATCTGTGTGTATACAATCTATAGAGCATGAGAAAGAATCTTCAAGGTTCAATATAGCAAAATAGTATTTCCCAGCAGCATTTACAATATGAACGCTGAAGGTTCCCTTGGGTATTGTCTACTTTAATCCAGAGTTATTCTTCGTGTTCAGTTAACCTTGTTAATGCACATTTTTGTCTCTCAGAATGACTCATCAATGTAATTAAAATCATAAAAGAAAATATTTCCAGATTTGCTTAAACATGACACTATAAATTTGGTTCTTTGTTAAAAATGTGGCTTTTGTCATTCTTGAAAAATCATTTCCTAGAAATAAATTTAGTAAGTGTAATCTGCAGTCTTGAAGTAGATGTACCGCACTTCTCAGACTGTAGGAGACCTTGACCCCATGAGATCTGTTTTATGTGAGAAATAAATCTGCTGGCAAAATGTGTAAATTTCTCTTGGCAAGGGGATGGAATTTTTCCGTAAAAGTGAAGTTACACAGAATGATTAAATTTGGATTGTTCGCTGTATCTTTGTTATTTATTGTACAGGGTTGTTAACAGTCCTTCAGAAGATAGGCTCATTGTCTCTCTATTTTCTATCAGACAAGCAATCTGTTTATCCTTCACTGCTTATTGCCGTTGTTTATTGTGGATTCTGTTTATTGACAGATATTATAAGGCAGACAAATTACTGTGTGTTTACAGCCATATTAATAAACATTGTAGGAATTTCTGTTATGCAGGTTAGGGACTGATAATAATCTGTTGGTTTGCAGGGAAGAATTTTTGCTTTTTTGTTTCCATACAGCATTTTAAACTATGCTTCAGCTTTGTCAGCTTCATTGCAAAACAAGATTTGGGAAAACAGGTTTCAGAAATGGACTGTTTTGACATCCTTTTGTAGGCTACCATTTTGCCAGGTCGGTTTCCTCTTCTCTCTCTTTCACTGCTGCAGGAATCAATCTTCCTTTGGAATATACATTAGTTGTTTATTTTACCCACCTGTCAGGCAGCATGCACTGTCAGGTAAAACCGATGCTATCCACAGTTGAAAAAACCTGGTTTCGAGTTAGAAAGCCCAAGACCTGTGCTTGTATTCTGCCTACAGAGCAGCAGCTCTGGGTCAGCTTTAGAAATGCATTCCTCACACAGTCGGTGCGGTGCCAGTCCGCAGAGAGAAGGTTATAAAAGCCTTTCATTGACAGCAACCTGAGGAGTAAATACGAGGAAATAAAAGTTGTAAGAGGAAACATTCAGGCCAGAAGAGTAAGTAAAACTCTCTGGCTTGAAATTGCATAATACAGTGAACCACAGCCCCGGGGAGGTTAAATCTGCCTGGCAAAGGCCCATGGTCAGGTCTGTGAGCCAGTAAAGTGCATTCTGTGAATTCAACCACTGCTGTAAAAATGCACTGGGTGAAATGCAGCTCATTTATTCACTAGCCGAAAATATGCAGCATTTTAGTCTCAAAGTAAGTAAACTTGGAAGAATTTCTCAAGCAGAAAAAACCATAATATTGCCCCAATTTCCAGGGGTTCTCTTGCAGTTGCTGAAGAAAGCCTTCCTCTCCTCCTTACCTCTGCTGCACTGGCTTTTCCTCCACGTGAGGGTCACATTCTGATTTATGATATACTATGAGAAGCTGATCAGATTTTCCTAATACTGCTGATTATTTTGCTTTCAGGAGTTATGCCATTCAAGATAATGACTAGTGTGCATCCAAGTGACCATGTAGAGTCCCCAGGGAGAGATCTAATGTTGATTTCAAATCAGTTTCTCTGCTACTGAAAGCCATGATTAGTCTATTAGTCCTCACCTCAGCAGAGAATAGTATTAGAAACATACTCACTTATCTTTACAGCAACAAGGAAGAGCAACATAAACTAAGAGTGATGTTAAATCAAAGATTTGTCTTAGTTACTCTCTGTACTGCATAAAAGCTGGGTATCAGTCAAATTACTTGATTGTATGAGTATTGGTGCATCAGAAATAACCTGGAGCACGTGAGTAAATTTTGACTTTTCCCCCCCCCCCCATGTGTGGACTATTTCTGTGCTCTTGAAAATATTAGTCATGTTTGTATAACACTGTATTTTCAAACCCAAACATGGTGTGACAGGTATAATACATACATGCCCTCCATAATAATAGAAAATAATGCATGAAACAGGCCATAGCTGCATATTTTCTTTCATGGAAAGGAGCAGAGAGAAGTAGCTTTTAAAAGATCATTGTTGGAAAGTGTAGTACTGTTCTTCTTCCCTGAAGAGAAAAGGTCCAACCCCCTAGTTACAAGTTAATTTATTTTGATTGTGTCTTTCATAGCACAGTTTATAGCATAGCTGCTGAAGTCCTCAAGCGCAAGTACATCACAGAGACTGAGAAAAAGAGCCTTGCTGTGGCTGCCTAATGTTTGGGTAGTAGAGAAAATATAAACGGGGTTTTCCGTGGTTTCGGTCAGAGAATTGATTGTTTCTTCAGCGTTGTAGCTCAAAAATCATTGAACTCTTCAGCATTTGGAGCTCCATCACTTGCAAACTTAATTTGGTACTGTTGTATTTTGAGCTTTTTTCAAGATGGAAGTTAACTGACTGTTACTATCCATTTCTTTGTCATTGCAGTCAACAGTTTCATGAGGAATCCATTTTTTAAAATTATACTTGGATGATTTCCCACGTTATCTGCATATTATTCATTTTTCTCAGTGCATCCTATTACAGAATGATTCCTATCTCATAGCACAGAATCTTAAATCCCTTCTAGGATAATGTGGTAGGTTACATCAACATTAGCATTATCATTTTGCTTGGGAGAAAAAAATTGCTGCACATGCAAATTATTAAAAAAAGAAAACCAACTTACCCCTTTTTTTATTTGTTATTTATTGATGGACACATAATCATCATGAAACATTTCATAGTAGAAGTCCACGTTTGGGTATGCAGGACTCACAGAACATTTACTTTTACACCTAGACCATAAAAGTTGTTTTCCGTATCTTCACTCAAACTTAAGTACAGGCAAGAAGTATAAAAATTACCTGTCACATTATTCACAGGCTAGACCAAGGTACTGTAATACCATGGACCACTAAGCTAATTTAGAAGAAAAATGAAAAGAGGTTTCTTTATAGAAGGCATTTGTATGTAATATATGTAGAAGAGTTTAGAATTTTGACAGTTTGAGATTGTATCCTCTTTAGAGAGAATGCATAATGATTTTTATTTCTGTTGAAATATGCATAACTTTCTGAAGGTAACTTTCAACTTTCATTAGAGCCCTTAAAAGTGATTTTCGCCCACATTGGTGTAAAACAGAGGGCACTAAATCTTAACTCTTCAGTGAATGTGGCTACTCCGTTGTTTTTACCATCCTCCATCCTGCCCTCTTTTCTTCCTTTTTATTACTCTTTGGGGAAACTTACTGCAGTTTCTTGATTTCAGTATTTGCATGCTTAGACTGACACATCGTGCGCTTCTCTCAAAAGAAATCAAAAGCTTTCCAAGATTTCTTTGTTATGAGAAGAGAAACAGAGAAGCTGTCCTTGATGGAGAGAACTTAGGGTCTAGTTTACAAAAAAATAACTCTTTGTGTTGCAAGCTGCTTTTGTCTCTTTGATGTGCTTGTGTTGTTGTGGAAGGAGGGCTCAGACAGCTTGGAGTGCTCTTCAGTGCATCTGCCTTGGATCTGTTCTAAAGTGAACGGGAAACTGCTGTTTAAACCCCAAACACATTTTATTTTTTAATGCATCTGTATATAAAGTTAGCATGGCTTTGTGGAGAGAAGCAAAGTCCATGGTGCAGTTTTAACTCCACAAATACAGCCTTGTACCTGTGTGTGTACTTCGGAAGCAAACCGGAGTATCCTACCCGTGGTACTCTTTACTGAGAGCTGGCTTTGTATCAGTAATGTAATCGCTGGTCAAACAGTGCCAGGGCTTAAAATCAATCCAGTTTTATGTTCTGAAGTTTTGGATCTCTGTGTTCTCAGTGCAGCTGTCTCACCATCTTGCATCACAGCATCAATGTCATTGTTACTCCACATCAAGATCGTGTTCTCCTTTACTTCTGCTAGCTCCTCCCAGCCTCTTTCCAGCCAGGAAAGAGTTAGTACAGACATGTACATAGTCTTGAGATTTCTGACTGACTGCTTGGATTATCTACAGCTGACCAGGCCCTTCTGGTAAATGTTCTGATGTTTTTCTAATGTTGTTATTTATGTCCTCCTTGATTAAATGTCAGTCAGTACCAATTAATTTAGGGGAGCCAAGTATATTTATCAAGAATTTTGATTAGAAGCATCATGGCATCGTTTTCTTCGCAGGATCAGGGTAGACCATATAGAAGGACACAATGTGCTTAATTCAGCCTTAGCTGCTCAACAGAGAATTTCAGGGCCTGTGGCATTTTTGTGATTGTCCTTGGAAGAGATTTAGCACTGGTTGTCTGAGTTTGTAATTCCAGGGAGATTCTTGCCCCAAACAGAAGCCATGTTTCTCTGTTTGCATCTAGACTAGTAGGGAATTTGCATAATAGCAGTGTGTTGCTGTGATGAGCTGCAATTTGGTAGCTTTTCCATCTGAAAATACAGCTCTGCATGGCTCCCCTCATTCCCTGTTTTACTTCTCTTTTCTCCCTGATACATGCTAAATTTTTTAAGGAAGTAACACAGCTGGTAGTCGCCCATGGGGAGTTGCTGGAGATGTTTAATGCCTGTATGAAAGAATCAAAGTACCAGTGTGCTGAGCACACCAGAAAGTCTTTGCAAAGGAGCAAATGTTTATCAGCCCTGGGATGGTTGCTTGGGAACCCAGGATTCCCTTTCCTGAGCTGCCTCTGGAGAGTTTGATGCTGGTGCACTTGCAGCTGAGAGAGTTTATTAACTATTTAATAGAACCTCGTGGACAACAAGGTGTAGCAATGGGAGCTGGTTTTGTCAGGGTGGAGAGGGAGGTTCCATTTTTGTTTGTGGACAAGCAGTGAACTGCCAGTGTGTGTGACAAGGAATAGTTCCAGGAGTCCCCAGCAGGTTGCCTTGGGATGACTTGTGAAGGCAGGTCCCTTCTGGTAGAATATCTGGAATAAGTATCAAAACTTGTCAGAAGATATTAGAAGTGTGACACTCAGTTTTGTCTTTAATACTTGGGGGGAAAAAACCCACAGCTGCCTTTCTGACTTATGGATCATGCTGTCTTTGTAACAGCTGTACTTTTCTTTATTCATACTGCTTCTTTTATGACCAATGTGTTTTTTCTGTCTCTAGGATAAATTAGTGTTTTTTAATTTCTCAGTTCAGTCAGGGGTTAGCGTAGTGCTCACCAATAATTCATTAATTCATTAGTCCATCTGTTCGTTTGAATGCTAATTGAGTTGAATTTGGTAGTGAGAGCATGGTGAAATTGTTAAGGTTAATGACTCGGTGTTTTACCAGACAAAATGCATTTGATGTTCAATTGATTGCTTGAGTTGTTTTATTGAATAATATGAATATTTAGCCACTTAATTTCATGGAAGAGCATCTTTGTTATTGCACTAATGCTAGTGAAACTGATGACGTACTCATCAGTTTGGATACATTACTCTGCTCCAAAAAAACCTGTCTGGCCTCACAAATCCTAGGGCTTCAATGTCCCAAACATCACACAGTGCGTCCAGAAGGGGAAAATTCTTTATGTAAACTTGCCTTATGGTATGAAAACCACACAGTTTCTTTAGCATTCCTTCACACTGCATGAGTACATGTTGTTGCTGTAAGCTCTGTCCTTGCAGATTCTCTCCGAGGCTCTTCAGTGTCTTGGAATTGACTGAGGACTGTTGAAAGTCAGTGGAAGAAAGACAGCCTGGGAGTTAACGGGATCAGTGGGATATGGGAAAATGTGAAAAAATTGTTTAGACACCAATTAATTGCTTCGTTTGAAGCATCTAGTTACAGAAAATATGTATTATCTGAGGACAGATATCACTGAATTATCTGTTCTCCCTAGAAAATTAAATGGCTTGTTGCATTCATAGTAATGTTTTACCTGGGTCCTTCTGAGTGGCTAAATTCAACTGACCAACTAAAAATCTTCTGGTAGAATATCTGGAATAAGTATCAAAACTTGTCAGAAGATATTAGAAGTGTGACACTCAGTTTTGTCTTTAATACTTGGGGGGAAAAAAACGGATCACCAGACAATCAAATAGCTGTGGTTTGAGTCAACAATGCATTCTCTGTGATAGAATTTGCAATATTTGATATATCTAAACAAGTCCATTAAAGAACTGGTTAACAAGGCTTTTGATAAATAAATACTGTCTTGAAGACATCATTATTCTCAGCAAAATACAATTTTTATTTTTCCTGCAAGGTGGTGAGCCTCCCACCTACACAACATCTGTCCAGTGTCTAGCATCAGATCTCTTCATTCAGTGTAATAAATATCTATTTCAGCACTAAAAATAAAAGCTGGAAATAGGAAGCGTTGAATCGAGAAATAAAAGCATTGTGATTGATAATATTTGTGATTGTGAAAGTCGTTGTTGCTGGGGTTCACGACTTCCAGCAGGACATTTTTAGGGTGATCTTCCTGGAACTGCATGTTTCCGCATAATTTGGATGCTCACAATTGATCATAAAATGTTACAAAATGTTCTTGCATCCTTCACACAAGACATCCAAGAAAAGCTGTTCTCTCTTAGATGTAGTGAATCTGAGCTGAGCCTCCTGTTTCTAACATTTTGAAACTTTGGGAAGATTCTCTGTGAGCTTCCAGATTTCTGACTTGGGCCACTTCCTCCTGCCCAAACTGCTGATTCTGCTTCCAGTGTAAAAAGCACGAAGGGAAAACTGCTGAGGAATAAAGCTAGGCAAGTATCCTGACGTCTTCAAAGTTGCTTTCTTTGTGCTGCAGTCTGTGAATTTATAGCTTTACAGTGATTAGTTCAATTCACTTTCTAACATAAGGAAGAAAACATTAAATTAAAAGAGATGAGAGAAATGTGCTTATATTCTTTTCCTTATGACTGTTGGCTGGGTTTTTTTCTGGCTACAGTTGAGTTGAATAATAAAATAACTTGTGCAGCAGTGATTCCAATTCTGCCTCTCCTGTATTCTGTGCAGTCTTCTTTGGCAGGCCCTGCTCGTTTTGTCCAGCACTGGGTGGCATTGCAAGGTCACTGCACATCTTTACCAGAATATTCAAATGGAAAATAAATAGGCTGTTGTTTCTTTTCTAAAAGTTCTTCAGTAAACTGAAATGGTGAAAATACTAAAGAAAAGACTCTTTTCAGAAACTCTTTCTGATGAGCCCATTTTCCGTAGTAGGGGCATTCTCACTTTGAAGACATGTGTTAGGCTGTGGCAATTGCAAAGCTTTGCTTTATAAAAATAATTCAAAAGCACATATTTTAATGTCTTGTGTTTCAGTGAAAACCAACTTTTACCTCACTTTATAACTCTTTGTGTATTTGGGGGGTGATATTTAATTAGATACATAGAGCATTTGCTAGAAAGGGTAAAGTCAGCCTGCTCGGGAGATGGAGAGGCAGGAACTCTCTCCTGCAATGTATTTGCAGCCCTGTGGGCCTTTAGTGGTGAAAAATTCCATATGCAATGCACTAATTCCTGGTACTATTTCATCAATTCAATTTAACCCACACTTTAGAGAGCCATACTTTGGCTTCTGTGTGTTGTATTCTACATAATCCACTTCTTCAGTAAGTCTGCTTCAGTCTGCAGCACCTTCCCAAAGTAAATGTAATCCAGGTAGCTGATGATAAGCCGTATTTTAGTCGGTGAGATACCTTTTCCATTACTCTCTTTTTGATCCTTCTTACAGTCAAGCCTCTGGTTCAATCACCCTGCCAGGAGGTTAAAAAAAAAAAGGAAAATGTGGATGAGATGGCCTTTTAGCCTAGTTGAGGTGAACCAGCTCTTTCACAAAGGAATTCAACGGTGTATTTTCTGCCAGAACACCGTATGCCAATTGCTTAACTTAAGGAAAAGGGAAGAAGGAATTAGTAAGAGCCTGCAGAGCAGATTTCAGAGGTGTTTTTGTTCTTCTTGCTTCTCTCTCTTTATCTTTTCTCCTGACAGGGCTTTCTCCATCATGCTATGACAGTTTTTTGTCACTGGTGTTGAATACAGTTGCAGACAAGTCCTGATGCAATTGTGATGCCTCTGGGTTTCTGGGGAATAGTTTTGGGCACTGCACAACTTCCGAGTCTGCCTCATGGGACTTCAGCCTCCCAGCTCAACCTGTGCCCAGGCTGATTCTGAAAATGTGCAGTGACTACTTTGTGTTGTAGTGGCCAGACACTGCATATTTGTGTGTTCCCTCAGTTTTCTGCAATTCTGCTTTTTGTGCTGTTGTACTCCAAAAAGGCAGAAAGACTGAAACAGGTTAATAGCTCATAGAACACACATAGCATATCTTTATATTGGACAGGTGACGGATCATGGTCAGTCCTGATGCAACAAAGCAACCCCTAAATTCTCATCTTCTAAACATTATTCTTTGGTCTGTGTGAAAAAAATAAACACTTTTCTCTTGGCTTCCATCCCTCTTCTGCGTATTTGCCTTGCAGGCTTTAGCAGTGTAAGATTAGCACATTTATACCTCTTGCCTACCTGTACAAATTTCAGAAGGATTTCTGCTCTCACTGCTTCCTCCCTGTTGTACCTTTCCTGGTGCCTTCTTCTGTCTTACTTTTGTGCAATATAAAATTGGTGGCATGAATATTGTGGAGTGCTGAACAGCAGTGCTGGCCTGAGCATGGACAATTCAGATAAATGTTAGCAAGGGTGAAGCCAAGCTGATTAAAGAGTTTTAGTCTAAAGACTGTTTTTCTAAACTGAGCATTATTGCTGAGTGGAGAACCCTCCTCCATTCCCTGTTACTTTCAAAACAACAAAGAAGCCTCCCCTCACTCAAAAATTATTATCCAGGTTAAGAACAGAAGAATGTCTTAATGGAAAACCTTGGGAATATTCAGCAGGCAAGAAAAATCTATTCAGGTGTGGAATGAGAACATATTAAGGAATTATTGCTTACATAATTTGAGTACATAAATTGTGAATTTCTGTAACTGGTAATTTTACTGTTTCTCAAGTAATAGTCAAGAAAACAGAATCTCTTATGGATTCAGCATTGTCCTGGTGTAGTAAAAAAATTCTGGCATGTATTTACAGAAATACTTCCAGTTCTAAGACAATGTGTGGTAAAATTTGATATTTTTTAAACTTTTTTATTTAATGACAGCAAAATAGATCTCTAAAGCATGTCTTGGTATTTATTCTGTTTTCCATTAAATCACCAGAAGTGCTGTGGGATTTTATTCGTGATTTAAAATGCATTGGTTGAAAGTTGGCATATAAATTGAAGGTATGTTATAAGACAGTACACAAGGGATGGCAAATTTAGTACCTTTAGAAGGTGAAACATTTTGTTCACTTAATTAGTTGAGGAAGGATAAGTTAAGTTAGAAAAATGAGTGTAGTAAATCAGAAGTGAATTTTAGTGCAAGTGTCCATCATAAATAAGCAAGAGTAAGCCAGGTTTGGGATTTTTAGAGATTTTTGCTTGCATATTCGATCTCCATTTAATTGATTCATAAATCAATTAATTACTGTCACAAGACCTGAGGGCAGCAGGAAATTGGGTTCAAATTAAAAAGAAAAGGAGGCAATTTGTTTTAAGATTGAAAGTTGAATGTTCAATCGAAGTTTAATCAGAAGTGACCCATTATTTGAAAAGTGTAACATCAATGTCTTTCTAATTTCACAGAATGCTTCATTAAATGAGTATTGAAAAGGCCAGGTTAACTGATCATTCCAAAGGAAGACGAGACAAAGGGAGGGTTTGGAAATCCACTTCCAAATACATGTTCTGCTAGTTCATTTCTTTTCTGAAGGGCTCATAGGGAAACCAGATCATTTCATTGGGAATTCAGGGATCATTGGGGTGACCCTTTTTGGATTGTAAAGTTTGTATGATAAAAATACATCTTCATATCAGAGGAGCAAATGTTCTTAATCCGTTTACATAGCTATGAACTTAAAGAAAAAATAACAGAATGCAATGAAGAGCAAAAGAGAAAATTTTCAAAGCATGCCTGGAAGTTTGGCCTCCTAAATTTTAGGATGTTTCACAGTGGTCTGACCTTGAAAAGATTTTTCAGTAATTTGATACCATCTCCAGGGCATTCCAATGCATAGAACACTCCGCCCTTTGATCAAAGTAAGGGTGATGCTGGTCTGGCAGAGGCAAAGGTGGAGGATTTGTGTTTAGGAGCTGAGTGTGGGAGAGAACAAGGACAAGTGCAGCTGTAGCTCCTAATGCTACAAAGCATAACCAAATAATACAGTTGGGTTTAGTGTTTTTGGGTTAGCAAGTCCTTATCTTGGTGTGCATTTACGAGAAATTTGCTTAGCAAATTGCCTTTCAAAAAAACCAAAATACAACACTCACTTGTTACTGTATGAAAGAATAAATGAGAAGTGTGATTCAGTTTCTTGCCCTTAGGAAGTGTTGCTCTTGCTGTTAAGTGCTCATGGGTGCTCTTGGAACATCGTCTGGACTCGTCTCTCTGCCATGTGCTCCCTGGGATAAAGAGTGGCCTTCTGTTAGTTAGAGAGTTCGTGCAGCTTTCCCTGGTGAGCACAGTGCTTGAAAAACAATAAAAGACAAGGAGAACAGAGTAAGTTGGCCCTTCTAGCAGTTCTTTATGGAGGAGCCTTTGATGAGGAAAGAAAAAGAAAAAAAAAAAGCAACAACTGTTTTAAACATTTCCCTTTACAAGTGCAGAGCAGGGTTATTTCAGATGTCAGCAAGTTATTTCAAACAGCAATCCTTTTCAAGATCTCAGCAAGCAGGGTCTTGATTCCTTCATGAGCAAAACGACTCGTCACTTGTGATGTCTGAGTGTGTCTTCATTGATTTGCTGATCGTAGCCTCTTTGTGTTGAGTTCATCCAAAGGCAGAGGCTGCTGGTTGACCTGGCCCAGCTGGGGTCTGGAGTGGGATGAGAGAAAAGCCAGGGGAGCAGCGTCTCCCTGCTTTGCAGGCACCTGATCCACCACGTTCTAGATTCCAGAGAAAGGATATTTGTCTAGATGGAGCAATAATCTGATTTTGTGTAGCAAATCTAATTTAGTAGTCGTTCCCTTCATTGAGTGTCAGTGAGATACTCAAGAGTGAATATAAATAATGTAACTCCCTAAGTTATTGATTGCAATTATGTGACTGATGATGAACAGCATTAGCACCACCAGGGCAGAATGAGGGTGTTCCTCAGCAGCCCCCAGTCAAATGGCACGGCTCTGTAAACTGGTGTGCAAACTTGAAACAAAGATGAATAGTTAGGAGTTAATACTGAAGTGTGTATTTTATCTTTGTAATAAATGACTGCGCATCTTCTCTCTGAGATCTAAAAAAAAAATCTGAAGGAAAAAATTGCTTCATTTATTTTTGTGATGCTTCTGTGACAACTTATGCAACACACAGATGCATCACTGAACACAAAATATTTATATGATGCAGTGCTAATTATATATTTATTTTTTAAAAGAAAGTGGTGGGAGTTTGCTAGCCCACAGAAATAATCTCCTAGAAATACAGGGAAATTCTGATAGAATATTGATCATGAAGGCATTAATTTATAGAAAAATTTAACAAGCAGTTACCAGCAACGTGATTCCTGTTTTAGGCATCTGTGCACCCTTGAGGCTTGGAGATTTGTTTTCTATTGTTTTGCCTTTTTTTCCAGTCCTCTCCTTGGTATTGGTTTCCCTGTGACAGCAAATCTGCAACCAAATGTCATGCTTCCTTACAGTACAAGAAGAGATGAACATCTTGTGAAAACAATATATTAAGATTGTCTGGTGTTATAAGAGTGGTCAACCTAAAGTATATAATTTTAGGGAATTGCCAAAAATCCCTTATTATTTAGATGGTATTACCATATAGAGAAGTAGGATCGTTGCAGAAGATAAAAGAGTATTCCTTGATTATTGTGGTTATGTTTCTTCTGAAGATTTAAATCATAACATAGTTAATAAAATGTGTCATTGCTGCTTAGCTCAGAATAAAAGCTGTGTGGATTTTTTTTCCTTCTCCTTGTAGGCAAAGTTTTTTGCTGCTTTGGGAAGCGTAATTACAGAGACAACTGCCATTCCAGAAATTAAGTCATAAGACTTGGGGGGTTTTTGCATTTTTCAGGGACTTGGAATCAGTTAATCAGATCAGTGAGATAAGTTTCATAATTGTCAAAACTTGAAAATTATTTGAAGGATTTTTCAATCTATCAAAAAAATCCAATAACCAACTGAAGGAGGAAACCAATGTGGAATCCTAAAAAGCTCCTTATTTCTTTCTCACAGAATTCCAGCTTTCTCTCTGAAGCTCTTTTTCCTGTAAATGCAACGAAAACTGAAGAGCTGGATCCCTCCTTCAGCCTGCACGAGACCATTGCAAAGGTAAGAGAAATGGAGATCTCCTTTTATAGATACTTTCCTTTTGAATTTGTTAATAATTTTGAAAGCTATTCTGTTGGGTTTTTTTGCCATGAATCCTTTGAATGTAGTTAAAATTTGTGGAGTTCTTTTCACTGAGATCCATGTTGCAAACATTCTTTACTGTTGCATTGGTCAGCTTGTGTAATGAAAAGAGCTTCATGTGAAAATGATTTTTTTTGTGGGATTCAGTTGTATTTTGCGTATTTCACATTACGCTTGCTGCCATGAGAACAGGGCTCTGTTCTTTATGGAGGAGCCTTTGATGAGAAAAAAAAAAAAGAAAAAAAAAGCAACAAAAAACTGTTTTAAACATTTCCCTTTACAAGTGCTGAGCAGGATTATTTCAGATGTCAGCAAGTTACTTCAAACAGCAATCCTTTCCAAGATCTTAGCAAGCAGGGTCTTGATTCCTTCATGAGTCTTCTTGATTCCTTCATCTTGCCCCAGTTGATGGCAGGAAGCAGCAGGTTTTTCACTCTGCATTTTGCCAGTGGAGAGGACTCTGCGGGCACCTTCCCACGCACAGGTTCTTGGTTTTATGAGCTGTGGTGTTCCCATGGCAGGAAGGGGTGCCCATCCTGTGATTCTGGCAAGTTCCCTGCACAGGGGATGCTCCCAAAGTTAATGTGCTCTGACTCCCCTCTCCAAGGGAATACTCCCTCCCTGTTAATTATTAACACAACCAAAATTGCTCCTTGCTCCAAAGTGCTGCTGCTTCTGCCAGCTCAGCAATGTTTCTGCAAAGGGACACGGCTGCAAATGAGCCCGACTCAGTGGGTTCATGGACTTCTAACAATGGGATTTCTTATAAACCAGAGTGATGTAGGCCTCACAGATTTCTTTCTTTATTCAAAGCTACTTCTTTTGCAAAGGCAGCTGCTGTTGCATCATTTCTTCTGATAACAACAAAAGTAAATTCACAAAGATCAGACACATGTAGATTTAATGTGTAGATGGCTCAGCATCTTCTGCAAAATAGACAGTGAATCATCTTGGAGTTGTGATGGGGTTTCTTTGTTTGTTTGTTTGTTTGTTTTTAATTATTATCTGTTTGGTTATTTAAGAAAAAGGGAAAAAAAAAAAAAAAAAAAGGCACAAAATCCTAGGCATGATTTTGAAGCCTGTCAGAGTCTGACAGTTATGGAACAAGCACCAGACAAGAGTCTTCTCTGAAGCCCTTTTCATGGAATTGATGTTTTAAACCATCCTTGATGGCAAAGTGGCTGAAAAGATCCATCAAATCTCTTTCCAGAGTCTGAGGGAAATAGTTGTGTGATTATTTATGGCACAGTTAATTTGTGATTTACTAAATAGTGTGTGATGAACCATGTGAAATCTGGATAATCTGTAATATTTGCTCTATAATGTTGACCAACACAGAAAAATATTTATTAGATACTTGACTTGAAATATTTTGATTCTGTTTAAATAATTACATATTCTTTTTAATGGGGTCATTGAGCATTACAATTTTCTTTCATAAAACTTGGAGATTGCACTAGGATATGACTGTATTTCCATTTTGCTTTTCATGCTGTAATCCAGGCAGCTTTTATAAAATATATAAGTATAAAGTATCTGAATAGTATATGCAGCAATGGAGTGACATCCTCAGCATGTAAGGGAAACACTATGATTTAATTAGTTAACCAAGCACCTTTGCTGTTCCTTAGTCTGAAATCTTCATATTTTCACTCTGGTACTCTGAACAGAGGAGACCAAGTTATTTCTTCACAAGATCATAAATTGCTAGCTTTATAATAAATTATTATATGATTTTGGGGGGAAAAAAATACCATAAAGAAAACCTATTGAGAATTTATGCTGTAGTTAGAATTTCCACTCCTCAGCTGGAACTTGATGCTTCTCAGTGGGCACCTGCCAATTGACTGTGTGTATACTCCATTGCAATTGCAAATAATGTTAAATATAAATATATAAATTCAACATTTAATAATTTCAATTTACTTTTTTTTCTGGTTTATGGAAATGCTTGAAACTAACTTTTTTTCCTTATTTTTCACTGCATATCACTCACAGTCTGCTTTGCTTGTATGGCCACTCAGGCTGGTGGAAAAGCTTGTGTAGGTTTGAAGCCCTTCATCTCCATTAATGAAATAGGATTTCAGTGGTTTTTAGAGTTTTTTCTGTATGTATGGCTTGATACTAAGTAACAGTGTAAGAATTGCAATGTAATTTTTTACATGAAGTTTGGTGTAAGTACAAATAATCAGCTAATTGTGTCTTGCGCTCTCTGATGTCAGTGGTTGCCTAATTTCACGGACACTTTGAAAAGGAGGAGATTGCTGAATGTGGCAGAAAAAATGAACAAGAAGTAGGCAGCTATGAAGTAGATGGATCTGAGTGCTTGGAAGATCTAATTTGTCAGAACAACTGATCTTAAGATATTGGCACTTTAAAAGTGGATTGCTGTGAGAACCAGGCTGATCTGAAGCATTCAGAGAAAGGGAAATCAGTAAACTTCCTAGTAGTGAATAACTGAGATATTCATTACGGTTGTGTGTTGCAGTACAAAACTTACTGGTATCTTAAGTGAGATTTGCAGACCCTGTAATTTCAATATACACATATCTATATAATTTCAAGTCTTAAAGTGGAGAATGTGTAGCAGAGAAGGGATTTCCCATCTAACCAGAAGTCAGAGAAAACTCCTACCTTTTTATGGAATGCACGCTCAGAAAAGTACATGCTATTTTTTAATAGATTTCATCAGTGTTACTCAGCACAGATTCATGGTAACCAGTCAGTTGAGTGATTAACCAGTTTGGAAATACTTTTGTGTCCGCTTTGTGCTCTCCTCATAAGCCTGGGATTGTGCAGTTCTAAAAGCTAGGGTGGAAGACCCCTAACAGGGAATGCCACTGCAGCCACTTAGCCAGGCTCGGCCGTTGAAAAATCTCTGTTTAATTTTTACTCTGGCAGGCACCAAAGTCATGGAAGGCATGCCAGAAGTGACATAAGTGGTTTTATGCTGTTATGGGTGCTGACAGACAGCCCTTGAGAAAATGATTAGTGAACCTGATTATTCTGTACTTCAATTATGGAATTCCATAAAGTAGAGTTACTGTAATGCAATTAACTTCTAAACATTAAACAAAACAGCAAGAGGGAGGAGTGTTTCCATTTCTAGAGGAACTAAGGGGTTTTTGTGTAACATACTGTGATATTTCCATCTTTTGAAAATATAAACACTTCCAAGAAGATGACAGGCAGATTCTCCTCCTGAAGCAAATGGAATGAAAAATATGCAAAATGGAATGAAAAGATTGCTGGACTGTTGGTAAATGAAATTCACATTTTGACCACAGATAAGGTGCAGCACAGGAGTGTTGACTTGAGGCATTCTCTGACAGGATCATACTGTTCTGTTCTTTTGAAGCACAGAAGGGATATAAATTCCCATTTACCCCTTGTTTAGTCCCATTAATTCTCTCATATAAGGAACACTCATTCATCTTGGCAATGCAGTGACATCCATAACTTAGGTGGTTTCTGTCTCTATAATCTCTCTGAATACAAAAATCTGTGGTTTGGTGCATGCTGCCTCTGCCAAGAATTTTATCTTCTGGCATGGTGTCTCCAAATGAGCTCTTTTTTTTCTTTTTTTTTAGGTTGTTGTTTGTTTTTTTAGGTTTTTTTTTTCTTGTGGGAAGATAATGCAATATATTTAAATTAACAGGAAGGTCTGAAACCCTTACAATCCTGAAGACTGAGAGTGCAGATTTTGAATCAGTAGAACTGTGAATGTTGGTGTGGCAGAGTTTTACCAGAGATTTCTAGCAGCATATTATTCCTGGTGAAGCTATTCCAACAGAGCACATTCACATTCCTGTGTTGTTCCTACTCCATTGTGCCCTCCTGGGAATCAGATCCTTCTTGAAAAAGCTCTGTGGCGTTGTGCCTGGGCATGCCAATGGCCTCTGCATCAAGGCATCTGTACCTCTGTACATTCCATTGATGTATCTGATGTTTTCATTAAAAAAATTTCCTCTGTGTAGAGACAGAGGATTTGGCAGAATTGTTTGATTTCTGAGCAGTGGAGATTCAGTATTACTCCAGCCAGAGTTACAGCACCTAAAGTTTTAAAGAGCTTGTATGGTGTGTGCAGAAATATTGAGCAAACTGAAGTCTGATGCACCTGAAAATATCTCATAGCCAAGGCAAGCCCAGAATCCGCTCTGTCCTTGCAAGGCCCCGGTGGATATATGGCAGCCTTCCCCCACATCGCTGTGGGGAGTGCTAGCTGGAAATTTCTCCTGTATGCTGTGATTTCCATCATGAAAATGAGGCACTTTGGGGTGTCAATTTTCACAGGTAATTTGTCCAGTTAGCTTTCTTCAGTGATATATTCTGTTTGATGTAATTTTTAAAATTCCTGTCTTCAGTGGCGTGTGCCAGACTTTTCCATCATTTCTCAGTCTCTTCATCAACGGCACGAGTTCTGCACAGACCAACAGAACTCTCATGTCTTTTTGAAGGTGAATTATGTTATGATTCCGTACTTTCAAAACAAAGTGTTCAACCTGCAGCCAACAAACAGGAATATGGACGGGGGCAGGTGACCGAGGTGCCAAGTGAGGTTAATGTGGCAGAAGCATCGGGTTCAGTGTGTGAAGTGAGGACCAGGCGGTGGAGCCTGATCAATATCCACATTTTAGACATTTAGTCGACTGTTGATACTGAATTTTTAGATGTGCAGTTTGACCTTGTTGTGAATACCAGAATTGTCTGTGGAACCACTTGGATGCTCTGTCACATGTGAAAACACCTGCGTGGGGTTTTTGGGCTGAGAAATTTGCACTATGACTTGGGGCATCTCTTCTTTTTCTCTTCATCCTCCCACAGCAGCAATTCATGGTTGTGTCAGAGCTCGGCTCTGCGCCAAGGTGATGCAGCACCATAGGGGCAGTGTAATGTGCCAATGCTGTAGTCACTCCCTAAGATAAATATTCTTTTCTGACCAGTATCTCATACACTGGTTCTGAGATCTTGCTGGTATTTATGGTTTGATGGTATTAAAGGTATTCAAAGCACAGCTGTATTGTCTGTGGTGACACCCTGAATACTCACAAACCCAAACCTGACTGTGTTTCCCTGCAAAGCAGCACAGGCATCCATATTTCACAGGAATGGTTTGATTTAGCACATATTCTCTTAAGCACACAAGTGAGACTTTTTGTTTTACCTTTAGCCTTTGTGCATGAAGGAACGTATAATCCAGTTCAAGCGGAGGGTAAATACAAACCTGCTGAAAACTCCCTTCTGCCGATGTGTATTTTATTCTGTAGCTATTGTCAGCAGCAATAAAAACAAGAGCAAATCTGGTGATATAACCTGGCACAGTAACTTTGGGGATGGTCCATGAATTGTGGTGAAAAAAATAAAAAGCTGTCTGGGGATTTTCTCAGCATTAGATGTGAAAGAGGTGACTTTGCTGCTAAAGACATGAGGTTTTCTGACAGACAGTCATACTGTGTTTGGCCAGACAGCATATTCTCTATCTGCTCTAGCCTAGTTAGGGGAGATATGCTTGGAATTTTTCAGTAGTTCTTTGTTCCTAAAAGCAAGTAGCCTCAAGGACTCTTGCACTTTATACTTGAACTCTGATGGATAAAGACTATGTAATAAAAATAAGCTGAAATTGCAGAAGCCCTGGTAAAAATTTGATGAACCAGCTGCACCATCCAGCACAGCTTTGCTTGCTTCAGTCAGGTATTAAAAAACAGCTCTATTCTCCTACCCTCTGAAATTTTCTGTATCTTTTCTGCTGATCTGCTAATATGCTTCCTTCAAAATGGAAGAATTATTACAGGACAGAACTAATTACATTTCCTCCTGTGACGTATATTCGTGAGGTTTTGGGAAGATGTCAAGGCTTCCAGTAGTACAAGTTTTTTGTTTGGTTGGGTTTTTTTGGGTTTTTTTAATCTTTTCTTTTCTTTTCTTTTCTTTTCTTTTCTTTTCTTTTCTTTTCTCTTCTCTTCTCTTCTCGTCTCGTCTCTTCTCTTCTCTTCTCTTCTCTTCTCTTCTCTTCTCTTCTCTTCTCTTCTCTTCTCTTCTCTTCTCTTCTCTTCTCTTCTCCTTTTATTTTTTTTTCCTCTTGAGTCCCTGGAATGTAATGCTTTCAGCTTAGAGAATTCTGGCAACTATGAAAATATCAAAATAACCAGAAACTGTGGCTTCAGTGGGCAAAAGAAGCTGAATGAACAAAAAAATATAGCTGCCATTAGTAGCACAACTTGGGTGGAAACCATCCCCATGGATTGTTTGTGTAAATTCTTATCTGCTCATTTCTCTGACTGAAAGGAGAGAATTATTGCTACATTCCTTAAGTATTTTTGATATTGCAATAAGACTGTATGTCCTTCAAAAAAGTTATCACTGGCTTCTGTCAGAATGTTTCCTAACCAAATTGCTCTTTGGAACCATTAGTTCCCGAAGTCATCTTTTAGGCCTGAATTGCACTTGGTTGTGCACAAGATTTGTCTGCCAACTGTCAGTGAAAGGGAGAAAAATCATTGCATCATTTTTCAAACTAGAGTTGGAATTTAAGTGAAGGAAGCAAATATGTCAGCTCCATCTGATCCAATCAAACCACAGGATAAACACATAAGTTGATACATAATGTATCATCTTAAATCTCAGGATAGAAAGCCAAGATTGATGTTGTTTGTACAGCTCATGGAAGACGCTTTTTACTGCAAATTACAGCAATCTGACTAAGCAAAAGAAGATGGGTGGGAGTGAGAGGAAACATTGTTTAATCCCTATTTTATGTATGAGAAAATGAAATACTGTGAGTCAAAAATGGTATTTACAATAACTGAGTAACTACTTCATTTCCTCACCTGAATACAGAATGAACTTGTAAAATCTGATGATCTTTTTGATGCTGTAGACAAAGGCTGGGGCTTATTTCAAAGCTGGAGCTAGATTTCTGAAGGTGGGATGTGACAAATATTTGGGATGTGCTGAGATTTCAGCTGCTGTTCTGACCAACTGGACATTCTTTTCCTCTGTACTCAGGCCAATGTCAGTGCCTGTGTTCACAAGTGGGACTTACCTGCCTTCGAAAGAAGTTACATTTTCTACAGCAATTCCCTCCTTTGCAGTGCCTTTTTTTGGTTATGTAGAGATCTGACTGCAGCTCTGTCTGCATTGGTGACAGGACCTCAGCAAAGATGTCTGTGACAGGTGTCTTTTTTTCTTTTTTTTGGGGGGAGTGGGGTGGGAGGTTTTGTCTGCTAATTCATGGTCATGACTGTACAAAGAAGCCACTGAGTATTTATTGCACAAGTGAAGTCATTGCTTTCAGTTTGTCCAGTAGTGACTTTTTACTGTGTAATGAGAAGAATCTATTTTATATCCTTTGCTTTTCTTTCAAAAATGTAAGTTTGCTGTAAAGGATGTCAAACAATTGGACAAGTGCATGCATTTTTTAAGGAAAGTCAACAGATATGTTTGTAGATTCATAGAATTTGATTTGTATTCAGCCACTGAAATCCAACAGCTTTAAATCTGAGCAAATCTAAAAAAACAAATCTAAAGCTTGCTACTCTAATAGGTAAGAATATGCCTGGGGTTATTTGAATATTCCCCTGTTTCCCGCTATCCTATTCTTCACACACTTAGATACTGAATTTATCAGACTCTAATTTTATTAATCCATTCTTTAGCATCAGTATTACCGCAGGCATTTGTTATTGGCACACATGTACTGAATTTGGTGGCTTTACAAGGAAGATGAATTTTTCTTTAAAGAAGATGCCAACATTCTAGAGGGATGGTTCCTTTGGGTACTCTAAAAGTACCTTGTCTGTTGTAGCAGAGAACTGTCAAACCAGACAGTTCTTTCCCCAGTGCATGCCTCTTAAAACATGAAGTTTCTACTAACAATAATGTAGTAATGACTCTTTTTTCTTTTTACTATTTTTCTTTTTTTCGATTTAGTGTAATCCAATTTACATTTGAGTGAATATGAGGTAAAGTCAGTGGAACTTCAGTATATGCTCAAGTGACAAGAGATGGAAATAGCTGCTTTTGTGCTAAGAGTTAATTAGCTGGTTTTGCAAAGAACTTGCAGAAAGACCTGGGGAAATACAGCTGCTAAAATATACATTTCTTTGTTCATTTTGTTTTTTAGACAAAACTTACAACTCCTTTGGTGTACAGTTGTATAATGTATTATAGACATGTTTTGTCTTTATGTTGTTCAGTGACATAGCTATGATCACGTTGCAGATGCTGAAGTTTGCTTCACGAGCTTAGTCCTGAATTCAATACCCAATTTTCAAGACTTCAGGTTCTTTTAAAGTTACAGATTTCCTTAGGAGACTTGGCCCAATCCATACTGGTTTTGATCTTGTCTTTAAATGGGGACACCTATTAAAGCTGAACTCTTCTGAAACCACACTCTCGTTTCTGAGCATTTCTTGGGATTGTAGCCATCCAGAGGGTGGAGGATAAGACCAAAATTAAACATCTGGACAACGCATAAGAAATGTATGTCCTGCAAAAGAGCTCCGAAGAGCCAATACATTCTGTTCTGAGCTGACGGATGGGATCCCTGAAGGAACCTGATAGTAAAAATCAAGCACACACTCATGTCTGCCCTTATTTCAGTTTAGCCCTTAAATCCTGGTCCTGGGCCAAAACAAAGAGCTGAAACTTCAGATTTCAGTATTCAGCACCATGAAATTACCTACTTGCATTTCACATTGTGTGGCACTAACAGGAGTGACTGGGCCTGTTTCAAATCTCTGCTCTTTGATGCCTTCATTGCAGATGTGCTGTGAAAATCTGATCCCAGTGGCATATAATCTGTATTTGAAATTCGTATTCTGAATGGTTTTTTAACTGGTTGTGTATGACAAACCTGATGTATTCTCAGTGATAAAAATCTTCAAGATGTTTTTGTAACATACTCCGATGCATGAAACTGTAGTCTGCCCTTGTCCTTTATTTTCTTTTATTGCGTCCTAATGTGTTGATAAGCAGGCATTTCCACTGGGTATAACTAAAAAGCACAATTATCTGTTTTTAAATTGATCTTCTGAAATGAAGGATTGCAAAATTAGCATGAAGATTCTCTTTTCAAATACAATTGGACAGCATGAAGAACTTCTACATGTCAAGTGTAGAAGTTGTGAGACAAAACTAGCATCTACTTTAAAAAATTATGATGAGTCAAAAAACAACGTAAGTGAAGGTATTACAAAATTCCAGCAAGTTCCTCGGGCCAGGGGCTGGGTTTTGTGTGTAGCAAACTGACCATAAAACCAAAGCGATATAAAAGATATACTTTCCTACAGTGGAAATGGTATTTCTGTTTCATAAGCTGAGATCATATGCTGGCTATGGAGCTATTTTTTATTTTAATAACTTCTTGTAAAACTAATGGCTAGGAGTTTCATAAATTGCAGCCTAATTCCAACCATGCACATATAATATTGATTTTCAAAGGTGCAGCATCTGTATCATTCATTGAAATAATCTTAGTTCAAAATTTAAACTAATATTACAAAGTACTGCATTTGGACCTAAAGTGTTTCATGACAAGAAATCAGTCGCCAATAAATGAAAAACAACATTTCAGGGTAGAAGGAAAGAAGAATAGAAATTGTTCTGTGGTAATGGAATGGTTTATTCTAGTATATTGCAGCCTTTCTCTCCTCTAAAAGTGATATGACTGTAGAAATAGAGAGAAATTTCTTCAAAATCAGGTCAGTAATAAAATTTTATGTCCTGAATGATACTTACTTTGAGGACTCATTCATGAAAAAGTAGTTTTTTCTTAGTTATGTGATAATTCTTCAGTCTTAGAGGGTCCTTGTCTTTTCCTTTTCCCATTTGTTTTGTTGGTGAGATACATCAGTAATAGATCACGTGTATATTCTGAGATAATGTCAAAGTTCTACTTGATCTGTTTTCAGTTCTCCCAGATGAGCAATAAAATAATCTCTGTGTTGCTACAATCAGATGTGATCCGTCCACACTTGAGTGCTTCTTTAGAACAGTGGAGCTCTGAATGGAGAACATTCACTCTTGGGACAAAACAGTTCTAATTCCTAAATGGTCAAATAAATAGCAATACATTTGCATCTGACTGAGGGTTTTTTAATTTAGTCAAAATACTTAATTGGCAAAGTCATTCTTCTGCTGGCTTATTTGAACTATGTAAACACACAGACTTCATGAAATCTGAATACTTGGAAAAAGATGCTACTGAAGATTATCTACTCAATGATATTGTCTGTGTTTTGATAAGATATATTAAATGTAACACAATTTTAATTTTTTTATTAATTAAAACAATACTGACAGTTGTACACTATGGCAAACTGGCAGGCTTTTAGTCACAGTTTTGCAGAACATCCAAGGCAACAAAAAACACCAAACAAAAATTCACTGGCTCCTTCTCAAATTAGCTTATTTTTTCAATATATCATGATTCTAAGAGGTTTATTGCTTTTTTTTTCTTTTTAATAACAGCTTCAGAACACAAAGGTGAAGATGGCATTTTTAAAATTTTTTTAAATTTCTTCTGTGTTTCCTTGAGATACCATTTTGAGGAATCTGTTTTTAATAACATTGTGTCATCCGTCAAGCTGCCAGCATTTCTTAATCATTCAGATTTCCCTTTTGAAAACTCCTGATCAGTGCCCTCAGTTAGATAAATGAACCTGACAAAAACAGACGAGCCCAATCTACATTAGATTATAGCACTGGTACCCTGTACTTAGAGAAGTTCACTGTGCCTTACCCCAGTAGAGAAGCCACATGATGGGTGCATATGAAAAATATTGGTCAGATTTTTAGCTGCTCACACAGTGGTTGAGCCTGGAAGTGCAGATGCTCTCTCAGATCTTCAGGTACAGAGTGAGAGGCGGCAGCTGCAGATCCAACTCTTTATATTTCAGAATGAAATGTGTAGTTTTGTTCTGCTTTGTGAATGCCAGACCTGTTTGGAATTCAGTTATAAACCCTGTTCTGGATCTTGTTGGTAATCCCCAGCACTGTGCTGTGCTTGAGACAGGAATTTTGTCCCAAGGCTTAAAAGGATGCAGAGGAGCACTCTGCAGACAAAAGGCTAAATACTTATATTTACGCAACTGAAAAACTTGATTAGACTCAGTGGAATAAGTGCTCTGCTACGGAAGTTTTAAGTGTCATTAAAAAGCAAAATTGATCAAATCAACATGGAGAGAGAAAGGTCCTTTTTCTTGTGTTTATTTTCACTTAAAATAAGGAGAACATTCTCTTGTGTGGGCAGAGCTTGGGGCTGAGCACACTGTGACCTTTCATATTTGGGTCATAGTGTGCTGATCTCTGCCATGAGATCATTTGGCAAATGAGTTTTTCATGGAAAGCCCATACGTAATATAAGGAATTATATAAATAGTATTAAAGTAAAACAATTTATATAAGTACTTCAAGAAAGAGGTAGAAACTTTCACTGTTACGTATCTTGTTTTTAATATAATTTATTGACCTTACCATGGAAGAACATTATTGGAATTTAATTTCTCAGTTCAACTTTTTTCCTGTTTTTCAGAAGTGTCTCAGGAAAAGCAAACAATTCATAAAATAACAGGAACTGCTTTCTGCCACCTGTCTTTGCTACATCACTTCTGATTCCCTACCTCTTCCCTTCCTGTCACCTATATCCCATCAAATTCCAAGCTGAATGTCAAGCTTTAACACCTGCTGTTGGAATTGGATTTTCAAAAGACTTTGAAGCTGATGTAATAATTAAGATCATCAGATGTCTCCATCAGTTGAATATTGCTGACTTTGTGGTCTCCCAGTTCCCCTAAGCCAATCTGGATGCTGCCACGGAGTGAGCAGGATTATAAGTTCGGTCTGACTGAAAAGTAATCATTTGGGTTTGCTGTTGGTTTTGCTCCAGGCTTTGTTTTGTTTTCAGCTCTCACATCTGATTTGCCATCCAAGCTTTAGTGCCTGTGGAAAGATGACAGTGAAAAGTGCATGTGGAGCGTGGCACAGAAGTTATTCCAGCGACAGCATAATTTCTGTTAGGCTTTGAAATTTGAACTGAAAGGGTGTTAAAATTGGCCTGAAGAGGATTAGTTCTTTGCATGCACTGTGGCAAGTTGATTCCTAGATCTGCTTAAAATGCATGCCTTAAATTCAAATAGTCCTTTCCACATCTGTTGTTGATGTTATTCCAGTAGAATTGTAGAAGCATCGTGGCTAAACATGCCATATAATGACAAATTGCTGTTTTTACAGAAAAGTCCAGCAACTGAGGTGCTTTGTGGCTGGAGTGTGATTTATTATGAACTTCGAAGGAGAACATGAGAAAGAGATTACAAAGCCTTTTATGAAACTCATTATTACATCTGGACTTCAAGAACTCACTGTAGAAGTTCTGATTGGAATTTATAAAATATGATTAAGAGTTAATGTGTGAGGGCTGTGTATGTAATTTTAAATTCTGATGCTAACATCTGAGCCCCAAAACTGTGATTTAGAAATAAATCTATTGCTTGTACTGGCAAAGTGCACAGGAAAAATCAAAAACTAATCAAAACTTTATTTAGGTTTTATTGGTAAGATTTACATATCTGCTATGGTTTCTATAAATCTGTTGTGGGGTTTGTAAATAGGCTTTCAGATTAGTAAATCCATTTGTGCAGTATTTGCTGAAAACCTAAGGGATATGCATTACTTGGCATTTAAGGAAGTATATGCTTTAGTGAAATTCCTGGAAACGCTTTCCCGTTGTAGTGGTGGCAGTCTTTATGGGGAGCTATTGAAAACTGCGCTCTATGAAAGCAGATTTGCATCTCCCAGTTTTATGGGGTAACCACTGTTTTTATTTACCAGTAATAAACTGGTTTCATAATGCAGCTTTAGTGTTGCTCAGTACCTAAAGAAAAATTAGTTCCTGTGCTCTGTGTTTAAGAAAGCTCCTTTTCAGAGTTAAATCAAACACAAATCTGCCCAAGCCTGACTTGTAGCGTGGTTTTCTGTTTAGTTACTCAGACTCAGTGTTTCTGTTGTGTGCTTTTCATTTTTTGCTTTCCACAAGCTGTAGTTAAACAATCACAGTTTATCTAATTGGGGAAATCACATGAATAAATGAAAGACAAATTAATATCAATTTTTTTAACGGAAAGCTGTGTGTTCAAGGTGTATGGTTTTGGTTCACGTGGCAGTGCCCAGTGATAATTTCCAACAGCCAGGTTATCAGATACAAAGAAGAGGTTGCCCTATACAGCCACTGAAAGGTTTTTGCTTTCCCATTCTGGCTATTGAAGGGCAGTCACCAGGAGCACAGAGCCGGTGGAATGGCCGTGTCCTGTGAGGAGCAGCTGGGGGCTTTGGGCTTGGTTGTTGGGGTAAAAGAGGCTGAAGGGCCGCCTGCAGTGACAGGAGTGTGGGGATGGTGCTGAGCTGTGCTAAGTGAGGGTTGGACTGGATGTTAGAAAATCTTTACCAGGACACTGGAACTGGCTCTCTGGGGACGTGCTCGTTGCCCCAAGCACTGTCAGTGCTCAAAAGGCATCTGCACAATGCCCTTAGCAGCATTCTTCCCCTTGGTCAGCCCTGAGCTGGCCAGGTGCTCACACCATGATCCTCGTGGGTTCTTTCCAACTGGAATAGTCAATCCCATCCTAGCCTCTGAGGATGCCTTCTGCTGTGCTTGTTCTTTAACACTGTTCACAAGTCTGGGAGGGTTTGACATTGAGTTTTACACCAGCTCTGTGAAGGTTCATGATTTATAATCTCGTTACCCAGCACACAGAACATGTTTTCAATAATTGACTCTAGAAATTCGCTTGTTCCAGACATCAGCACTGAGCAGATTATACAAAGCAAAAGGGTTAAACTCCTAGTGAGAAACACATTTTGTATCTCTGCTTCACCACTAGCTTTTATTTAAGATGACAGCAAAATGAAATGCAGTTAGTTTGCTGTGTCAGAGGTCACATTGCACGAGGGGAAAGCGCAGTACCCAGTGCTGCAAAGTTCCTGGAAATTCCTGCATTCTTCCTCAGCTGGTTCATGGGAACTTCCTTCTGGAAGAAAGAGCCATGATCCTGCAGCAGTGCTCTGATCCCAATACTTTTATCTTGGCATAAAAACTAATAATTCATACAGTCTCCAGTATTAACAGTTGCCATTCCTAACAGCTATGCTGTAATAAAAAAAAGCAACATGATAATGAATAAGAGACTGTAAAATTATAGGAGCACATTAAGACAGGTATGTGTGTTGGAATCAAAGATCTGATACAAAGCCTTTTCAGTAACTGTTTAGCAACTATTGCAAATGCAATAAAAACAGAGCTGCACGAAAGAACGTGAATAACAGGAGTGTGTCTTTACTACATGATTGGAAAGGAAGGAGTAAATTTGAATTTAAATGAACACAGCCTACAGAATAGCCTGAGTTAAATCATGAGAATTTTGGAATTAATAATTTTCACATAGCCAAGAAATGCTTTAAGATTGAATATCTGGTCTCCCCAGCCAATTCAAATTTGAATACTATTTATCTTTTGTGAAACTGTGATCCTGGAGAAAGCACTTCTCAGCTAGGAAAAGAGCACATAATGAGAAATACGTGATGGAATCATTGACTGAACACCTTTATACAGCACAGTTTGATTTTCGTGTAATTGCAGGGCGAGGTCAGGCCTTTACATAAATATCACCTTTTCTAAAAATGATGAAGAAAATGGGCCCACAGAAAGATTCTGTCTCAACTGACATGAATTATATTCTTCTGAACTGGGAGTTCCAGCCAGTGCACTCCTTTTGATTGACATATCTAAGGGAAAATTTAAGCTTTTTTCTTCCTTTTTTCTTGGGATAAACTGAGCAAACTTGCAGCTGACAGGATCTCATATGAGATCCTAATGAGGCAAAGAGAATGAAACATTCCTTTTTATGCTGAAGTGCCAAAACTGTAATGACATTGTATCATGGTTTCCAAAAAAATACAAAGATAAAAAAACTTGCTTGTAACTCAATAGATATTTTGCATAATGTTGTGGACCGAATGCTGAATGTTGAGGAAATGGGTTAATCAAAACTTTCCTGTCTCATCTCTTTTTTTCCCTTTTTCCACACAAGGTTGGGAATCATTCATTTGCATTCCCTTTCTCTTGCAGGAAGAACCTCTGTCCACAGTAAAATCTCAAAAGGAGAGGGGAGAACCAATTATCAGGCAATATGGAATTATTTCTAATTGTTTTCTAAGTAACAGTTGTTTTTCAGATGAAGTATGCTATAGGTATTTTTTCAAGTGTGTGCCTAAAACAGCCTATCTCAGAAACTCTGTGTTCTAAATGCTTTATTTACATCACTTCATTTTAAAGTGAGTGTTATCCTAAATTAATAAGTTATTTGCTGTTCCAAACAGCACTACTATAGCAATCAAACCTACTAAAAATAGCTAAATGTGAAAAAAAACTAAGTCCAAATATAAAGGTAGATTTTGCTAAGGTAGCAAGTTTTTTAAAAATAAATGAAATTAGGAGCTTCACTTACTTCAGAACTTTAAACATCCTTAACTGGAAGGATTTTTATGATTCAATTTAAAAAATCCTCAACAATTATGGAAAATTTCTTTTCAAAATTTCTCACCTTGCTTTGTTATAGTAAACTGGCAGTGCAATGTTGACGTGATTGTTCTTTACCCTACTAAGAATATTGCTATTTCTTTGAAAGGCTCCTCTTCCACTGATTTTCTGTGAAAATTGGATCACTCCTGCTTATGTCTAGAGATTTGAAAGGATGAAACCCCATACAGAAATATTACTGCATTTTTTTGCACTGTGTCAGAAGGAAACAAACTGACAAACAGTCACAGTGGCAAAGAGGAGAGCAAGAGTGCGACAAGAGATCAAGCGCTGAAAGAGATTAGGTTTGGATTGGATATTAGGAAGAAATTCTTGACTGTGAGGGTGGTGAAGTCCTGGTACAGGTTGCCCAGAGAAGCTGTGGCTGCTCCTGGATCCCTGGAAGTGTCCAAGGCCAGGTTGGACAGGGCTTGGAGCAGCCTGGGATGGTGCAAGGTGTCCCTGCCATGGCAGGGGGTGGGATGAGATGATCTCTATAACACATTTGATTACAGTCTACCTTAGAGACCTTACTTCTTTCCAAATTGCAGTATGTAGTCAACAGATAAGAGGAATTTTAAATGGGAGAATTCCATTTCAAATCTTGTTTCTTGTTACCTGGCATATTTTTAAATTAATCTGTATTTGCTGGAGAAGGACCAGGATACTCTAGAGCCATTTGTTTTTATTAGTTACAGAGAAGTAAACAAAAATAAGCCTTAAGATAGTTTGGTATGGTCAATGTCTGTATCCCCAGCAAGTGCTTTTGTTTTGTTCTGCCTGTCCAGAAACAGGTGATATGTTGGTGTTAATAATCTACTTTTCATCTTCGATTTCTATGCCCAGTAAATTCCTGGTGGACTTTGAAGATCAGCAATCAATAGCTGCAAATTTGTACAAAGTTTTTAAAATAGCAAGCTCTTAGAAAATATTACAGTGCATAAAGTTGTTTCTCAATATATTCAAAATTGGATCAGAAACCAAAGCAAGGAAGTGAGAGTCTTGGTGAGGAACACAAAAAGAGGAAACGAGTGGGTTTGATCAGTGTGTTAATTTATTTTTTTTTTCTTTTCTGTTTTTCCTGCTTATAGTTCTGGTTATGTACATTTAGTCTGTTCTAGCATTTGGAGATGACAAAAAGAAGCAAAAATGATAGCAAGAATTTTGTGTTCTTTCACTAAATTGGGTTCTCAGTTGTCTTGCTTCTGTAGAGATATTTTATCCAGTAGCTTAGTTCTGGGTTAGGGATAATTTTGCTTCACAGTAAGAAGCTATTAAATAAATCTAGTGGGCATGCAGCTGGGTAGGTTTTGGGTTTTTGCTCTTTTTTTAGATGCTGTCAAGAAACATTCTCTAAAGGCCTGTGGTCTCTTTCTTCATTCTGTCATTTTCACTGTGTCACTGTGGAAAGCAGGATGATTCTATTTACTGCTTCTGCTTTCCTTGCCTCAGTTTACTATTAAGACTTACATCTAAGTTAGAGATAATTATGAGCATATATAAAATCAAAAAACCTGCATTCAGTCAGTGGAGAAGGAATACATGCTTAGTATGTCACTCAGAAAAGCTGTGACATATGCTGCTGAAATATGTTGCATTTAATTAAAAACCTTCAAGTTTTGTAGGTTTCAGCTTGAATTGCTTCACTGATGTAGATCACAGGAGTAGAGCTGGTCTTGTGGGAATACTGTGGGAACAACAAAAACTTCCTCTTTGCCTTAAAATACACTCTTTCCTTGTAATGACTTTCTAGTGTCTCATTTAAAGCTATTTATGTCCTCATGCCTTTTATCGTGTTTAAGAAAAGCGGATTTTAGTGAAACATCTAAGAGCTTTAGAGCTTTGTAAGGCAAGGCCATAATTGACCAAATTAACACTATCACAGTCCTCACGGATACACAGCATTAGGCTGTAAACATTGGCAGTGACCATTTGTGGGATGCACGTCCTAAACAAACCTGGAAAGGCAGTTCACTGTTACACGTGAATTAGACTGAAATCTCTGTACTTATCGCTGGAGACCGAATCTCCAAGTTCATGTGTGAGGAATCTACACAGCATTTCAGTTATTGCAACCTGGTTGTAATGTCTTGTCTTTTTTATTGCTTTTCTGGGACACCACAAAACATCTCCCTTGACGCTCCATGGGTTGGGCTCCTTGGCTGTGCGTTGGGGTGCCTTGTAAGCAGAACTCTCAAGAAGCTGCTAATGAGCATTTTCCATATTCTTCCTCCCCTTTATCTCTTCCTACTTTCATATTGTCTAGTGTAATCAGTTAAAAGTGTGTAAATTGCTTTCAAACAGAGGATTGAAACAAACCTTGCGTATTCACATTTCTCTTCAGTATATTACTCGCAAGTTGGGTTCCAGACCCTCAAATAGTCTCTCACCTTAATTTTTTAGCAGCAGCTTCAAAGGGACATAACACGTAGAGAACCCTCCTCCAGAACTGCCCTTCTGTGAAAGATTGTTTTAATTTAATTTCCTTGTAAACAGCTTGAGGTGTAAATTTCATAAACATTTTAAGGTTTAATTTTTTTTTTTTTTTTTTTTTTTTCTTTTTTTTTTTTTTTTTTTGTGTTTGGGATATGTCTGTCCATGGTGTTCTACTTTAGAGCTTGACTTCTTCCATCAGAACACAGGTCTTGTGTGTCACTCAGGAGAAATATGGAAGCGGTCATGAAAAATTGGAAAGTAAACAAAAAAATACAGTAATTTGATTTACAGGTTGACGCTCATCACTTTCATGAGGAGGCAAAGAAAACAGTGAATTTCCAAAGATTATAAGAGGTGAAGACAGTACTTTTTTAAAAATTTCTATTCTCAGCTTGGACAGTTCCCTAAGTTTTCATAGAAACTATAGAAAATATGTCCTTAAGCTAACTATTTCTACCAACTTTTGAGTTTTATTTGAACATGTGAAGCCATAAAACCTTTTCGGAGGGAAACTAACCAATGCTTAGTACTTACATAAGGAAATTTCTTTGCTTACTCGACTTTGAGTCCTTGTTAATTCATTGAAATCTTTCCTATTTAGAAGAAAAAAATATAGTGACCATTCATTCTCCTCAGTCTTTGCCTGAGCATTTCAGAACTACCCGAACTTAAGCTAAGCAACTCATTAGCAAAGTCCTACAAACTTCTGATTTTTGGATGTATGATTTTCCTGTATTTTCTGAATAACAGAACAAAGCATTGGGGAGTTATATATACTGTTGTAAAATCTTGCAGTCTCCTCTGATCCATAACTGGATTTCTTGATCTATTTTTACCATAATTTTCATAGTTGTAGTGGACTTTCAAGCTTCCATTCTTCTATGACTAGGTAGGTAATAAAATTATTGAAGTGTGATTGAGAATGAGCACCTAATAACTTTAAATTTGCTGTCTGTTCCAATACTCTAAGCTTTCAAAGTGTCTCAAAAGGCAGCAAAACTAGAAATCTTGCTTTTAGAGTCCATGTAGGCAATACTTGAGATGATCTTGAGTCATGTGGTTTTAACAGGGAGGTTTTTCACGTTGAGAAAGAAGCTCTTTCTCACTTTCAGTTTGGTTGGCTTAGTCCTCTGAGACTGAGTTGTGTTGCTTTTCTTGCTAGGCTTAATGGTTTTAATTCACAGAAAGTAATGAAGAGAAAAATGCAAAACACATCCTTTACACTGCTGAACAACCACAGTAATATGTTTATATTGTTTAGAAAATGTATTGAACTGCCTAATCCAAAGCTCATGGAAACTGAATGCAGATTGATAGCAATGGGATGTAATTAGGCTTTGCTGGCTTGGTTTATTTTGGTTTTTTTTTTATCCCTTGTGAGTTAAATAAGATCACCTTTTCTGAGAAGCAGACAGTGAGGGAAGGGATGATGATATCAGAGCTAAGAGCCAGGGCTGCCTGGTGTCCACTCACGTCTTTGAGCCAGCAGTTGCTTTTGAAATGTCATCCCAAAGCTCGGGGTCCATTTTCAGAGGGACTGGTGGCACTGACCGATCAGCAGTGTGGGGTCTTGCCGACCCCATCCCTTTTAGTTACCAGCTTTATTTAGTACCTGCCATCTCACCTGGGCTGGGGAAACGCATCCTGCAGTGAACATCTCCAGCAATACAAGAGGATTCTTTCTAGCAGACTAAAAACCAAAATTAATTCTAGATTTTTTTGAGTTTTTTTAAGCCAAGCTTCAGTCACCCTGAACAGTAAGACACAAGAGACAAGGCTGTGTTAAGAGTTCTCCTGCTTTTCAGTGTTTAAAATAATGCTTGTAAGTAGTGCAGATGACTACACAGAGGGTTTTTTTATTTGCATTAGTCTAGACTGACTTTGTGACATGCTGCTGACTGTCTTTCCCCTCAAATTTGAATTCAGAATGAAAATAAAATACCATGGATGAAATACTGTGAACCATTATGATAACTCATGCTAATTGAAGTTAGATTTCAGGATATGTGAATTATCTCTGCTCATTAGATTAAAATAAAGAACTTTGAGGTCATTCAGTCCATTTGTGCTGGTACAATATACTTCCTTTCTTTCTTCCTAGGTTGTACTTAAGTACAAAGAGAAAAATCTTGTGCTGCTTTATTTGATGAGCTGTTCCACAATCCAGAATGACTTCTCACAAAGTTTTTTCCTTCTCTTGTTCAATTGAAATAGTTTCTCCTTAATTACATCACTTTTGGTTGTTTCTTTTAAATTTGACTTGGAAACTTGAATTTCCTGTAACCACAGTGTTCTTAATTTCTTTGGTAAAAGAACCTTTTATTTTGAGATCAAAGAATTCTGATATACATTAGCACTTTAATTATAAAATACAGAATGATAACTGAATGAATAGGGTGAAGGCTTTTTTAGACAAGCAGGGATGACAATTAAAAAGGCTCTTTCATGACTTGCAGCGTAGCTTATTCTTTTTTTGTTAAATATGGCTATTATTGTAAATGAAGATTAATAATCACTAATAGCTACTGGACTCTTTTAATGTCATATTCTGCACAAATAAAACTCTCAACTCAGATGGTGCTGGTGCCCCCCTTCATCCCCTCTTTTGCAAATGTCAGTTGTTACTTGAGCAGAGGAAGCAGAAAAGGCAATTAACTCTCTGTCTTCAGTCAGGTTTAACCTCTGTCTCAGGGGCATGGGGGTTTTGTGCAGACAATTGCTGGAGGACTGAAGGTAAAATAAATATTAACAAATCAGCATAATATAGTGGTCTAATCTTACATTGTGTCTAGAGCCTGCTGTTCTCAGAATGAAGAATTTAAATATTTGGGAATGGACAGACACAGCGATGCCTCCAGACTCCCCTGGGACAGCCCTGCTGACTGTGACTCTCAGCAGGACCCAACTAGCAGTGCTTAAAAACTGCAAGATTTAGTGCCATTTCCAGTTTTCCTGTTTCAAATATTTGGGGAGGTCAGTATTGATAAAGCAAAATGGGGTTTAAATGGTATTAAGAAACTTGGAGTTTGTTACTTGTTACCTGCTCATTTTGCCTAATGAATGAATTCTAAAATCTGTCATTTTCTAAAATTTGTCTGTAAGTGAAAACTATATTTTAATTTTTATTCTTTACATCCAGTGTCAAATATGCATTCTGATCAATTCCTCACTCCAAAAACGCCCCGTATACTTACTGTGAGATGGGGCTTGGATGAATAAATTGAAGGAGAAGTTGTTACAGCATTGTCCTATACCCAGAAGATCAGAACAGTTCCTGGAGGGCTTTTTAGTTTCTCTGAAAAATATAAGTGGAAAACTTTAAAATGTGTTTTGTGGTTTTGATGTAAGATGTAGACATAGTGCAATAACTTATAGAAATTTCGCTCTGATATCAAACTTCTTTTGAAGATTATTTTTATTGAGTTTAAGGCTATTCAGAGTATGTCAAATGCCCATACACATTGCCTTTCTACTGTCTGGGGGAGGGGGAATTCTCAGAGTCTAGAAAGTCTTAATGTATTTTTAAGTATGAAAATTAATTTTATCTGTAATTGCATCTGTCTTCAATTTTAACATATGGAAGAGTTCTGAGATGAGTTTTTCTCGGGTCTGTGAATTGAAGTGCATTTAAACACGTGCGTTCATGTATCACTTTGGGTACAGTCAGCACTCCCACTAATTTACTTGTTCACTGTGGGTCAGAGCCATATTCTGCAGTACTTTTTCATTTTGGGGGACAATTTATTTGAAATTGTACAGAATATGGGGGAATTCTGCTGAGTGCACGCTGATTACAGTATGCTGAGGGACATTTTAGGACTGATACATTTTCATTCTATAGATTTTTTGATTCCGTTCTTTTCTCCCTGGCCTCATGATCAGACTGTTTGTCTGCATTGTAATTGTCTCTTGTCTTGACATATTTGTCTGGCAAGTCTTTTTCTCTTCCTGTAATCCATCTACAGTGTTGTTGTCAAAATGATGTTCCTCAGCTGTCCTTTTCATCTTGCCATCTCCTCTTTCAGCCCTTGCCCAGGTTCCTGTTGATGTTCCGCAGCAAATTCCAAAATTGGGGTTCTTTTCCTAAATGGTTCACCTTTTTTCAAACCCTACCCCTTCCACTCTCCAGACTCTTCAACTACTTTCCTTTCATCTTTTCTTTCACTGCAGTGATCAGATCTTCACCCTTGTTGTCCTGATATTTGGAATAGCAAGCAGTAACATTTCCTGCAGTATTGTGAGATTATATTCTTTTCAAATGTGCATCTCTGTGTCATATTTGCTGTTTCCATCAGATCATGCTGCCTTTGTCCTTTTGATACAGAACCCACATAAAGATACAGTGGAATGAAATGGCCATCATAATTTAATGATTTCAGTAACAAGTGTATGATTACAGACCCAGATGTGCTAACAAATCTCAATTTTTCCTTCAGATACTTTGAACTTTATTGCTAGGGTTCCTTATGAATTTCAAGGGCCATTCTATGATCTGAGTTTTCTTTCTCTTTTTTATAGAAATATTCTGTAATGAAAAAGATTGTTTATTTGGTATTTATTCAGTGTTTTTCAGGGACAAATTAGAAAGATGAGGGAGTTTGTTTTTCAGGTAAAATGGCAGCCTCAGGAGCATGCCAGCTAATTATAAAATACTTCAGTAGGTTCATCAAACTGACCTGGGATTTCCTAAGACACAAAGAGTTTGTCAGACTTGGCATTTTCCCCAAGCCTGAGGGGAGGTTGCTCAGGCCCAAACATATTCATCTTTAATTAATGTTTTCTTTTTAAAGTAAAACAACCAGCCTCACCCCACCTTTACTTGTGAAGTTATGCTGTTTAATTACAGGTCTCCTTCCGAGGTTTAAATTTCAAATTATTATTGTAAGTCAACTGATTGCTTCTTATTTTAGTTACATTGAAGATTGGATGTTCTGATATGAAAAATAGTGTGAAAAAATTCACAGAAATTCCGCCTTTGAATTCTGATACCAAGTAAGAAGCTTAAACGCTTTTCTGGTTTGGTAAATACTATGTAAGTATATCCAAGAGCAGAATCTAACCCTGACTGAAGTAATTGCCTGACAGGGATGCTGAGCCTCTTTGTGAACGTTGCGGCATCGATTGGTGTCTGGGGGCAGCCCCAGTGAATTCTCCCCCGAGGTAGAATGTGCCTTTTAATGTTGATGGGTCTTTTCTGGGAGCTCTGTACCAGAGAACGATGTGTTTTCAGCTTCCCTTGGATCTCAGCACTGTGCTTCACTCGTGTCTCTCCCTCAGGGCCAGTCTGTCGTGTTTAATGAACTGTCAGTGCTCCAATCCTGACTGATTAGAGTGACCTAAGTGGAAAAATTGGTTCTACCTTTGCATCAAGAGGTGGCAAGAGAGAAAAGAGCAATATTTTCTCTGTATAACAATTAAATATCTCGAGTTTTCTGAGTCTGAGAGGATAGAGAGACTTTAATATGTAATGTCATGAATCTTTTCATAATGCTTGTTCTGTTGAGTATGCTGAATTGACTGTCCAAGTTCAACAAGTTCCTCAAGGAACTATTTCCTCAACCCATCATGGATAATTTTCTTCAGGTGTTTCAATTCCTAAATTCAATTTCTTCCCATCATTGTCCCTGCTTCTCCCTAAATTCTAAGGACTGGCTGCTGCCTAGCATGTATTCTTCTTTCAGTATGGCCACTTAGAAGATGTAATTGCAAATAAAATTTGGGCTAAACAGAGTATATAGTTTGAGGCTTCTCTAATAGCATTTGCTCATCCTCATCTCACAATCTCCATAGTCAGGTCTTACTCATTTTGAAGGTCATGCAATGCGAAGTTTAAGGATAGTTGTGTATTAATGCATCTCAGTGTCCTGATATCGTGATAATTAATGTTGAAAAAATGTATAAATGAAATGGGGATAGATGAGGAAAAGTGGGAAAAAAAAAGTATTGTCACAATAATAGAATAAAAATAATAATGAACATCAAGGAGAATGACTGTTCAGTACTGAACCAGATTATATGCATTATTTTAATTAAGAGTGCTTAATAGTACATATGGTTTTCCTTGCATAATAATTGCATGCTGATGAAGTATGATTAGAGACCTTTTTTTCGGAGTTCAATTAAATCAAATCCATTTCTGTAAAGGAATAGTGATTAAAAAGATGATATCAAGGTCTAAACTGAAAGCTGTGGTTGAAGCTTCCTATTGCAGAATTCTTTATTATTGTACTCCTCTGATGACTATTATCTACTTTTTAACAATGCCACAAGTTTCAGACCGAGTCCTGTAAATTCAGTGGAAGAACTGGCTTTACAGATCAGACAGAAATTTGGAAGTACTTGGATGTCCTTGAATGTATGATCCTGGGATTGTTTCCAACCCGGGAAGACGCTTGGTTCATGCATGTATCTTGAAGCATGTGAGGAGATACTTTGATTAATTAGGGCTGTAAGGCAACATACTGTTTTCTGTAGAGTGCCTGTGAACCTGGGTGATTAAATGCAGACTTGCACTGCTGCTTTTTTTATCTGTAAGTCATTTCTGTCTGCCTTGAAAGGCTCCGAGAGCAGCAGGGCCCAGCCAACTGTCTGGCAACTGTTAACAAAATTATCAATTATCTTGTTGAGTCCCATCATTTTGTGCTTTGATTGTGCTGGGAGTAAGGAGGGCTGGTTGTGCTAGCATCCTGATTGGCGTCCTAAACAAACACATAACTCAGGGAAAGGGAATGCTACTCGTTAACTGGGAGCAGACAGGGGGAATGCCATCGGTAGCACAGAAGATCGTGGTGTCCAGGCTCTTAATCACAGCCTGCTTTGTGTTTTCATACCAGTCCACAGGAAGCTGCACTGATGCCTCTTGTCTTGTTTGTTTACTTCAAGCTTCCCTTTATAACAAGAAAAAAATACATTTTTTTTTGTGCTGAAGTGTGTGCACAGATAGCCAGCTGCATGTTTTACCCTGCAAATGTCTGTATTGCTCATGCAAATAAAGAAAAGCAAGCTGTGTAGTTTTGGTTTAAGGTAGTTGACATGTCCAAGATGCAATTTCTGTACATAATCATTGTCATTAGAGATCTTTTGCTCTGATATATGGCAATAAATTTTTGCTTCATATTTCATTATATATTTCCCTTTGTACCAGAACAATAGCTAAATCTGTTTCCTGGGGACTGCCTGTAGCCAGCTGCAGGCAGCTCACATTGCTTCTTTAAAAAGGATCTAGCGCTGCCTCCCTCTCCTCTTCCACTCCTGAAGAGGGCCAGAGAATGAAAGCATTTAAGAGGTCGTTTCCTGTGCAGTGATGGTGTCTGGGTTTGTGGGAATGTTATATGCAAATCATTCTGCTTTAAAGCAAACTTTTCAGTATTGGTCACCTTCAAAGTCCGCAGCTGGTAATGAGAGCAGCCTGGCTTTAAAGTGGGAGCTAGAAAACAATTAACACCAGAGCAAACTTTTAAATTCTCTATAAGAAATCCAGCATGAGGCTTTGTAATGATGTCAAAATTTGTATTGTCCTGGTGTGGCCTCCTCACCCAGAGCTCAGGAAGTGCAGAAGACCATTCTGTTCCATCCTTTTGCATGCTCATAACCACCCATGCTGGGGAAAAATCTGACTAACTCTTTTTTTTACAAGAGGTTTTGATCTAGTGGCACTTCCAAAGTTAATTCAACACCATCTTTGCACATGGATACCACTAGAAGTTGACTTGCATAAATATGAAATACATGATTAGAAAATCTCTCCAGTTTATTGCTATTTAGAGTTACGTGCTCGAAGTTGCCTTCACGGCTTGCTGTGTAAGCGTTAACCCTGGGTGTTCTGTGCAGACAGAAAGCGGCTCTGCCTCAGTTCCAAACCAGCGGGGTTGAGCACAGGTTCATGGACACAGTGCCAAGCCTGACTCAGAAAAGCCATGATCTTGGAAGCGAGTTAATCATCCCTCTTCTCTGCCCCTGCGGAAACAAGAGCATGAGAACTGCCAGAAATGGGCCAGGCTCTGACTGTGTGGGGAGCACCAGGATGGGGATGGAAGGTAGGAGTGGAAAGAAACTCTGCATATATCAAGGAGTTATAACCTGGGGCATGGGGAATCATTGCTTACTATAAATTAATGCAATTTTAAAAATGTATTTTTAATAGAATCATATAAAATTCTGAGTTGGAAGGGACCTAAAAGGATCATCAAAGTCCAACTCCTGGCCCTGCACAGGACAACCCCCTAAATCACACCATGATATTAGAAAATTCACATAAATGGATTTAGATACACAAAAAATACATATTCCCATATAGTTATAATCTGAAAGTAGCAATTTCTATGTGTACACAAAGAGCAAAGCAGAGATAAGTATGAGTTTCTTTTTTGTGCAAGAAAGTGAAAGTAGTGGGATGAATGATCACACCCAGCTGTGAATGAAATTTATACAAAATGTACTTTCACTGCTCTAAGTGCTGTATGTTACTAAATTGGCCAACAAATTAGATTTTAAGCAAATTAATCACTGAAGAGAATGCTTTTGACCTTAATTTCTCAGTGCCTCAGAACATCACCGTGAGTCATGTAGAAAACATAGTGTGTGATCATGTAAATAGAGGTCTGTATTCCAGAGTCAGCCCTAGACGCCACAATTCTGGATTATCTTAATCCGTAATTTTTGGGATTCCTAGTGCTGTGTGCCACCCAAATACAAACAGTTAAGTGCTGTTTGCTGTGCACAGGATACCTGAAGAGAGGGAGAATCCATGTTTTATTCACAATCACTTTTATTTCCCAATAAGTATTTTCTGTGCCAAGTGTAAATAAAACAATATTAAATTATAGAGGGGGGTGTTGAAATAAAGTCTTTAATATTTGCAAGACCTCACACTTTCCTTGGCCAGAAATAGGTATTTCTTATGAATTACTGTGCTCTGGTTCACCTGCTGTAGCACAGACTCACTTTACTGCTTTCTCAGAGAGCCCTCTACTGTCCTAAAACACAGTGTGTTCTATTGAGTGTCTGATACCCCAAAATACCATTTGATCTGTAGTGTGAATACATGTCCTGGTGCCAAGGTAGATTTCAGTCAGGAAAAAAATAAATCCCACATATGGTACTACTGAATGTTTAAGAAATTTGAATTTTTGAAGTTTGACAGCTTTAATGCAAAATGAACATTTTATGGCCAGATTTCTGTTTCTTTGACTAATCATGGAAATGTGGTTTTCAGAAAGATAGAGGCTCAAAGAACTGGTTGTTTTCTCAAGCTCCTGCCTCTGACTTTTCTTGGGTGAATCAGCTAACTTCTTGGAAGGTGATGAATATAAGAAAAACTGCTGTGTGAACTGATTCTGCAGGAAATTTTTCCACAGTAAATTGAGAT
The DNA here is from genome assembly GCA_013400915.1 of Pardalotus punctatus. Classification (NCBI taxonomy): domain Eukaryota; kingdom Metazoa; phylum Chordata; class Aves; order Passeriformes; family Pardalotidae; genus Pardalotus; species Pardalotus punctatus. The sequence goes on from VZTX01023804.1 coordinate 1,367,921, forward strand.
CCCAATATTAAAAATGCTCGTTAATTTATCATGAGTCTCACGACTGCTGCCATTCATCTGGTAACACTAGGTGCTGAAATTGTTATTGCCAGGGAATCACAGATTTCATTTAAATAGACTCAATTTCTCATGTTTAATTAAAAAAGTCTGATAACATTAAGGAAGTTGAGTGGATGAGGGGAACCAGAAGAAAGCATATTCATAACATTTGCCTGTATTAATAAAAATATTTCTGTAATTTTGCAGGGTGGAGAAGGCTGATTATTTTAACATTTGAGATTGTTAATGTTGTGGTTCTGAGAGGGGGTCTTAACATATGCAGATATTCATTCCTTATTTACATGGGTGTGGAAGCTGAAGCTGTTGTTTATAATTGGTTTAATGTCAGAACATCTCTGCAGGTCACTCTGCTCGTTGATATGCGTGGCAAGAGAAACCCTTGGTGCAAAAGATGAACACCCGAGATTAGACAGTGCAATAGCCAGTCATGAAAGTTAAACCTTTCCACTCACCTTTGCAAGGAAAAAGAGGGGAAAATTATTATTTTCAACGCACTGTTATTGACCCCCCTAAACAGCACAGAATGTTGCCATGTTCTTTCCTCATCCATGAACCCCAGGGGAAATGTGTGAAGGGAGAGGTGCCAGGTAAAAAAACAGTGCTGGTATCAAAGGAAGTTGAGGCTCGGAGCTGCTCAGTGCCAAGGATTGTTGGGGTCTGTAGTTGGCAGTCTTAGGGACAGAGGGGTGTTGAGTCTGAAACTGGGAATCTACACAGGTCTACTACACTGCCACATTGCATTCCCTCTTTTCTCACGTGGTTTTGGTGGATTGGCTGCCATGTGTGTGCTGGTTTTCTCTGGAAGTGCACAGGTGTCAGCAAAGTATTGTTAACATGCATAAAATAAAAAAAAAAGTATGTTGCAGAAATACAGGGCTTGAAATAAAAAGGAATTGCTGCTGCACAACTCAGGTTTCAAGTAGCTGAGCCTAATTCTTTCCAGCAGGTAAAACTGGAGAATGGCACTGCTGAAGACAGTGTTTACAGAAGGATAAACATGGCAGTTTACCTGATTTTGTAAGTTAGGTTTGTAACTTGGCATGTGAAGAGATCTGAGATGTCTGTTTAGATTTTAACACTCCTAATGTAACTAAAAATGTCCTAAAGGCTCAGCACTTCCACCCACTGAGGTTTGCATAGCACAGGCTGGATACGGCACAGTTTCAAATTTCACTAAACAAAATCACCCAACAAGCCCAAGACTGGCGTGTAAAGTTCTGCGTTAAAGAAACTGCCTGCACGCTGCATGCTGATGTTTATTCTAGCAGATTGATCTCTCTCACGCATAATATTTTCATATCTTCATATCCACTAAATATGTTTTCATTTTATTCCTCTTGCGAGCTTCTCCTGCTAAGGCAGAATGGAGGCTGGGTTGTCAGTAAAACCAGACAGCACTTGAGGCTGTCCCTGCAAGACAGGCTCAGTAACAGCATGCCCCCAAAGCAAAACTGAACCTGTGTGAGAGAGACTCTGTGGAGCCTTTCACATTTATCTATCCTCGATTTAAAGTATTCACATTTTTAAAAAAAATAAAATTTATATGGCAGTAGATGTGCTCTATATTGCTAGTAGGCAGCTTGGATCTTTGAGGAAGCATGTTGTCTTGAAAAACTGGGTTTAACTCACTGAAAAAACAGGTGTGACATATATAAAAAAAACCCCAAACTGTGATGAATCCCCCCAACTCCACTTTATTTCCTTTCCTTATTTGCATTGTAGAACAGCTAAAATGGTAAAGTATATTTATGATTTACGTAGAGGAATATATTATGTGTGTTTAATCCAGGTATTATTTTTTTGTCATAGTCCTTTTGAGAGTATTGTGGATCCACCTAAAGTTCTTGAAAACAGGCCTTTATAGTCAAATTAGGCTCATAAATTCTGTAGAATTGCAAGAATACATAGGTCCTGAATGGTTTGTAAAACTTGGGAAGAGAGAAGAACCTACAGCTTCATTTAGGAAGTATCACATGGTACTGAATCGTCTTTAACACCATCATTTTTTGAAGTTTGTGGTTTTTATCTTTTGGGATCTGCACAGTGTCAGTGAGCTAAATTTAGGCAGAGACAGCAGTTATTTTCTTCCTGCTAAGATGTTTATGCTGTAAGGTAAAAGACCTGGAAACGAAGTTACTTTGGTATAAACCTATTTTAAATGCATTTATTTTGGAGTATGCTCAGAATCATAGGATGCTTTGAGTTGGAAGGGCCCTTAAAGCTCATTTTGTTCAACCCCCTGCCATGGGCAGGGACACCTTCCACTATCCCAGGTTGATCCAATCCCCATCCAGCCTGGCCTTGGACACTTCCAGGGATCCAGGGGCAGCCACAGCTGCTCTGGGAACCTGTGCCAGGGCCTCACCTCCCTCATAGAGAGGAAATACAGTATAACTCTACAATTATTGCTATGTTTTATATTAATACTTATTTTTCAAGTCATTGGAAGTTCACCAAATGCATTTTCATTTACTGAAGAATACCTTTCCCACAGCCAAGTGCAGTGGAAGTGTTATTCATTATTTTTTTCTTTTTAAAACAAGAAAATCATTATGGGATGAATTAGCATCTGAAGTGTAACATCTTTTCTTAGACTTGATAATTGCATAAATGTTACATCAATTATTGTGTGTATTGTATGTGTATTATGTGTAAATGCTATTTGAGACGTTTTCATTAATGTTTTAACCACTTCATTATGGGAATAGTATCAATTATGCTGCTTTAGCTTTTTACTTCATGAGAAGATTGTTGTCTTTACTCTTTGCTAAATTATTCTTGCATTTAATAATTCAGTAGTCAGTCTGATCCATTTTTCACTTGGGAAAAGGGGGCAGAAGCTTGTCTTTATTTTCCCTGTATATTCAGTGTTACACTCGGGGGAATGGTATACCCAAAAATAAGACTATAAATAAGAAATCAGTAGCCTTTTCTGCCTTGATGCTTTATGTGGGTTTGATATATGCTTCTGCAGCATTATTACTTACTCTGTTCAAGTCGATGCTTGGAGCTTTCCTTTACATGATTGATTTCTTCCAGATTAGCCCATGAAGAACGTGATTTAATAAACACCGCTGCTACCTGTTTGCTAACACACAGATGTCCACAGTGTTAGACGCAGACTCTACAAAATTTCCAAAAGTGCTTCAGTCACTCATAAGATTTGGATGGTATCACTTTATTTAAGTAGGAAAAAGAAAACAGATTTGGTCTTCTGTAGTCAAAAGCGAACTAAAATTGCTTGGGAGAAATAGAAATAAGGCAAGAACTTATAAAAATGAAGCCAGATTCTGCAGGAGATAGTGATAAAAAGGAAAGTTGCTTACTAGGGTATTGTCCTCTTTAAATGCCACTTTCCTGCTTCACAAAAGAAGCTTTTTTCCCTTGCTTTTGTGTTCTTAAACATCGTGGTAACAGATTGTAAAGTATTAGCAACAATGTATAACTGTTGATGCCCCTTCCTAAAAGACCTGTGATTATGTGTTTTTATTACCATTTAGTGAAAGTTTTTTGCCGAAACGGGGTGTCAAGGAAGAATTTAAATGTTTTGTGGGCTATGACTCTATTTGGGGTTCAGTGGGTTTGGGGTCCCTGTTGAATACTACTCCTTATTAGAATGTTATTTCAGTGTCACAGTCCTGTAGCAACTCACAGGGTGCTCATGTTCTGGGCAGCTGTATCTGGAAAGAGTTCCATGCAGGGCATGGAAGGATTTTTTGTGGCATTTGGATATTTAGAACCAGATTTTTTATGGTTGCTTATGGCTGGATTATGTGGACCGGATTTAGGTACAGTCTTGTACAGGTTTTAGTTTGCCCTAACAGTTTTATTTTTCTGTATTTCCATAATACCTCTCTGATGTCTCTAAGACCAATGTTTTTAAATGCTTTCCAACCCAGACACTTATTGTGTGTAATCACTGATAGAAAATGTAATGGCCTTTGAGCATTGATGGCTCCTGCAGCTGGAAAGTTTGGCAAAGTTTCTTCATGAGAGCTTGCTGTGTGATATTTTAACACAGATGTCCAGACACAGTATTTTTCATCTTTAAGATCACTCTTACTTCTTTTTCCTGATAATGGCCTGACATAATATTATTCCTCCCTATATTTTCTCTCTGTCTATATGGAAGGGGGTTTTTTTTGTCTTCATGCCTTCTGTGATATTGTGTTCTCTAGAGGTAAATCTCAATAGCTTCACAGCACGTCTGTGCTCAGATGTAGGCTGCAGTCTGATATACAGCATTCCCTCAGTCTCTGTACCAAAACCAGTCTGTGGCCAGGTCATTTCTTCAGTGCTTTCTGAGAAATGTTGTGGGGTTCTATTAATCTTTCTCCAGGAAACTTGTATTTCTGATATTACCCTGCTTTCATCCACTTTCCTGGGAGATGGTTTTCCTTTTCAATTGCTGTACTATTGTTTTTAATATTACTAAGGCTTGTTGTCTTTTCCTGCTACTTCCTATTGTAAAATTAAAATGCTACTTTTGGCACAGAAACTGTCATATTGCTTTTGAAGGATAAATATTATTCTCACTCCCCCAACACCTTGGGAAGAATTGTACAATACGATTCTATTCAGTCCACATTTTTATCAACACGGTCACCATCACCTGCAGCCATCATTCCATTTTAGAGCACAGCCTTACAGGTAGTTTTTCCCTTTTTGCAATATCAAGATATGAAGAAGATGAATGAAAGTTTCTTGCATGTTTTTGTCAGTGTGTTTTTATAGCTCCCATGAACAGTGATGGACTTGGCAGCCTGGAGACTGAAATCCTCTGTTTAATCACAGCTAGGTGTAGTTCAGCAGAAAGATGTGTTTCTATACACAGCCCCTGCAGCATGTCTAAGCCCCGAGCTGCAGAGCTGACCTTCTGTAAGCAGAAAAAAGCTTTCAGGCCACTCAGTCCCTGCCTTATCTGGGAACTGTTCAAAAAGAAGCATTCATGCCACTGAGTTTTTGTGACAGGTGCTGACGTCTAGTCTGGAGTGGACTGAGAGTTCTCTTTTGGGAATTTCTTTCTCTGAGTTACTGAGAGAAAGCAGTGTTTTCTGTCCAGTCTGGAAGTTGTACATCTGCGTGCTTCGAGTTGTCACATAGCACTTCAAAAGGCAGTGGGTTTTCAGGTCAGCTTGCATTTAGCCCTAGGCTTGATCTTCTGATCATTAATGTCTGTGATTCTTTATTTTAGTTGTGAAAACTCTCAAAACCTGATAGTGAAGACTGGAGAATGAAATAAAACTGTAAACTTCATTCCTGTGTTTAGAGTATAGAGATATTTTATTTGAAAACAAAGCAGACTAAGTTCCCTTTCAGAGACTTCTGCAGCGTGCTGGGAGTCTCTGAAGGAGAATTCTTGTGAGTGGTCATAAATTGCATTCTCTGAACATTTTCTAATGTATAGAAAGGCAATGGCCCTGGTCATATTTGTTTTCATAAATAGGTGCTTATGGGGTTTTAATCACATTTCCCTGAAAATCCAGTGTAATGAAGGCATGTGCTATTCCAAAAGAAGTGCTGGCTATTCAATCTGCTGGAAATCATTTGACTGGTTTTTGGGTTTTTTTGTATTTTTCAGCTAACAGGACAAGTGACTTTGCAAATTGCCACAGATCCAGTTTTGCCGTTTAATGCCCTCGACATCGCATTAGAAGTTCAGAACAGTCTGAAAGGTAATTTTCATTAGAGGAATATCGTTTTCCACTAATACGGGGGGAAAAAAAGGATCATCTCATCCCTGATACATGTTTTCAATACTTGGATAATAGCCAATGATTTTACTAGTTAAAGAGGGTCACTGTATAATGCTGAATAAAATGCAAGTTTTGTTGCTAAATAAAGCCATAAAGTTTTTATATTTCTTCTGATGTTACTTTATCAATTAAGCAATACAGATTACCTGTAGTTTTCTAAGATCTTTGAAAAAATATTTCTATTTATAGGTTTATGGAACTCTCAAGTTGATCTATTAAATAGAGAAGTTCTCTAAAATCACACCCAGACTTCACATATCTTTCAGCAGATTGTGAGATTATATCTCAAATATAAAGACTTTTTGCAATCTTGAGGTGCTGCCCCAGCATTTCATTCCCTCCCTGCACTATAAAGCACCACTTTTCTGTAACACATGCTCACAGAAGTATGATTCCTTTTCTTTAATCTTTGCCATCCATCATTGTGAAGACATAGGAGTCAGTAGGCAAGTATTGGTCTGGAATCAGTGAGCATCTAAAGAGACAAGTAATTTTAGCTCTGTTGTGCCACATAAACATTGGTTTAGTTCAGCCTAAACACAGCAGGGGATGATCATCAAATGAAAAGTGTGGCTCAGCTGGTATTCCTTCAACTGAACATGAGATGTCTTCTATTGTTCTTCCTTTTTTCTTTATTTTGAGTAACAGGAAGCGTTGATTTAAACTGACTTTTTTCCTCTAACTTCAGTTAGATCATTTATCTCCTCCACTTCAGGGGAGAGGAAATTATTTCCTAGGCTTTAGGGCCAGCAGGAAAAATTTTCTCCCAGCTGTTCACTTTGGAATTTTGTTTAATGATTTTTCTCATGGCTTTCATGTCTCGTCTATGGCTTTTATGTCTCGTCTGTCTCTGACTTGTATAAAATAACAGTTTATTTTCATTTTGGAAAACATTAAGACAATGGTCCTTTTCCAGTTACTTAAATGAGACGTTGTACTTTTTTACATGGCTCATGGGTTTTTTCATTCTTCAAAAGATTTTATGTTGTTCAGACTTTCCAGTTCAAAGTTGGAATGCCTTAGTAAGCTGTTTTTTTTCCAACTCAATGCAAGGTGTAAATGTAGAAAAGGTGAAGGTAAATCTGCATGACATGCTAAAAAAATTGTTCATTAGGCTTAATTTTGTGCCTCTGGGATCTGGTTCAGCCAATTCCTTGANCTTTTCCAACTCAATGCAAGCTGTAAGTGTAGAAAAGGTGAAGGTAGATCTGGTTCAGCCAATTCCTTGAACACAGATTTTATTGCCTGTTGTACTTTCTCACATGCTTGAGGTTAAATTTTGTTTAAATACTTGAGTCACTTCTTTGCAGTCTCCTGGATGTAGTCACAAGTTGTGTGTACCTTTATACTTGCTAATACTGCATTTATTTATGCTCCTAAAGGTGTGTAAAGTGGTCTAACAGTGTCATGTGGTGGGTATCTGTATTATTAGCTCTGCTAAATTCTGTGGGATGTTACTCAGCACTTTACAGACCATTTCTTACATTCCAGATAGTCTGGATGTTGAGTTGTGTCATCCACAACGTGTTCATGTGGCTCCTGGCCTGTTCCTCAGAAAGATGGGGAGAGGCTGTTAAGGGACACATGTTCTCTTCCCTTGCACATCCCAGAACTCTTGGAAACAACCCACTGATTTTGGGTTTGTCTGAAAGGAAGGGTTGGAGCTGGAGAGATTTCTTTTTGTGCATCTGCTGATATTCTGATGTTTAACAGGAAACCTTGTGGTCATAAATGACAGGGGATGGGGGTTCCAAGACTGAAATCCAGGTCCCCAGGGCTAGTCAGGCTGTTGTCTGTCTATTCACAGATGTGAAATTTTAGACAAATTCATAAATAGGTGGCTGCTTGGAATATTCTCATTAGCTACACCTTGCAGTTGTGTGTTGTTTTGCCTTCCATACGTGTAAAATCAAGACCCATCACAACTTGTATCAAATAGATGAATATCTTGCTAGGCCTTGTATCTTATGAAAATCCAATCTATCTTTCGAGGTAGAGTGCAGACGAGATGTCAAATCTGCTGTGTGAATGATACAAATGGTGCTTTTAAGCACTCCTGTAGAAGTGCTTTGTATGTATATGCATGTAAAAATGTAGAGTCATTTGTATAGAAGTATTTTGTGTGTATACAAGCATTTTTATTCAGAACATGTTTGTATTTTCTGCTGAAAGCTTTTAGCACTGTGCTCCTTGTAGTCTGTCTTTAAAATCTAGCGTATGTTACAGCAAGTTTCAGGGGTTGATGATGGAGATCCTCAGGTGTCTCATTAGGATTAAAAGCATTTCTGTACCTTTACACCTGACTGTCTCAGCAATAACAAGTTCAGCCACCAAAACCACAAAAAATAAAGGCAGCTGGGTTGTTGGTGTGCCTCGCTGGGTGCTGTAGAAGCTGATGTCATTTATAATTGCCAGTCACAGACTTGTGCAAACCTTTCAAAATCGGTGTCTGTGCCCCAGCCCTGAATTGTGGCCGTGCAGCACCAGGCAGGAGCAGTGAGATTCCCCACTTGTGGCTGTCAGCACAGGCTGCTGGAGCAAATTGTAGCCACCTCTGATAGGCACTGGCTGAGAGGGAGAGGTTATGAAGACAAATTAAGGGTGGATGAGATTTTCTGCTTTTTCCAGAAGTGCAAGAGCTGTGATTTAAAGCTCTTTGGCTGACGCAGTGTCAGCTGTGTGTGGCTTCCTATCAGTTAGGCCCTTTCTTCTCCCCAGAATGGATGTTTTACAGATGTTACAGCAGCTGAACTACTTGGGGTGATAATAGTAGGCAGCACTAGCAGAAGTTTAAAATAATCTGGTTTATGATAAGCCATTTCCAGGGAAGTCTGCGTGGCTTTCCACAGCCCTGTCTCTACCCATACATTTCAAAACAGCAGGCGAAACTCTCTGTCCTTAGAAAAATCAATACAGAAACGTATCTCATTTACCTGATGGCTGCATGCTCATTGCCTACAGCTATCTGCTGCTCTTCAGCTTGGCATCATTTCACCTGCTTGACTGTATTTCCCTGATCATTTTGGGTGCTTTTCAGAGTTACTCTCTCCACCTGTCTGTAATGTTCAGGAAGTTTTGCTCTTTACTGTTCCCACTGGTTATTCCTGACTGCAGCAGAGGTGAAAAATGCAACAAATCTGTAAACATGACAGAAATGTCTCCTTTGTCATGAGATACTGGCATCTTGTCTTCAGTATTCATTCAAGGTTATTGTATATTAGTACCTTTCTTCAGCCTTAAAAAAAATAACATGGAAAAATGCATTTTCCATGGACAGACATTTGGTACTGAAGGGCAGCAGTGAGCATCTATTCTGTATTAGCAGGCTCTAAGTTTCAGCAGCGCTGTAAGAAGTCATTGATAACTTCATAGAATAGTTTGGGTTGGAAGGGACCTTTTAAAGGTCATCTAGTCCAACTCCCCTGCAATGAGCAGGGACATTTTCCAGTAGATCAAGGTGCTCAGAGCTTCATCCAACCTGACCTGGAATATTTCCAGGATAGGGCATTCGCCACCTCTCTGGGCAGCCCAGTGTTCCACCGTCCTTGCTGTAAAAAATTTCTTCCTTATATCTAGTCTAAATCCCATCTTTTATTTTAAAACTCTTACCCCTTGTCCTATTTCAATAGCCCCTCCTGCAAAGGCTTGTCCCAAACTTTTTTAAAAAGCCCTTTAATTATTGAAAAAGCACAATGAAGTCTCCCTGGAACCTGCTCTTCTCTAGGCTCCTGTATTGCCATGCACACAGTAAGATGTCACAACATTCCTCTTTAACATAATTTCTTTGAAAAAAGTCTTGGAGCAACACCAGATTAGTTTACTTGAGCTATAGCAGTCATGGTAGCAAAATTGAAGCTGATGGCAACATATTCTTTGCACTGAGGATTCTGTGGATTTGTTTCTGCCCCTTTAGGGTGCTTCCTACAAAGCTTTCTCGTTCAGATTTTCTACTGCCAGGTCTGCTCATCCTATTTTGCAGAGCATGAAAATATTTTCTTGTGAATACAGCAGCGCACCATAGCTGATCCTGATTTGCAAGACAATCAAAACCTGAAGCAATTTCCCTTCTCTCTTACATGCAAGCACATGTTCACATGTATGGTGAGCAAGCATCATGCCTTAAAATGCTGATTTGTCTGTGCTCCCTTTCCTGTAAGTACTTGTAAGCAAGTACATTCATAACAGAGGGCACAAACACAATTTAAAAATGTTAAATCTCTAGCTGTGCTTTTCATAAGAGAGATCAGTTCCACGGGGAAAGGCTATTGTATTCAATGTCTGTAAAAATAAATATCTATTTGGTGTAACTTGTTCCTGAATAGGATCCAGTTACATTTAGCAAGTGCAATGAAATTCAACAGTGTAATTCTCTGATCAAGAGTGCACATGCTCTTGAGTCACTTTCTTGTATTTGCAATTTTATTTTTATAGCAGCTAAACAACTAGCTTAGATGATTCATCATGATTCACATTGGAGACAAAAGGACAAATAATACAAAATATAATAATGTGTTGTTTTCTCTTAAGCGAAGTAACACTTGTGCTTGATTTCCTCTGTAGAAGCATCACAAGATGTTTAGGACATCATCAGTTAATGCAGGGTTTTGTTCAAAAGTCATTTGCCCTTTCATTCCCAGCTTCTCAACCTGAGAAAAGCATAATTGAGTTTCCCCTGGTGCTGCAGTTCAGTGTGTTGTGGTGCCTGTTCTGTCCTTAGCCGGCTGAGGTGGCACTGGCCATAGACACTTGCAGGTTTTGTACTGAATATTAGAAAAGTGCCAGGGTGTGTGTTTTCTAACAAGTGCTGGTTTAGAGTGTAAAACAAAGACAGAGTTGGTTTAGGGGCTCTGGAGAACAAGTGAGAGCATTTACAGGATTTTTATGTTTAGAAGGATGGTCTGCTTGGCTTCATTTCCAAATACAGAAAGATAGATTTTCCCTTTATCTCACCTTCCCTATTGAAAAGGCAGAGCTGACATTTGCAATTGTTTGTATAATACTCAGAATAAAAATTATAGAAGCTTTATGTTACTTGGAACACAAACTGCTTTGCTGTAACCAAAGGATTCTTTCTAAGAGGGTGAATTTAAACATTTCCATATGGACACAAGTCGCAGAGTTAGGTCTGCACAGTGCCTGCATTATATACATGGAAATGGAAAATTCGTCAGCTGCACAGGATGTTTGCCAGAGATTTGAAAATTAAGGACAATGATATTTTGCAAAATATCCCAAATGCACCAAGCTTATATGCTTGGAGAATATTTTTCTGAGGCATCAACCTAACTTGATCAGAATTTAAATTACTCCAGACTCAGAGAGATACCAGTCCTGTACATGAAGGTACCACCACGCCTGTTACCCATTTTAATTAGGGAAAAGCAGCTTAGTCAAGTGCCATTAGCAAAGGAACCTTGTCCCAAACCAGGGCAGACATAAACCATATTCTCTCATTGCTGTTTCCCCCAGGGAGCTTCTGTTCATTGTTGAAATTCATGCTGATATCTCAGGAAATCTGACAGTTTCTCTCACACCGGCATCTTGTCTCTCAGTGTATTCTGGATCATTTCATGTTTTGCTAGATTGAATGTGCTAGTCAGCTGAATGACAGCAGTATGTGGAGAGCTATGAACTCCTTTCCCTTTGCTGGAATAGATCCAGCAGCAAATCTCTTCTTCCATATGAGAGGGAGAATATGTTATATTCAGGCATTTCCTTGGATTTCTTAGTTATACCTGTTCGCTTTTCCATTCCTATTATGTGCTCACCTTTCAGACTCCAGCCATAAATAATTTGAGAAATGGGTGGTGTCTGTCCTGATTTTTACTAGAATAATTTTCATCCTAGTAGCTGGTACTGTTTTGGATTTAGTATGAGATGAAGGTTTCAGGTGTTGCTTTGTAGTGCTTGCCCTAAGGAATTTCCAGTTTCCCGTGCCCTGCCAGAGAGGAGTTGCCAGGAAGCTGGGAGGGGGCATGGCCAGGACAGCTGACCTGAAGTGGCCAAAGGGATGTTCCATTCCAGAGAACATCCTGCTCAGTGTATAAAGTGGGGTGAGGTGGCCAGGGAAGCTGAATGCTGCTGGGGCCAGGCTGAACGTGGTCAGCAGGTGATGAGCAGTTGTATTGGGCATCTCTTTTCTCTCCTGGGTTTTGTGTCCCTCTTTTGGTTTTCTCCCTTTTTGAAGCTCTATTATTGCTATTATTTCTGTTGTTATCATCATCATCATCAAAATTATGTATCAATTATTAAATTGTTCTAATCTCAACCCATGGCTTTAACTTTTCGATTCTTCTCCCCATCCCATCAGGGAAGCCAGAGGGTGTGAATGAGCAGCTGCATGGTACTTACTTGCCAGCTGAGGTTAAACCATGGCAGTGTTCTCCAATTACTATTTGTGATTTTTCCATGTATATCTTAGACAGTTTAAAATTCATTGAGCTTGAGTCTTGAACCACTTTCTTGGCTTAATTATCTCAATCACTAGGGTCGTGAACTCACTGAGGTTTGCATGTTCAGCTAGAGGTGAGACAGCTCCTAGAGTTGCATGGTTTGTGTTGATTAAAGCATTATTTAAAAGATCTAAGGATAGTTGAATTTCTTGTCAATAGGCAAAGCAATTTTGGCCTTAAAGATAATTTCTGCATCCTGGAAATGTTTGTGCAGCCTGATATAGCTTTTGAGTTTATACCAGGTTCAGGCTCTGCTTTCTCACTCCATGTGCTTGTAAAGATGAAGGCAGTCCATGTGCACACGGAAAGGAGGCCACGCTCTGCTCCTGCTCTGCAGGTGGGAGGAGGCTGCACATTCACACTGCTCCAATTCACATTTCTCTTTCTGGACTATGAACAGGGAAATACTGAAATTGTGGCGTGCTCCAAAGTGCTGCAGGCTTTTATTCTTTTGCTGTCTTGGTAGGGTTGCTAACAAAGCAATAGTTAACGCTCCAAGGTTAGAAAGCTTGGAAAATATTGACTAGATTAGAATATGCATTAGGATATCAATTAAAGTCGACTCATCAGCATATGACTTAAGTGATTAAGAGAAGCCATTTCACGTACCCTCTACAATTGCTATTAACCTCTAAGATTCTAAAATGTTGAATCAAATTCAATTAAACTCTGCATATTACACTATTCTATAGAGCAGTCATTATGGAATCCAAGCACAGGCTTTCAAACTTGAGAGCAATAGCATCAAATGGCATTGAATAAATGCAGTCTCAGAAGGAAATGTTATAGTTCTTGATTTATAGCCATTGCTTCCTGCATGCCTGTTTTTCCAATGCTAGATTTCAAGCTGTACCCCAAAATCATTCCTCACAGCTTATTAGATCTTAAAGCATCAGAGCCCAGATTGATCTTTGAGGAACAGATCAGAGGTTACACACAATGATCTATGGCTTCCCTTGGCCCATTCCGTGCTGCTCACAGGGGAAAAGAGGCTCAGGTTTTAATTGGACTATTAATTTTGTCTTGTAAGCAAGAGTAATAAGTGGTCTGTGAATCACTGGTGAGTGTCTTGCTCTCGCTGTTCCCAGGTGATGGAGCAGGCGTTCCTCAGCTGCTGGCCATGGCATCACGGCTGAGGGACACGGCGGAGCTGTTCCAGTCGGACGAGATGCGCCCGGCCAATGACCCCAAGGAGCGAGCTCCTGTCCGAGTCAGGATGCTCAATGATGTGCTACAGAGCCTGGAGAAAAGCTTCCTGGTCCCTCGAGCTCCTCCCGGACTGTACAGGTATAGTGCATCACGTTCCACATGTTCTGTGGTTGAGGTAAATGGGATCCACCACTGCTTGGCTAGCAGAATGATCTGTGAAAAGAAAATCTCAGTGAGTACCCAAGATTAAAGCTATTTTTTTCCTATCACATCTTTTCTGCAGAAAACATTAATTCATTACAATGCAAGGGGTCATTAGAATGGAGCACTGTAGCATTTCTGTCATGATATTGCTGCTAACAGGATGTGGAGTGTGATGGCAGCCCAGGCAGCATGGCACAAATGTGTGTCATATGGTGCAGGAAGCTTTCAGAAAAAGAAAATATTTTGAAGTCTAATACTGCTTGAAAAGCTCCACCTATATTTTATTTAGAACTTTGTACAGTTCACTGAAGATTCAGAATTGTACAAGATACTCCGTAGCATTATTTAACATATTTAATTATATAGCAGCATTCTTGGATGTATTTCAATGAGTTAAAGGCAGTAGAGTTCAGTTAATGAGGAGGCCCGAGTCAGTCACTGTTCCTAACATCTTGTCTCCGGTTGGAATTATTCCTGAGACGTATTCAGCTGCACTACCCAGGTTGGTTTTAAGATGTTGTAGTCATCCCATCTTTTACTTTCCAAGAAAGAAGTCTGCAGGTCTCTGTCTCTCACCAGAACCAACTGAAGTAACAAACCAGTACTTTGTTTTCAGTTGATGGGAAAAATTATCCAATGTCTCATGCGAGTGATTGTGTCAAAGTGGACATAAAACAGACACGTGGTAGAGGTGGGGAATGAAAGCAGAAAGCTACAGCAACAGGAGGAAGAGATTCTTCCAGTCATTAGCAATGGTATAAAACAAAAGTAAAGGTTAAAAAAAAAGAAAGGTAGCTGTGGGGAGCTCAACAGTGTCAGTGAATAAAAGCCCTACAGCTGTAATAAAGAAAATAGAATAATTACATTTGGGGAGGGGCTGATTTACTTCCTTGCTGCTGTGATTGGATTTATAACATAAAGAAATAAGCCAAAATGTGATTAAATAAATTTTAATATTCCAGGTTTAGCGCTGCTGTCTGTCTTGTCTGGACTGGTATGGTGTTGCAAAGGAGCCATAAGACTGTTTAATAATAATGATATAATATGTATATGTTGCAACAGCAACATTCAGCGTTGTTGAATCTGGCCCTGTTCTTTATTTGTAAAAATAAATTTTATCAAAATTGTAAGAAAAGATTCTAAGAAGAGGGTTTTTGACATCTTCTAATATTTCAGTTCTTGCAGTGCTTGCATTATTAAGTTCATTACTTACTAAAATGTAATTGCTAGATATGCAGACATAACGTAACAAATTTTTCACCTGCTCTCCACAGTTTTTCAGTTCAGAGCAAAAGTACTGGCAAAGTGGGCACTGTGGGAGTGAAAATGTTGTACTTGTTGCCCTTCCAATTTAATTAAATTTGATACAAGATTTAACAGTACAAGGTTTCAAAGTCTGGGAGAAAACACTGGCTTTGAATTTACTCTGAATAATTTTACCTGACATCATCTGGAATATACAACAGCAAAGGACACCTTGTGTATCATCATTTAGATATTCATTTAGGAAGAAGATACCCTTTATACTGTGCCAAGGTGTGTAATTGTTACCTTTAATGGTAAATCTACACAGATAAACAGAATCAAGGACACTGATAGATTTCTGATGTCCTTTGCTGCCATTTAAAACTGCAATACGTTTGCTTAATTCAAAAATTAAAAACATCTAACCCTGTCTTGTTTGGATTCATTTTCATTTTTTAGGGATTGAAAGTCCTCCTATTAATTGATGAGGCTATCTGAATATGTTTTGTATTCTGAAGCTATAATAGTATCACAGGAACACTAGAAATGCTTGAAAAAACTAATACAATTTTTTTTTTCTTTTCTTGTAAAAGTTTAAGCTTATTCTTTTCATCATTTGGTAAAGAAAACAAACAGAAAAATCCTTCTCACAGCCAGGACCTTGTGTGCCATGTTTCATCCCAGTCAGAAGATTGATAGGCAAGTTATAAACCCCTGAAATAGTGGTTTATAATGGAAATGCTGGCAGCCCTTTAACTATAGCAGCACAAGCAGTACAGCAATAAATACTGTGCTTCATCTGTAAACAGAAATTTAGGATGCAGTTTGCAGCCTTGACCTTCAGGCTCCAACTGTGTTTAGATCATTAAGATTCCATAAATACTGTAATTTACAGCCTTCTGAAGGAAGAATTTGTGTGCACAGTAAAGGACGTATTCTTCATGAAAAAATGATTGCTTCCTGTATACCCATTTGGACTCATATTCTCAACCTCAATCAAAGTACTTGACAAATTTGCTGAAGTTTTAGGCATCATTTTTAGCCTTGTGTTTGTCCTAATTCACAGCTCTCTGGATCTATACTATGTGTTCTGTCCTAGAACTTGAATTAAAAAGAAAGGTGGATTCTTTTCTTTATTGCAGGAAGTGCGTTGCAACCTTCTTGTGCTTCTCCACTATAGAGGATCTGATATATCTTTTATATTTTGTTTTTATGGTTTGCACACACATTCCTGTAGCTATAGTCTCTTACTGTGTATATGTACTTTAAAAGAAAAAAAAAAAAGCCTCATTCCAGTCAATGTCATAAGGCAATATTTGGGCATAATTGATGCTTATTCATCTATAATGAGCAGTAAAATTATTCAAAGTTACTAACAGAATTCATTTTTTTTAAAATAATTGGATTAAAATAGTGGACTAAATTTAAGTAATCATGATTGACATTGTCAGGTTGTTCAGCAGTGTCAGTAAATGCTGTGGTTTTGATGCTCATCCTTCTCACCTGAACTTCCTGACATTGAGCTGCAAATTTGACAACAGTGCATGTTCCCCATGATCTCTGTTTCCCACTGAGCTGGAAATACACAAGTACTGCTTTCATCAGGGTATTTTAGTCTTATCCAGAAATTTAGGCAGAATGAAAAATAATAGGTTGAGAAATACCCTGCTTTGCAAAAGTTACCCTGGGATTTGATTTGGGGTTAGGACAAAATTGCTGAGTTTTATTCTACCTGAAGAATTTATTTGATTCCTGGTGGTAACCCTGGGTAGATTTTCTATTCCAGAATAAATGTGTAGGAATAAAATAGGATTGCTGTCGGTATTTTTCATTTATCTCTCTTTGTTTCTCATAACATAATCATAGTATTGATAACATTTTGGATTTATAATTTTTTGTTATTTTAATGGGATAATCAGTAGAAATGGATTTTTTTTTGTTTCTTACCTTTAGCCATTTCTTGCTTTCCAGTCTTGCAGTACATACTTGTGTGGAACATTTCTGTCTGTTTTCTGATGATCTTGTTTTGCTGCTAGAGGTAATTATCACAGATTACACAGCAGTGGCATGTACAAGGTTAATGTAAGAACACAGGCTTTGTTACTTCAGACACTGTACAGGGGGAAGAAATTTCAAACATATTGTCCTCTCCATGAGATGGTCAGCCTCACTAGAGCCATAAAAAGATTCCATAAAGCTTCCATAAGATATTCCAGACTGATCGTGTCTGCTGTCATGCTTTTGCATGCTTTTAGCTCTACAAAAACACCTCCGGAAACACTTGACACCAGCACTATCAGGGATAGCATGGATCTTCCTGGTGTTTATAAATCCTGAGCTCAAATCTTGTGTTTGCCTAGACTCAGTGAGAGGGTTCTCCCTGTTCCTTGTATATTTTGTTGTATTTCTTATATTTGCTGATCCCCACGGCTTCTGACAGCGTGTCAGGCTGATGTATCTGTCAAGTCTGTGTGCACTCCTTCTGTGCTCACATAGAGCCTCTCCCAGTGCTGAAAGGCAGAGCTCTTAATGCACAATAATATTGCAAAGAAATGAGATAATGAAGCAAACTTCATAGAGTATCAGGCATGGGACACTCAGAGCAGTGAGATCTCCAGTCTTACTGAAAGTGTCACATTTCTTTAGGTCCAGGTCTAATTTTCAGATTTGATGGGTGCTGTTGATACCAGAGGGATTCAGTAGTAAGTATCCAGAATTTCCTAGAATACCCTGGGATGCTCCCACAAAATTTTCAAACCTAAAAGTGTGGCTAAAATCACAGTTTGTTTCTCCAGTCTTTAATTTTAAAGCTGAAAAGAGGCATATGAGGGCTCAGGCTGTCATTTCTGTTCCAGTTAGGTGGGTTTTATTAATGGCCTAAGGATCAGTTATGTCCTGATTGACAATTCTTTTAACAGTTTCATAAAAAAATCAAAGTCAACTTGTGTAAAACCTTTCTTGTAAGAGTTTTATCTTAGCATGCCAAGTTTATCCTGTCCATTGAGGCTGTATGCATCTGCCACCACTATTTATGGAATAGTTACAAGGGTGATTGTGCTTTGTCTAATAGATGTAATTGAGTGAATTGAGTAATAAATAGGTGAAAAAGTAAAGATTTTGGAAGCAATCTCTGTTTTCAGCAGAGACCTGCAGCAGTTTTTATTGCTCATTTGTACCAATTAAACTTCTTCCTTTTGCTTCTTTTCGTCACGGATACCCAAGTGTGGCTTCCAACACTTCATTGGGCTAAAAAATTACAGCAAATCTGTATGTTGTAATGCACTGAACAAAATACTGCAGCAAGCAAAGATAGACTGTGCACCCTGAATGTGACATAATGAAATTAAAGAACAATCAAAAGAAGTTTTTTGTACCATTCAAAAAGGGAATTTGCATTGCTGCTGAACTCGTGCCACTCAAGAGTGTGTTGTTCACCAGAACAAATATTTTCCTTTCAGATTGAGATTTGCTATGTACATTCCTGACATGTGTATATTCTGCTGGATTTATTTCTGCTTTGCTGGTAAACTGCAGCAGATTCTCAGGTTTCAAAATACAAATGCCCTAAGAGTCTAGTTTCTAGAGATATGTTTAGCAGGAAAATTAAAGATCATATTATATCTCCATGTGTAAACAAGCTGCTCATTGGATTTACAGGGGACAAGCATTAAAGATGCAAATAGCCTGCTAATCTTAAACAGTAACTTGGGTAAACATGGAGTGCAATGTCACCCGAAAAATAAAACAAAACCCCAGCCCCGACTTTCTACAGAAGACAGTGGTTCTGTCTCATTGTATAAACTCTGGAGATTTGTTTTTTAATTTTGAATTCTTCCTTTATGACTTCAAGTAGAAAATATTCCTATCTACTTTGTAGTAATATTTGAGATGTTTTTTGACCAACCTGAACCAAATGCATAGAGGATTTTATTGTTCTGCATTGTAGTGTGTGGAGCAGAGAGTGATTTGATACCGTGTCGATGATCCTTATTGTGGGAAATACTGAAATAATTCATGTTTCACTGGCAGCAGTAGATAATGTCCTGTCTCTATTATCTGCCATGTGCAATTTGTAAATACAATGCTAGAATTATGTTGGGGGAGTAGGAAAGAATTGTGTGCTGGTTGTGGAATAGTGTACCTCAGATTTTGTCATTCAGGCAGAGTAAATGAAGTTTTGTCTTCCAGCACAGCAATGTTTTCCTACCTGACTTTTGACCCCCATATTTCGCATCTTTCAAAATTTGCAACTCCTTTTTTTACTGTAGTTTTTTCACAGCTTATAAATGGAGTTATGAACAGTGGCATTACTTGTTTCCCTTTCTAATCCTTCAATGGCATTTCTCAATTCTGCAAATAGGCATTTGTCCAAATGTATTTTTTACACCCAAAATGCCTTCCCATTTTCTTCTGCCTTATTCCTTTGAACTTTACAGTGTTTGAGCAGTGTGATTGTGGTTTTGCAATTGTAAGTGTGGAGCAGCACATTTATCCTAGCACACACCAGTAGCATTTACTAGGTTGATAATGCTCTTACAAATTCCTGCTACGGTTATTATTTTTCTCATGACTGATAATGATGCTGAATTATGCCCTTTCCTAATACTGAGGAGATGCAATAAAGTGAGTAAAACTCATACCCGAAACACCTGATCCATCTGAGTGGCAATTGAAATGTTTTTTCCTTTAGAATCACCAATACATGTAATGGCCACGAATTAATGACTATATTTGTTGTCTTGTAAATTTTTACTATTTAAAGAGCATTTGCTGCATAAATACTACAGAATTAGCCATCTGCAGAACTGTAATTATGGCAGACTTTAAAGCTTATTTAAACAGGGAACATGAAAATCTTTTCATTACACCTGCAAAAGCAGAAAACCACTGAAATCACAGATTATGTCATGGCTTGAAAACAGATTTCTCACTTCTCTGATATGAAGGGAAACCTGGTTTTACATACATTAATTTATTTTTCCTCTATGTACTTCTCATGAATGTTCTTCCATCTTTTTAATTAGGTTGATTGTATACTTACAGAGCTCTGTCTGTACAATACATCAGACCCATCATGTTTGTGATCCAGTAAATATTACTATGTATATTGTAATTTAACACAGCATTGGTTGTCCTGAAGAGAAGACTTTGTCCAGAAAATAATATTCCTCATGCTTCCCACAAACGTGCGTAGTCTTGGCTTTGCACAAAAACCTGGTTTGTTTTTTTTTTTGGTTTTTTTTGTAAAATGACATTTATTTTAACGTGTGGCCATACTGGATGTTTTAGCCCATTTCACAGCAGTTGTTGTGCTGACTGTAGAAGCCCTGTCACAGCTGTTCTGTGAGCTCCGTGCAGAGCTCTCCTGCCAACCCCCAGCAAGTCTTGTGGTTAGGATGCAGCTCCGCTCCGTGTCCCTTGCTGGCAGATCTTGCTTGAGTCTGCACTTACGGTGCTAAATAGGGCAAGAATATTTAGTTCCACAGGAAAAATCTACTGTAATCTCAGAAATTTATACAAAGTATTATATTTTGAATCATTTATTAAATGTGACAGAAATTTAATGTTTTATATATTATTTCATCTTTCTTATAAACAGTAAGACTGGTAACATTTTTTAGATCAAATAAATGAGTGATTACACTTTTTTGATCGTGACAGATAAGAACCAGTCATGCATGGTTGAAATATTAGACAGGAACACTTCTTGAATATGGTACAAAAATTAATGGAATTCATTGAGAAAATAGTTAATATGCAGTATTCCCCCACTAACATATTACCCAGGCAATAGAGCTTAGAAATGTGTTGATGAGATCATTAACAGGAAAATTACCTTAACTGGGACTTTAAAAAAGTGTTAATTTTGTGTGTGTACCTGCCACTGAAGGTAATAATGATATAACTTTAGGCATTTCCTTAAAGATGTATTATGTATTATGACATAATCTTTTATCCCTCGTTAACTCTTATGATAATGACCTATGGTAACGGTTTCGTGTCACATGGCATGGAGTTATTTAGGGTGATAAACCCAGTCAGGATCAGGACTGGAGATCAAGGTCAAGCCAGTTTCCTGCATTAAGCACTGGACACTGCATGCTGCTGGGTTTAGAAATGGGATTCCTCCTTAGGAAGTGGATGTTTCACATGATTTCTAAATAAAAAGCCCTATGAAGCCATCAGAACATCAGCTGTGATCCATTTGGAAATAATTTTATTAATTCACTTCCCTCAAGTTCTTGAAAATAGTGGCACATCTGCTTTGAATTTGAGTGTTTCAGGCTGAGACATCCTTAAAAGACAGATAGTTTCCTCCAAATTATTCACACAAGCATATGTTTCTCTCACTTGAAAAGGAAGTGTAGCATAAATCATTCAAAGAACAACATGCCTACATTTGTTACCAACAGCTACATTATTTGAAATTTAACAAAGAATATTTCACACCAGTTGCTGCCAGCAAATAACATTTTAAAATGCAGTTATATCAATTTTGTTCAATGCATCATCACTCTTCTAAGAATAGATGTAAGTCATTGTTCTAAGAAATCACAGAATAAAGTATTGGTGGATTTTCATGGAATTTTTACATTTCTGTGGGGTGTAGATCATTCTCTCAACAGCTGCATATAGGGTTTGGAAGCTCTATGGCAAAGACTCCGATAGTGGGTTCAGTGGCTTCTTCAGGAATTTCTACATAAAGTTGCTTAATTAATTTCTGTAAAGCCCTAGAGAAAATAATGCCTAATTCGAGGACTGCTCTTTAGCAGTGATAAATAGTGACTTGCAACCTCTGAAGAACAAACTTATCCTCTTTTTAATTTTTTGTTCCACCTCTGTGAAATCATTCTGTTGAAGCTGTAGATTGGATTCTGCTTACCTGAGTTTGTTTACTCCAAACCAAGAAAGAAATCAGCTCCTAAACTCAACAAATTTTCACCAGGAGAGAAACTGTGAGTGGATGGTATTGTTGATGTTCAGTGCTGGCAGACAGATATTTTATTGCAGCCTGATTTTACTCAAACTCAGTCTTTAAGCTAGTCAGGATCCTTAGCTCCATCATTATTATTTGAAGCTGTTCCAGAACATCAGTCCTCTTATGATCAGCTATTTGGCTCAAGTTGCCAGCTTCCGTTTGTTCATTGTTATTATATATTATTATACTAGACAC
Organism: Pardalotus punctatus; assembly: GCA_013400915.1. NCBI lineage: Eukaryota > Metazoa > Chordata > Aves > Passeriformes > Pardalotidae > Pardalotus > Pardalotus punctatus. The sequence goes on from VZTX01023804.1 coordinate 1,389,961, forward strand.
TGTTTGCTATCAAAATTCACAAAAATTAAGAAACTAGTAATTACTGTTTATTTTTTAAAAGTTAAAAAATTTAGCTACCGGTTGTCATAGATTCAGTATTTCATTTTTTCCCTAAGCTGTCACAGAACCCTGTCCTATTATCAGAAAATCAGGCTTAGCATTGTTAGCTGTATTTTATGTCAATCTTCTATGTTGACAGAAATTACTTAACTATCAAAAGAATAGTTTCCTTACATGTTTCAGACCAGAAATGAAAGGGAATGTTTTCTGTGAATGTTGAGTTTCAGTCATAAAAAAGTCCTCAAGCAAGCCTTACTTGGCTTGAATTCTTTAACAGACCTTCTGCTTTCTCTTTAGGATTCTGAGTGCTCGTAAATGTGCTTTGGAATCCGGTATTGGTGCACTCAAGATCTGTCAAGGTGCATCAAGCTGGAATTCATGCTAGAGTTAGGGTTAGGTTAGGCTTTAGTGATCCTTCAGTAGGAGGTTGGTGTGGCTCATGACAGTGCATCCCTTACCTTTAAAAAGTGCTGTAATCAAAGAGAACTGCAGGGAAATGAAAGATAATACATTTTGTAACCCACTATCCTTCCAGTTTGGCTTCTCTTTTTCCCTTTGCTTATTTGGCAGGCAGTCAAGCCAAGCCAAGCATCAGGACACTGTTCAGAGCTGCCAAAATCAGGATTAATTTTTTTAAGAAGGCCTGTTTAAAATTGACCTCTCAGAAATGTACCCAAACCTGGAATAATTACCTCCTTGTAGTCCCATGTCCCAACAGGATTCTGTTCATGCAGACTTACCACCACCTCCATTTGCCATAATTGACTCAATTAGAGGTGTCCTAATGCCTGTGTCTTATGCAAGATAAATTTGTATCTCGCAGGGAGTGAATTTATCTGGTTTACCTCTGTCACATAACAATGCCTTTGAAATGCCTTTCACTTGGTTAGACTGTATTTAGGTTTGATATCTAGATTACCTGCAGCTTATCAGCTGCTGATAAGATGCAAATACATCCCTCTCAGGCAGCCACTCACCTCTGAGTGTCCATGATTTTAAATATATCACTCTCTGGAATATACATTGGTAAAGCAGTTTGCAGCCTAGAAATGAGAGCACTAAGGGAAGGCAGCTGGTGGCTCTTTAGAAAAGGATAAGGATGCATAGGAAACACAGGGTAGGAACAGCATATTACAAGTAGAGGATACTTAAATATGGCTGTGGGGTCTTGGGGCAGTGAGGGAATGGTGACATTTACAGCTGAGTTGCCCTGAATTGTTGGCTGCCCCATCCCCTCTTCCCCGGCCCTGTGCGTGTTGTTCCATCCCATGGACCCACAGCTGGCCACACCCACCATTCAATCCAGCAAGGAATAAGTATTGTAGGAAAAAAAATGGTTTCCTCTGGATCAACTCTAATGACGTGTAATGATAGTTCACCAGGGCATATTTTTTCTCCTGATGCAAGTTAGTCTTACATGGCCAGCAGCTATAATTTTATAATTATAAACCTTCTGCCACAATGGTGCTGTGAAATAAAATAGGTAAGATAACAAAACTTCATGTGGGTGTCAAAAAGGTTTAAAAAATAAGAAGAGAGGAAATGAGAAGAACCACTGGAGATCAAAAGTATAAGGGACCCAGAGGAAGAAGGAAAACTTTCTGCATGGTCCCTGCAAAATTTTCTAAGGTGCAAACTTGTGTAAGTAAACCAGTATAAATCATCTTGTGCTGTTTCCAGATAAGAATTTGTAATATTTTTATGTCCTACAATAAATAACCACCATATGGAACTCGAAGTCCCAACATGTAAATATTGTTATTAGAGTGCATTTACTTACCAAGGTAATAATATTTTATGTCTTACAAACATGAATGAAAACAGACTCCTAGATGTAAGAAAAGTGCATTCAAAATGGAACAGTATCAGGAGAAAGGGAAATTCAGAGATTCCTTGTTCTGGTGTGCTGCTTTTGTTTTTTCCTTGGAGAGTACAAGAAAAGACAATTCAGGGAATTACAAAATTGAGTTTGTGAGGATGCTGAAGTCATATCCCATTGTATTATAACTGGAATAGACAGAGGCTGCCCATAGCATTTATCTGTAAACAATTTTAATGTAATTCCACAGAGAAAACCTGCACTCATTTCATGTGGGACGTTAGACTTACAATCATGTCCTAATGATTTAATACTTTTCAAAATCTCAAACATGGGCTCTTCGATAGGAGTCTGTTTGTAAGTGCCTGAATAATTCATCTTGTGTTGTACATTACCTACAGACAAAATTTTCTTGTAAGCTAAAAAACCGTTTTTTGTGACAAGAATAATGTAGTAATCTAGTTTCATCTTGTACTGTCCAGTTGTTCTAATATTCAAGTTGTGTTAAAGTCAGTATATTTTTAGTGTGGTCTGTCATTCGAGAATTTGTCCAATTCATTCTGGTTGGGTGGGTGTACCAGTACCTCCTTATTAGTGGAAATGTAGAACAACATTTAATGGCATTATTTTGATCAGTAATGCTTACGTTCCTAGGCCTGCAAGGGTCTCATAAAAGTTATAGAAGAGATTCTGTTTATGGTTTCTTTACTTTGCTAAGGCTGTGTGTTTTGTTTGTAGCCCTTTTCTCTCTTTCAGTGGTAGTGCCTGAAGTTGTTAATGAGGTTTCCTACCTCAGTGTTAAACTTTGCAGGTCACTGGGATGTGTCGTGGAAACAAGCCCATTTAGATGAATGATGTGTGTTGTAATTTCATTAGTGTCATCAATAATGTATTGCAGTTTTCTGTTTAGGAGTGTCATTTTGTTTTGTGGGGGTCAGGCTGACTGGATGAATTATATTTATAAGATCAAAATAGTTAAAGATGAAGGTAGATACTTAAGCAATTAGGCCAGAGGCTGGAATTGTTGTTTTAGAGGTGTAGGCTACAAAACCAATTTGTGTTAAGGAATGTTTAAGTAATTGAATTTCACAGTATAAATTAAAGTCTCTTGCTATCATTCTGCATGTTGTGGGCACATGGTGATATCTTGTGTCAATGAAATGGCTGGGGTTTATTTTTCTGTCCATGTGTAATCTTTAATGAAAACACTTTTCTGACTTGTAAAGGCTTGGAAGTAATAAACTGAACTGACCATTTTTTTCATTTGATGAAGCTTCAACTGAGATAAGAAGTAAACTTGTATAAATTGACTCTCATGAACATGCATAAAGAGAGAAATCATTTTATGCTACGAAGGGGTGGCATGGCTTGTCAAGCAAAGATAAGTAATTGGAAAATACAAGATCCCAGGGAGAAATCCTAGCAGAAAATTTTTAAAAAACTTGTGCTGTATTATGTTCCTTATTATTGTTTGCATATATAAAAATAAAAATTAGGTTCTGTCATACTGTGCAATCAACTATGCTGAAATCATGGTACGCTTGCAAAAAGATATTTTAAATTATGACAGTAGACTACTTGTCTCTTTCATTCATCAAACAGCTAAGCTTTTCTCATAAACACTACTTTGCCCAGCATTTAGGTGGGGTGGACTAGGAATATTTGTTTTCACTTGGATCACCTGCCTGTGGATTTACTGTGGAATCACCAGTGATTCCAAAGTCACAGCAGTAGATTTAAACTATATTAACACCCTTATATGTCAAGGTAAACTGCCTTTTTAGCCTGTGTGCCTTGTTTAGGGCACATTTGAAGATGGGACATGAGATCTGTTCCTGTTCACCACAAACATTGTCTCAGCAGTCCCCAAATGTTCCAATGTTCAGTTCATCCTCTCTTTAGATTTGAATTTCTGGCAGTCTTGGTGTTGCTCTGCTGATGATTGCTGTCTTACGATGTTTTTATAAGGTGTCATAAAGGAATAGAGGGTTCCTAATACAGGTCAGGGCACCAGAGTTGTGAGCATTTGGAGTAGAATTCCAGCTCAGTCCTGCTCTCCCAGCCACCAGCAACCAGATCTCTCCTGAGGGTAGAAAGTGATGAGCTTGTCTGCAGCACTCTCCTTGCTGTGTTTGAGGTGTTTGAGGGGCTGTGAGCAGGCTTCGTTCTCCCTGTGAACTCCAGGAACTACAGAGGAGAGTTCTTCAGAAACCTGGTTCTGCTTGCACTGATCTCAGCAGGAGCCCCTGAACTGACGAGCAAAATCAATCCCTGCTTTGAAAAACGCAGTATTTCCCGTAGCACAGCCTACCCTTGAAAACCAACCAACCAAGAATTTATCTGGTTCTCAACATACACAGTTTTCATTTCTTGTGTTGCAGAGACTGCTTTGGGACAGTCCGTGGTAAAACTTGAGACCCCTTTGAGTGCTAAGGAGGCAGGGAGTTGTGCTCTGGCTGCTGCAGTGCAAGCTGAGGAAGTTTAGTGAGATCTGCCTGTTTCTGTCCTCTTGGTGGGTCTTTCCATCCCCCCTGAGCTGCCGTTCCTTCTGCTGGGTTTGGGTGTGTACCCATACAAAGAGGCAAAAATATAGCCTGAAAAATTGCCCTGTGAGGATAGGAGTTAGTTCATATCTTCAACAAACATTGCCTCTCATTCAAAACATTTTTTAAAACTGAAGAGCGCGACAGAAGATTGTAGGTGTTCTGTGGTGTCATTTATTGGGCTACTTTGTTACCTTTCTCCCAGGCAGACTGGAAATTAGGTGATTCATAGAATGATAAGATGCACTTTTGTGGTCATCTGTCTTGTGTAAATAAACTTGGCAGTTTTATTACTAATTTGGAGTTGCCATTTGGCCTGTTCTGTCGTGCAGTTGGGTCACTAACAAAGTGTGGAAGTTGTCCTATTTCTTGCTGGGTTCTCCATGAAACAGTTTCTCCCCTGCCCTGAACACCTGCTCTGTATTTAAGGAAAAGGTCCTGCACCAAATCACTGTAGCTTTCCTGTTTCAAATTTCATTCACTTCTGTTTACAATCAAAGGAGCTCCTGGGTGGAGATTTATGATATTTATGTGCTCTTCTAATTAGAATAATGATTACACCTGGTTTTGGATAACATTTATAGCCTGCTTCAAAGAGTCTCATTAAAATCACTGACTAGCTTTGAATTCTGAGCCTTCCACACATCATACAGATAGCATTTCCAAGGGATCACGCCATACTCTTGCATGTGTTTTTCTACAAACCATTAAAAAGTTTTGCAGATATTACTGGAAAACACAGATTTTGTTTCTCAAGGGTTTAGCTGTGTGTGCTGTTTGTTTCCTTCCTCAAGTATGGGTCATTAAAGATGGGTTGCTCTTGTTCTGATGCCACAAAGGATTATTGATGAAATAAAGTCTCTGCTGAAGGCAATGAGTTTTACCATTGACTTCAATGCAGCTGGAATTTCACCTCTGAAGTGTGAAATAAATAACATGAGCAGATAGGAAAAACAAAAACAAACTCAATCCTGTGCTGAGGGTTCACAGCAATAACCAAACTTTTTTTAGAGGGGAATAAATGGAATCCATCTGAGAAACAAAATCCTTCAGAGGGGCGTGATAGGTCTAGGCTCATGCTTTTGAATAAAATCTTGAACGGTCAAAGAGGAATGTGAGATTTCTTTGATGGATTTAGTGACTGCTCCAATGTAAGTACATGCTGTTCAATGAATAGATTCAGTTTCCAAAGGCATAATAAATATGCATTTGCCTCTCACTCGGCCATGGGGCAGCTTTACTGTGCACAATATGTATCATCTGTAAGCTGTAGCTGATACTTGCCGGGTTTCTTGATGACATCTGATGAATTGTTTCTGAGTAAAAAGTTTACCATTCTCTCCATTGTTCTCTTTCAGAAATATTCTTTACAGGCTGGATGACAGGACCAGCCAGTTTTCAGTACTGCTGGAGGCACTGGAGCACCACAAACTACATCAGTCAAATGAGACCATTCAAGCAGCCTTGTCAGAGGTGCTGAACAGCATCAATTCAGCTCAGGTTTACTTCAAAGCAGGACTTGATGTATTTGAGACTACCTTAGCTGGAAAGAAATGAGAGGATTCTCTGCATTCCAAGACACTTGTTTACAACTCACTAAACAAAAGTTCGACTTGGACCAGAATTGCTCTGAGGATCAAACTTTTCTCAGCCTTTCCTTCAGCTGATGCTTAAAGGTACTGCAACATGTGGTTTAAGAAATGTAAAACAGTATTTTGCACTGTTCACAGTATATCTCAAATGTTTGTTCCTGAATGTATAAAAACATAAAGAGAGGGAATAACACTTCAGAGATGATTTTTGGAAGGACATCTGCTGTATTTTTGTATGTAAAAAATGTTTTTATGACTAAGAGCTCAATCATGCGAAGTACTGAGCACGTCCTGCGATGTGCTGAAGACCTGGTTCTGAGAAACCCCAGATGTGCACCCGGGGCAGATTTCCATTTCCTCTGTCAGAAAAATCTGACTCAAGTTTCTTAAGGTCTTCAGCCAGCTCATCTTCCTTACTCCATTCAGAGTAAGTAGTTGAAGGGTGTGGCATTTCTGTGGGTATCCAGCACCGGAGTGCAAATGCACAGAACACCTTTACGGGTGCAATCCAACACCTTTACTCCTGTGGAACAATAAATACCTCAATTCTGAGAATACAGATAAACTTTGATTATTCCATTTCTGTATGAAAATAAAGAGTTGTTTTCTCTAATGTTTTTTGGAGAGGAAATTTTTGTGATGATTTCAAATTATTTGAAAAGTGTGAATCAGTAGTTACACTTGCATAAAGATGCTTTGAATGTTTATGTTAAATAAAAGAACTGCCTAGTCTTTTAAGGCAACAGGCCTTATAAACTTTCATGAGACATTACCAAAACATCCCACTTCAAGGTCTCTAAATTTCCAGAGAGCTGTAAATAAAAACAAGACCTCCAAGTCCTGGGAACAGTTTTGGGATTCCATCACTCTTTGCCATGCCTCCCACTATTCCAGGCTGGATCATTCCATCAGGTCTGGCATATAGGACCTGGATTGTTGTCAAAAAAGCACAAGGAAAACATAAATCCATTCCTGCTGTAGAAGCAGGAATTCAAGTGTGGAGGCACAAGCTGGTGAAGCATATTGCAGGGCTGAAACTCAAATCTGGTTTTCCATTGGAAGGGGCCCTTTACAAGGCTCTAATTGCAGCATTGCCCATTGGCCAAAGTCATCTGTGAGTGAAAGGATCAGGAGGTTCAGTGTCCTCTGAGGGGATACTATACACATTTGAGAGCTAAAGGTCTTAATAATATAAACAGTTGAAATTGTAAAGCCCTATCTGGGTTTTACAGTCTCAAATGATTCTAGGTTTAGAGCTTAAATAATGAATTTATATAGATACTCAGAATTTAAATACAATTTATTTGATGGAAATGTTAAATGTATTGTTACCCAGTTTGCCATGGAAACATTACAGGAACATTTCAGGTTGCAATAAAAATGGGGAAAGTGTCTGTATTAATGTTTAAAAATTGCCTTCAGGAAAATTTCTGAGTGCACAATTTGGTGAAAAACTTTTTAAAGTTCACTTAGCAAGGAATGAGCTGTTTACCGATCTGGGTTTTTGTTTCCAGTCTGTCTAAGCCATGGCCCAGGACTGGGTGCATACAGGTGTGCTGTTGCCACATTTCTTTGGAAGTTATGATTTTATAGTGGGCAAAAACCCCCCGGGCCTGACCAGAGGCAGAGCTGTGCGGTTGTACTGCAACCTCTGCAGTGGGAATATGAATATTAATAATAACCAGCACCAGTAAGAGGGACTGCATGGGCTCAGACTTCGTTATCTCCTAGCTCTCCTTGGCATCTGATCAGCAAGAGTTTATGAAGATTCTTTTGCTAATGCTGGCACCAGTTCTGTTTAGTGCAGAGAGAATTTGACTTCCTGAGAGTATCATTGTTTATGATGTTGGTTCACCCCCTTGTTCGCATAGTTTTTATTACTGTAAGACTTAAGGGGAATATCTACATTTGAATGGTGTTTGAGGGATTGGGGATGTACTGTGCGTGCTACACTTGAAGTTTGTTTGTAATAGGGCCTGCTCTTCTGACAATTCATATTCATGTTTTCTTTAGAGAGCTGGCTTACGGTGGAGCCTTCAAAGGTATTAAATGATAAGGGTCAGGTGCCGTTAGGAGACCAAAAATAGAGATTAATGCCTTCTTTAACTGTGCCATGTGAATTTAGTCACTTCCTCATTATCAGAATGTTCCACCAAACCAAATGTAACCTAACTCTAATGTAACCAAAGCGTACTCAGCAAAATCAGCAAAACTGGGGGGGAGCAATATCCCTCATGTATGATTTCTCAACCCTGTAATTCCTAACTAAAATATTTATCTTGTTTTCTCACTAATATCCTTCTGTAACCACTTTTAAAATAGCAGACTTCAAAGTACTCTGTTAGAAAAGCACTGCTATTGTAAATGTCTGTCTATTCTAGAGAAAATCAGATGTTCTTGCTGGTGAGATGAATCAGATGAGCTATTTAGGGACTTAAATGCATTGATTTCAATGTCATTTCACACTTGTAGATCTTTTGTAGGCTTTTATTTCAATGTTCAGATCTTATATATAAGTGAGTGCTCAGTGATAATATTTGTACCGTTATAGCTTTGAAAAAAAGCACTTTTGAGCCATATCCTTCCATTGATTTTTAAATCCTACCTATTGACTTCAAAGAATTTATAGCAAGTTAAGGTCCTAAGTACCTGGTGTGCTTCTGACATAGAATTTTTGCCCTACCAGCTGTGGAACATCAGCTAAAGGAAGGTGTTAGTAAATCATAGCAGCTTACCCAGATTGACTTCATTCCTGTGCTGTACTGGAATAAACAGAGCGCCCTTAAAGGCAGAAGTACATTTGCAAATTGCCTGGATGATACTAAAAATGCGTTAGCTTTTCAGAAACATCAATTGCCAGAGACAGTATAACAAATGCATTGATTGCTGCTTAATCTAGAGTCATGCTCACAGTGACCAGAAAATCCCTGCAGCCTGCAATATTTGTGTGTTGAGACAGTTGATAATAAAAAGCCAATAAGGTTTTATTAGTATGTATTTTAAAGAGTCCATAAAGAAGCTAAAGTACAATCAACTCAGATGAATAAAAAGTACATGGGAGCTGGATTTTGAGTACTAACCTTAAAAAAGGCAGTGAATTGTTTTTATCATCCAAGAAAAATAGTACCTCTGCAAATATGCAAACACACAAATGCCTTATATCTCCAAAAGGTTATACAAACATTAATTTACTTGCCGTGATATGATACATCTACATAAGCATAGATGTAAATAATAATTACGTGAGAAAATTAGCAAACTCTTTGCACTGCTTCACTTACCTTTTAGGAAAATATTTCAGTCTAGAGATGTGAAAGGAGGTGCTGCAGGTGACCCCAGTTCTTGCAGCAATAGGTGGGGAAAGGTTAAATCTCAGGTATTACAGAAGGAAGCACTGCAGGTCATTTATTCCAACCTCCCTGCTCAAGCAGGGTCAGCTAAAAACAACCTCTCAGGAGGGACTGTGTTCAGATTACTTTGGAATATCTTCCAGGGAAGGAGATTCCACAACCTCTCTGGGCAGTCTGTGCCATTCCATGGTCACCCTCACAGAGAAAGTGTTTCATTCTTCTGTAGAAACAATTTCTCCAAATTTCTCCCTGTAATTTCTTAGCTGCTAATTTATTGTAATTCGTTTAATTGCAAACATTCAAAAGGTAACCATCATTTTGTTTAGTGAAAACTCTCAACCTCGGTCTCTAGGATTTCCGTTATAATATGTTGGAACATTTGTATGAGGAGACCTGTCTTTCAAGCCATGGAGTTTATTTTCAAGTCGTATAAAGTAATGTCCTTATCTTTGGAGGTCGTTTGTACAGTCGCTGGTCCTGGTCACAGGGATTCTCCATACCTTAGGCTGCTGATGGAGAACAAAAGATGCATTAGAAAATGCAGGGAGGGAAATCACCCATCGACACATGTGGGCTATAAATGCATCTACTTCGCCCAAGCTTTGGGGGCTCACTGTGGCTTGTGTTGAGTGGAAAGGAAGGCAAGATAACTGTTTGGCTCATTCGAGCTTTGAGAGCTTTGTTAAATGCTGTAAACATCGTTCTGTCTGTGCTCTCCGAGGAGCAGCTGAGATTTCCCTGCCAGGCCCTGGGAGCTGTTCTTGTCCCTCACAAGTGGGCACCTCTGGCACCACGGCACGCTTTGTGACTATCTCAGGAAACAAGCTCAGTGTGGGAAATGTTCTTTCCCTTTGGCACTCTGTGACATTTTAGCAGTGTCATGCCAGTCCCAGAAAAGAGAGTATTAGGAAACAAATCTCGTTTTAAGATGCCTGGGACCTGAGTCTGGAAAACAGTTAGCCTTATAAAGCACTATTAGTGTTCAAAACAAAGTAAGATGTCTTCTTTGGGAGCTCTGAATCTACCAAATTTGAGATAGTCTTCAGTAGCACAAGTAAATGTCTTAAATATAGAATACACAAATATCTATGGCCTATTACATGTTTTAATAATGATAGAAATTACTTGGATACCAATGCAGTGGTAGTTTTGGGTGGCTTTAAACATCTGGCTGTTTTCTGTCCCTCTACAGCATCTTCTCCAATCCCCCCTGCATTCCGCTTCTCTCACATCTTTATGCAAGGTGATGATTTTTCCCATCCCTCACCACCTTTTTCTCAGTTATTCACACCAGTTTTCTGTCTCCATTCTGCTTCCTTATCACTTCTTAAGCTCCCCTTTAATTTTCAAGCCACCAAGTTAATCCCCCTTCTTTTCTCTCTCTGATCTCAGTCATGGCTTTTGTTCCCCATTCAGTTCTCAACTCACCTCCCTCAAGTTTAAATTCTTATTCCTGGTACAGCTGACCATAATAAAGAGCTGAAAGTGATGGAAAAGTCCTGCTTAGATCCAAATGGATAAAATATAAGGATACATCATCTGTTAAATTCAAAGTATTCACTTCTGAGTACATGTGAGCAGCAGGTTTTCAGTTACAGCTCAACTGAATAGAAGCAGATTTTTTTTCCTATCTGCCTTCTTTCTCTCTAATGTCTGGACCAGGAAATTCCGTCAAAAGTAGCAGTGTAGGCAGGTGATAATCTTGAAAGTTTCGAAACAAACTTTTTGAAGTTGGATGAATAAGAAATTACAGACAAAGAATACCTGTCTACAAAATAAAACAAGCAGTATAGAAGGATGGAATTTCTGACTTGCAGGTGCCATCCAGCACCTTTCATTGCATACAAAACATGTGTGTGTAACTGCTGTCCTACAGTGTTTTACATTATTAAGGATGACCAGGACTCAAGCCATGTGCACCAACCTGTACTTGAACATGCACATTTGAGCCTACGAAGTGCCTAAGAATAATCAATATTCATCTGGGAAGCAAAGGCTTTAAGTATCTAAATTAGACTGCATGTTTACTAAAACTATGGTGCTATTAAGCCTTTGTTTTTTCCTAATTTTAATTCCATTGCCACTGGTTATTTCTGCTGTTGCTCATACACACTTGTCATAACTGGAGAAAATGTACATCTGCGCAGATTTGCAAAAAAGATTATGTTGCCCCTCATTCTTACTGACTTGGTCTGGTTTGTTCAAGAGGGTTGACTTTACCATAATTGCTTTCCAGGGTACTATTCCACGTAAGTGAGGTCAGCAGAATTTGGCCACAATTCATAGAATTTGCCAAAAGATTTGGTATCAGAAAATCAATTACTTCTATTTAGTCTGTTTTCTTTAATCTCTCAGCACAGATTATTACAAGAAAAAATACACTTTTTTTTTTTTTCTTTTTAATTGGGAGGAGTGTCTTGGTCAATGTTAAGTCAGCCCACAGGGCAGATTAAAAATGTGTATGTACAGGTGATATAATCTAGAATTAACTTTATAGCTATTATAAATGTTGGCACGGACTAATGCACACATACTTTCATAAATTTCACAGGTTGAAATTAATACAAGGGCTTAATTTAAGAAATTTAATCAGAATAAAGGCATGAAACAATGGTTTTGCTGTGTAAATGTAGTATATGCTTCCTCATCTGCCTAATCCATTTGGTTAAAAAAGATTGGGGTTTTATTTAAGCTACTTCTCTCTGATTTATTTTCCAGCAAGCTTTTGAAAATGAAGCCTTGGTCTTTATTTTTCTTTTAAATGTGTGCTGCCTTTAATGTTTATGGAACACTTCTCATGTGTTAAGACAGTGTAACACCACCTTGTCTGATCACTCCTGGATTATTTGATAGGACTGAGTGGAATTTCAAAGCCTGGTCTTTGGAAGAAGGTCCTTAACTGACTGTTACTGTGTATGATATTGTATTCTAGAGTGGCTGCCTTTGCCATGCAGTGCTGTCAGTGTGCAATGTGTTGCTTTCCGGAACTAATTTGAAAGAATTTGGTTTTTTTCAGTCATTTTGCAGAGATGTGGTAATCTTCCCCATTTGAGGCTGTGCTCCCCTGCCCATGCTGGTGACAGAGCAGAGCAATACCAAGTGCCCTTAGCACCTGTACAAGGGGCATGGTGAGGGTTTGTCTGAGCTCTCCGTGCTTTTCCACCATTTTTAATTCGTGTCCCTTGTCGCCCCACTTGGCTTTTGTAGCACAGTCCTGATACTGGTGTGAGGGACTCCACGGTGAGGGGGACAGCTCTGACCTTGCAACATAAACTGCTGATGCCCCTCTCCTTAAAAACAGGAAATAAAATACTTGGCAAGGGCTTCCCAAACATTTGGTGTTTTCAGCCTGAGCACTGAGGGTTCTGAAAAAGTTTTGGATACTATTTGTTTCTTTCATGCAGTCTCATTTCGTGTTCTCAACAGCTGAAACATCTCATAGTCTGTGAATCCACTAGAGGGGAAAGAAGGAGATCCTTAATATTTCATACTTAAAGCAAATAAGATGAACACAAATTCTCTGTGTTTTCCATTTGCAGTTTCGTTGAGTTAATATGCAACACACTGTTATCACACATACTATGATTTGGTATTCTGAGACAAATAGAAAAAGAATGTGATTCCCTATCCAGCAGAAATATATTGAATTCAGGGAATGTTTCACATCCAAGCATCTTAACTGTTTGCATACAATGTGAGCAAGCACAAGTTAAGATACTTGAAACAGATACTTTTGGGGGTTTTAGTACAGGTGTGGAAAATAATATTCTTCCATGTAAGGGCAGATTTTAGCATTGCATTCACACCCAGGTGTGTGGTAATGTGTTGTGTGTCCTCAGTGCTGTACCTGTGAGATTAATGCTCCAATGCTGTTATCAGTGTCCGTGCTGGTCTCAATTCAAAATGTTATTTTTTAGTAAGTGGCACCTTGGAGAGTTTACTTAACTCAGATGGAATATGCAAGTATTCTGCCTTTTGTATGCAAAAGAGCAGCTGTCAAGTTGTGTTACCTTTATCAAGCCTTGACACAGAATTTGAGACACCTGAGTGATGACTCTGTCATTCCATCTACTTCTGCATTTTCATGTCGTAAAATCAAGTTGCCAAAAATGATAGCTAGTCAAGGCAGAATATTAAGCAACTACATTTTTTTTCTTTTTTTTACAATGAAATAATATAAACTTGATGCAGAGATTTCTGGAAACCAATAAATATCATGTTATGTGGAAATGTGCAATGAAAGGTTGATTTTTATAACTTTACAGAATGTTGAGTCTGAATAAAGCAGCTTATTTGCAAAATTAGTTTACTTTGTATCCATTTGTACTTTTATAACTTACTGGAATAAAAAGGGAACGTTGGCCATTAATGTAAGTAGATTCTACATACTTCGATTAAGAAGCACATTTTATTTGTTTGTGCTCTGAATATGATTTTTGGAGTCTGTGAGAGTGTTTGTACAGAAGGCACTGTGGGCTGGAATTGGGTAAGAGACATTTTGTGGAAGCAGTTGTGAATTAGACAATGTTTTCTTCCATAGTTATATTGTTGCCAGAAATTAAACTGGAATATGAAGATGCGTATAATGTGCATTGCACTGAATGGCTTGGAACTATATTCATTTGCTTTTTTGTTGGTTTTTCTTTCTTTTTTTATAATTGGTTCTGCCAGTAAGCTGTAGCAAATGCCTCTCAAGCTGCTGATTCAGTAATGTAGATCTCAGGGCATTAAAGCATAATGGGAAGAAGCAAAAAAGGCAAGGAAGGAAAAAAATAGCTAGACAGAACCTCAGAACCTGGGACGTGATAATTTACTGGCAGGTAAACTTTGAATTATCTACATTTTTGGGTGCTGGTGTGTAGAAAGCCCAGAAATTCAGATAATTGGTCTTCCAGGTGGGAAGAAATTGTCCATGTATTTTTTTGAGAACATAAATTTTGAAAAGTAGACAGGGACTTTGGGTCAAACTCATAGTATTCAGGATGAGACTCTTAAAAAAAGCTACTGAACAACCTTAATGTTATCTGAAGAAAGAAACCGGTCCATTCTGAAAATCTTGATTATACGGACTATTCAGATTATATGAAATTCAGGTGACCAGGCTTTCTCCTGTAGTTCAGAGGTCCAGAGATTATAAGGGGGGTTTTATCTCATGAAAATAGGAATTCCATTTTTTTCTTATATTATATGAGAACTTGGAGGCTTTTGTGTTCTTACAATGCTCTTGAGAGGTGTAATGAAATAGTGCCGTTGTAAAAGAATGTGTATTTCCTAATTTTATTTCCAATTTGTGTAGGGGTTTGGTTGTGAACCTGCTTTCCTGTTCACCATATTGAAAANAATTCCATTTTTTTCTTATATTATATGAGAACTTGGAGGCTTTTGTGTTCTTACAATGCTCTTGAGAGGTGTAATGAAATAGTGCCGTTGTAAAAGAATGTGTATTTCCTAATTTTATTTCCAATTTGTGTAGGGTAATATTTTCAATCATGGCTAGACAGTTAACCTCATTTGATAAATTAACCCCCTACAAAGTGCAGCTCTGACTGGAATATCTCATGTAATGTTAAAGACTAATTTGTGAAAAATATTCCTTCAGGATATCTTTCTTTTAAGCCATGTAGACCTGTGCCATGAAAATAAAAGCCACCTGTATATCAACAATTTTAGGTAAGTCACTGATTTGCAATTCCTGCTGATAGATCTGTGGAAGTCAGTACTAATGAAAAATGGCATTGAAACAAAATGGTTTTTGCTGAGTACCGGTGTCTTCCTTGGTGGCTCTGATTCGGAGGTTGGACCATTATCCTCCTTCATCACGTATTTATCTGAGTGGGAATTTTCTTTAAAAATATATTTAACACATAAACATTCCAAGTAGCCAGGTATAGAACAGAAATTTCCCAAGAGAATGGAGCTATATATATCCAAACTATCCCACTGATTTCTTTAACCTTGAGATTGCCATGCCATTAAGAAATGCATTCCTCAACTGGTGGGAACGTAGAGATCCATGTGGGACTCAGCTATGTAGGATCATGTAATTATGAAGGTATTTGCTCTTTACATGAAGTGCAGGTTTGGTAACCACGAGAGTGAAGTAATGAATAATTCGATGCTGTCACACTGAAGTGTTTGTGTACCTGGCTGAGGAGCACTGAGGGAGTAGAAACAGATTCTGGGCAGGTCCTGCTGGGCCAGCAGGGAGTGGCAGCCCTGGGTGGGCACTGGGAGAGGCGGTGCTGGTGGGGCAGTTCCACTGCTCCACGAAGGTGCTGGTGGGGCAGTTCCACTGCTCCACGAAGGTGCTGGTGGGGCAGTTCCACTGCTCCACGAAGGTGCTGGTGGGGCAGTTCCANAGCACTGAGGGACCACGAAGGTGCTGGGGGCAGGTCTCCACGGTTCCACGAAGGTGCTGGTGGGGCAGTTCCACTGCTCCACGAAGGTGCTGGTGGGGCAGTTCCACTGTTCCACGAAGGTGCTGGTGGGGCAGTTCCACTGCTCCACGAAGGTGCTGGTGGGGCAGTTCCACTGCTCCACGAAGGTGCTGGTGGGGCAGTTCCACTGCACCACAAAGCACAGGGTGAAGGGCTGGCTCTGCCCAAACAGCTCTGGATCCTGTTTGCCCAGCTCAGGATCTGCTCTGGCTGCACTGCACACCAGCACCAGCAGTCCATCCCATCACAGGAGAATGGTGCTGGGAGTGGAATGGATTTTGGGATAGTTAATAACAACTGGATCACCATTTCCTCCCAAAAGGTGAGAACTGGAATGGATGATGTAGTGCTGGGTGAGGTAAACTGGGTGTAAATATCTGAACTTAAAAAGCCTTCAAGCCTTTGTTGAGGCAAATGCCCAAAGGCACCAAAACAAAGATTTCTTTCAGTACAGTGACCTTGAAGAGTCCATTGACCTTATTTCTAACAAACTCTGGTGTCTGTGCTGATGGGGCTGCTCGGGGCGCAGAGGCTCTGGGCTGGATCTCGAGTGTCGAGATCGCTGCTTTGAGGCTGTCAGCTCACATCAAGTGAAGGCTGACCGCTGCTTGGAGCTCAGCTCACACAAAGGGAAGCCTCTCTGACACCCCTGACTATCTCACTTCGAGAAAATCCAGTAGGGTTTCTAGTCACTGCCTCCAGCTCCTCTGGGGTGTGTTTGAGTGAGCTCAGTGCTGTGCCAGAGAGGAATTGTGCATTAGGTCAAAGGTTGCTTTTCCTGCCCAAAAGAGAAAACACATCAGAACCAATGCCAAGCCACTTCCTTTGAACATGTGGTATTGCTTTAATAGCAAGCATTGAACTTAAAATTGGACTGCTCCCTTACAGTTTCCTTTTACTTTGTATAATACAATCAGTTTCATTCAGAGTCCTGTGTCCCCCAGCTCTGATTAGAGAGGAAGATGATGAGCACGGTGCCCCATCAAAGCTGTGGTGCTCTATCTTCTGCTTTAAGAGGGAATAATAGGCAGAAATGAGCTATAAAAGCTGAAAATACAGAAATATAAAATATAAAACTTAAAACAGTAGAAGTGTTCACGTTGTTATGCAATTTAGAATGAAGGTTTAAAAACTGGAGTGAAGCAAAGTGGATAAATATTGTGTCCATATTGAAGAGTCAAAATGAGTGAGAAAAGCTTTTGCTTTGGTAGTATAAACCTGTGGAGATTGTTACATAGCACACAGGGAGAAACTTAGGGTTAAAAACTGGTCTCAGTCCAAGCTGCATGGGTGTGTGCAAGTTGTAATGTGTGAGAAGGTCACTGCCCTGTTAAAAATCAGATACTGAAATGTATAATTCCCATCAGAAATGAGCTGTTATATTCCAAACTGGAATAGGGCATCCAGAGAAACAAGGACAAAAAAACGAGATTGCCTTCTGCATCTGCCACAAACAAGCTGACATTTCTAACTGTATTTCTGTGTTTTTCCTCTGAATTATAAAAGACCTCAGTGCACGAATTCGTAGAGATGGATTTGTCTCCAGCCGGGGTGACAGGCAGGTGTTTGTCAGCATGGGACTGTGTATGAAAGATGGTCAAATTAGCTGAGTAAGTTTCCACATATGTCATGTGTCACTGCTTTTCCTAACGTGAAAGATCACTGCATTAACTGAAATGAAGATGCAGAACTGTGCTGGGAGACCTTGATGTGCAGGTGTTCCTTACACAGTGAGTGTGAAAAATTAGAGAATAACCCCACACATGAAGTTCACTCCTTCAAATTCTGGGGGGATGACCCTCTAATGAGCACTGACTGAGTTCACTTTTAGGACTGTTCCATTCATAAAACTCTTGTCATGTTCTCCTAGCACAACATAATCAGGGCCCTACCAGTGAGCAATAGCCTTGTATTCATAGCAAGGAAATTTATTATCCTGTATGTAAAATGACAACTTCATTATCATTCACTATTATAAAATATCGGGGAAACTAGCAGTTGAAATAAAAAGGCAGCTTTTTAAATAATTCTTTTTAGAGTAAGAAAATCCAATATATAAATTCGTGGCATGTAACATTTTTATTAATTTATAAAGAATTTAACTTGATGTTCCATGGCACACTTCACTGATGCTCCGTCGTTAAGATTTAGTGATAACAATTTGCAGTGACTGCTTGCAACTTCGTGGGGTTTTTTAAACCAGCTTTGTACCTCCTAACTGCATTTTTAGATTGGCAGAATTCTGCCTCACTTACTTTGCTGGCCATCCAAGGAATTGATTCCAGGCTGTTCAATTTGATGCAGCTTTGTAAACTGACTGCAGGTATTTTTTTCTGGTCACAATACAGTGCAAAATATTTGACAGATGATTCATCTTCTCATGGTTTTTGCTCTTATTTCCATGAGGCCACCACCATCCATGTGTGATAACTAACTGTTCAGGATAAGACAAACTCTTTCTTGTCAGAATAATTATATTTACCCAACTTTTCTGTCACTTATTAGCATTTCTGAGAAAACATCCTTTTCAGAATACATTCATTTGCTTCAGATTGCGTGTGCTGATGCCTGTCACTGTATAATTTTATAATAAATGAAATGATTGGCCATGATGGGTAACTCATTAAGTAGACACAGAACAGGCGACATCATAAGGTGTGATCCTGATGGTGCTTAGAAGATCCTTCCCAACATGGCAATATTGGAATTAGTAATGGTAACTGGGAAGGAGAGTTAAGTACATTGGGAAGGAGAAACCCCAAACCATCAAACTTACAGAAGAAGAATGGGAAGAGCAGGAAGTTGAGAGGGCAACAGAGCATTTCTTTTGTTCCTTTCAGAATATTTCAGTAGGTTATTTTAATAGCTTTTCTGCAGCAGTTTTCTTCGCAAAGAGTTCTGGCCAGGCCTTAGCCAACGCTCTTCAGGCATCTCCAGTCCACGTAAGGAGCTACTTTCCAAGTTTGTAATTACTTTAATAAAATCTCTTAAGAGGGGGCATTGGCTGCTGCTGCAATGCAATCCTTTTTGGAGAAACACATGTCAGAGAAGTTGTTTGCATTCCAATACTGCTAGGAATCAATAATGAGTAATCAATATGATGAAGGCTAAGGCAGAAAGTTGTTCTGAACCAGTAAGTAAATTTATGAGGGAAAAAAGTCACTCATGTAAATTTTACATGGAAATAAATTGCTGTGTGGTATGATCACCCTGGGGGCTCTCAGCTGGTTGGTGTCACAGCACCCTTATGACCTAAAGAGGTTTTCTGTTTTCCTCTGTTGCAGATAGTGGGGCTGAGGCCAAGGGGGACTGCTGAGAAATGCAGGAATGCTTGGGAGCTCTTGGACTGTCTTTCTTATGCCTTTGTCAAAGACAGATTTTTACCAAGATAGATTTCTCTAGTCAGAGAACAGTTATATACTGGAGGGTTTTTCATGTTTTGTTGGTTTTTTTTTTCCAGCAGGACGTAAGAAGTCTTAAGAATTCTCTCCCTGCCTGATTGTATGACACTTTGGATAAATCTTTATATGCAATAATACTCAAGGACCTAAGTAATACATCATATTTGATCTGACCCGGCATAAATCATTTATTCATGATATATCATTCATAACTTGATTCATTGACTCATCTTTAGACAAGACAAGGTCAGTAGAAAAAAATGATTAAGCTTTTTGCCTGCAGGAGGAAGAAGCTTAAACAACAAATTCATCTTCACATCTGACCTCATGAAACTTGACAGAGAAGATTTTAAAAATAGAAATAGGCTTAAAAAGCCAAGTTTTACTCCCAATTACACTAGTTTAAAGTCGCAGTCACTCCACTTGCAATAGAGTAAATGGGAAAAGGCTCTGCAAGTCAGCAGAATCACTCTGGAGTTCATACTGTCAGGGATGAATTTGACTCTGAAAGAGGGTACTTGGACATTTAAAGTTGAAAATCATGTGCCTGAATATTTTAATGGATCAAAGATGGCAAGTCAGACTCTGTATCCAGTCACATCATTATAAATCTGGGAAGATGGCATGAAATTTCAGACCAGTCAGAGCCCCCTGGCAGGCTGAACTACACAGATTCCTTGATTTAGAGTTAATGTTTTTGCCTGTGTTACAATTGGAATTTCATTTCAATGTAATTGCTTCCTCCTGAAGTGTCCTTGAGAGCAGCATCTTTAGCACAGGTCAGTGTATTTTTAAATAACACAAGGTGCAAGAGTATTTCCATGGTGTCAGCACCATTTGACACTTGCCAAGCCTTTCCTCATAGAAGAGAAGAGCACCTTCCCCATGTTCTATTGCAGCACTGACAAAATTTGTTGTGGAATAATTATTTTAAGAGGAAATAATACCCCACTCCAGGTAAGGTAATGCAGATCCTTCGAACTAATTTAAATTTGTCCATGTGCTTAAGTGTCCTCACGGTACAGCATTATTCAAATAAATATCTAAGTCTTTATTCTTAAATTAAGCAAACTAAAGCAATTTGTCAAAATTGGTCTTGATTCCATTTGGTAAAATTTTCAACATCTTTGCAGTTCTTGGAGTGGCTGAGAGCCTTTAATAATAAGGGAAACTGAAAGACGTGCAGAGTGCTAATACACTGAAACCTTTGGAATTCTTCTATTTGTTTTTAGGTAACAGAGATGGAAATGCTTAATTGTGAAAACAGTTGAAATCAGCATTTTATGTCAATGAACATGGATACAAATGCAAGCAAAAGACAACTGTACTTTAAAAAAGAAGCAGACTTTAAGATAGCTGGTAAGGGTTTGTTCACAGAGGGGTTTAGGGAGGCTTTACTTTCTTTTTTGGCTTTTTAGATTTCAGACGGTTTTATTATAGCGCAGCCCACCAAATGTTATGATTATGAGTGGGAGCTGCAGACTCCTTGAGTAGTGTGTTTCCTCTACATATCAATCTAAGAACCTGTGCTAAATAACCTGGTGCTGTTTGCACATCTCCAGTGCTCAGTGGCCTTTAAAATGTCTCATTTCTTTGCTCTGTGATTGTGCTTTTGACAATAGAATAAATCAGAAATATATTAGCTCAAGGCATGTAGTGCCGTTTTCTTACATCACAGTTCATAAAAGCTAGCTGTATTTTCCTACAGGAATAAACATTTTAATCAGTTTGATAGTTTTAAAGATAAATTCAACCTACCAACTAATAGAAGTACCACACACACATACACAAAAATACTGCATTTCTGTTCCATTTAAATTCTTCTGCCCTGCCAGTCATGATTGCCTACACACATAATGACCCTAAAGAAACAGGAGGACAGTGGCTCCCAGTACTAACACGATCTTTTAGCAATTCCTTAAGAATGTGGGATAAGAGGGCAACACGCTGATTTTGCCACAGCAGGAATTAGCCAGCAGGACTCTTGAAGAGAAAGCAGTTTCTCAGGAGCCCTGAGCCTTAAACTTGAATACTGTATGTCCTCCTGCATAACTGTCCCTTGGCTTAGATCCTAAACTCATCCTGAATTCCACTCTGGTTTAAGCATAAGAGACAAATAACTTGTTCGAAGTCAGGCTGTTTGTTTCTCTGTGTGCTAACTCGTTATGCAGGGGTTTCTCTTCTGGTGTCATTGAAATTCCTGCATAAGATTCCTAATTGGTTTTAAGGACGCTGTGGCTTGACACTGTTCTAGTGACACCTTCCGTTGTTTCTTTTCTCTTTCTGCCCCATTCAAATTAGGTGTTACACTGATATTATTATCCAGCTTGAATGAAATTCCTGATAAAACTCCACTGGGTTTGGCTGAATAAAACATCACTCTAATATTGTCTAGTTAAACTTTACTATTATCTCATGAATACTTTCTCCAGCCTGAAGCCTTTCCTTGTGAGATTCTTTTTGTCAATGCCTGGGAATGACTTGGTGAACCAAAGTTATATTACCTTAGCAAATGTGTGTCTACATTGCAGTTCATTCACATTTTATCCATTGCTGGATATTCCCATTGTGCTCCCTGTCTTCCTCATAAAAACATCTCACTGACTAACTCAGATTAGTTAATTTGTGCTATTTTACCACTGTCGAATTTTAGGCCCTATTTGCTTAGAATTGAAGATATTACGCTTCCTGAGAAATTATCCTTTAACTTGATACATTATCTTACTTGGACACACTTAGCTATATATTTACTTTTTCTTTATATATCAAAAAAAGATTCCGAATTGAACAAATGTCTGTACTAATAACCTCAGCCCAGAAATGCATAATGGTTCCAATTCAAGCCTTTTCTATTGTATTTGACACATAGAGGAAATCAATTTTACAGCTCAGTATTACATTTATATAAACCCAGCACCAAGCACATGCATTAATTGGGTTTTTTTGGTTGGGTTTTTGTTTTTTTTTTGGTTTTGGCTTTTGAGTTGGTTTTTTTTGTTGTTGGGGGTTTTTGTTTGTTTGTTTGTTTTTAAAAAAAAAAGAAAAAAAGAAATTGTTATCGACTCCCTCTTTCATGTTGCATCTTTTGAATGAGTAGAGCCATGCAATAAAGATAGGAATATATCAATCACCATGTCTGGCTGTATTTCCCAATTGCTGTGAAGAACGAAAACTATTAATACTAAAACATGGTGCTCAACGAATAAGGTCAAATTCATTCTGCAGCTATAGTGACAATATAATTAATGAGAGATCTGTACATAGCAAGAAAGGAGAATATTGACCCATTAATACACATTTAAAATCAAAGACAATTTATCTCCTGGCAATTCTAACACGTGTTGAATGTTACATGATTTTTTTCCCCGCTAAGTGAAGGACAGAAAAGCCATTTAAAAACTAAAAGTGGTTGAATCTATCAACGATACTTGAAAGTCTGAAGCTTGTGCAGCATCGTATGTCAAAGCAGAACAGGAAGGGCACAGAGGGATAATATCTGGAGCAGCTGGAAGGCCACAAAGATGTGTTCAGGTTTTCATGCTGGGTAAGTGTTTTATCCTGTGCAGTGTTATTATCCCATTGTATGTGCAGGGAAATTAAGCATAAATGTAATACCCAGAGCTGTTCATAAAAATTCAGGGAAAAAACCTCGGAGATGTACAGTGCACTGCTGTATGCAGTAGAAAACTGCTTTTGTGCATGAGGCAGGGTGGGCTGAGGAACACAAAGAAACCCTTTAGAGCAGCGGGAGGGCGGCTGCTGTGCCCTGTCTGCAAAGGCTGAGCCCCCAGCGGGACACGAGCACCCCCAGGTAAGCACGGAGTTCCTGTGGAACCTCACAGAGCCTGAGGAAAGGAGCAAAGCGAAGTGGAACCCAAAATGATCCTATTCCACTGCGGGAATGCTCACAGTTTTTGTTGGTGTGGTTCTCCATGTGGAAAATGTTGCTTTTTTGCTGTGCTGAGGTTCCTCTGCCCTGGTTCTATCTCTGTGCCTCTGTCCTGCTGGTGAAAACATTAACTCTTACCGCTGGTTTGCTGTTGTGTGTGACATAAATGTTTGGTTTTTACATTTTTTTTTCTCCTAGCTGGCCACATGTTTTGACAAAGTCTGTGTGAGATCTTGCTACAAGTGGTAAGGAAATCCTTTTCAATGCAATTTATGAACTTTCTTCATCAATCAGAGAATCCAGTTGTTCCACATCCAGTCATTTCTTGAACAGTTGCACGGGTGGTGACTCCACCACCTCCCTGTATTATTAAGGTGTAATATTTTTCAGCTTTTCTCCAAAAAGTTAATAGACTCATATCCATGATATGGCTGTGCCAAATAAAATAAAGCAAAGTCTTCTGTGCCTACCTCAGGGTGTTTATCCTATTGCTCTCTGTGGTAAGTTCAATAACTCTGACGAAATTTCCATCTGTTTTTAAGAATTGTTCTGTACAATCTCTAACTCAAATAAATAACTGAAAACTCTTTCATGTCACACCAGCAAAAAGAATATCACATAACTAAAATACTTGTAAATGTATTCTGCTAAAGCTGTATGGCCACTGTTAGGGGAAGAATGTTTGAAATTTTGTGATATTGTTTATTTAAATGATTTAAGAAAAATATCAGAGTTTTTTATTGTAAAGACATCAGTTGTAAAGGACTCTAAATTCAGTATTTTCAAGAACTCTTCAATCACCTGTAGGGGATCTTAATCCATGCTGTGAGTATGTGCAGGTAAGAACTTTTTTTTTTTGTAATCCATAATCACAATATAACCAGAAACATTGGCAACATGTTTTGATCTCTCAGATAAAATGAAAGGGAAAATTAATAGTTTAAATCAATTTCTCCATCATTTTGGGTAAGTAATCAAAAATTATAATCATCTCTGTGCTTTATTTCATATTGAAATTTCTTTGTCTCTTTAAGTCTTTTCTGACCTCACAAGAATTGATGTGTGAATGAATATCAAGCAGGAAATAAAACATCAGCTGACTTGGGTTTGTTTAAGTCATCCAAGTTCCAGGGAAAAATTGCTGTTGATGTTTTAATTGTAGCTGCTTCCCATGACAAACATGTATATATATAATTCATACATATAACGTTTTTAAGTTCTAAACATATTTTTTACCATGAAAGGCATTAAAATGTATAAATGAAAGTTGCTTCTTTATTGGTTGGGGCTTTTAATATAATATTAATGCAATATTAAATTCAATGTAATATTAAAAATTAGCAGCTGGTTTCTCTACTAGGGACCAGAGAAGCCAGAATAGTTAAGGTGAGAGAAGAAAATAACTTTGGTTTGGGGTTTTTGTTGTTGTTTCTGATTGTTTTCATGCAACGTATCTAATTTAGCCAGCATAGCATGCTCTCTGGGTTGATCATTACAGAAAAATAGGTAAGTACTGCAGAAGTTAGGTATTTATATATAAAGTATGATTTGTTTTATGGAAAATCTCAAATGTGCTACAGAGCTGTCTGAAATGAACCAAGATGCAGAACATGCTGTATGCAGTCTCTCTTCTTAAAGCAGGTATAAATTCAAAGTTACATCACCATGGATTTGTCCGTGTTTAATTTTGCTATTTTAGTTACCAGCCTGCCATTAATAGCAAAATGCAAAGAACTGTGAATGCCCATTAAACAAACCCAATGCTGTTTTCAGGTTTGGTGCTGTCAATGTTGTAATATTGAAACTTTTGCCATGTACCCTTAAAAATTATCACTCCTTGGTTTCCATCTTTCTGCTGAGACAGTGGCCTTGAAACGGATTCATTTGGTTCCCATATATTAAATTTACTTTTAGCAAGTTTATTATGTAGTGCTGACATTTCTGTTGTAGGCAAAATACTTGTGTGACATTTTAAAGCCACATTTTTTTTCCAAACTGAGTAATGACCTATAAGATCTGCACAAATATTCCAGATCCTTTAAATATTTGTGCTATTTCAAGGAAGAAGTGAAGTTGAAAGCTTTCAAACATGGCTCCAATCTGGATTTCTCCTCCAAAAGTCTGGCTGATTTAGATATTCAGTAGTCTTTGCCCAGTACAGTGGGAAGAAATGGTGAGTTCTATATATAAATCTGTTCAAAAGATCTGCTTAGTGCCACACCCTGGTGAGGTGGCTGATGCCAGGATGGTGCAGGTAAAGGCACCTAATTGTGCCTCTCTCTAGGCACAATTTGTGTAAAAATTGAGAATTCAAAGTCTGTGCAGTAAATGGAAATCAAGAATCTCAATTCTTTTCCTATCTGTGAATGTTCCTGGCTAAACAAACAGAAGAACTCAGTTTTCTAAAGGGGTCAAGATAATCTCAGATTAAAAATATTATTTAGTAGCATGCCATGAATACATAATCTTGTGTCATATGAAGGAAGATGGGTAAAGCAATATCTGTGTGAGAAACTAAGCCCAGTAATTAGCTTTCTTTCCATTTGGCAACAAATAGCTGTGCAGTAATATCAGAAGAACATTACTGAAACTAATTTTCAGTAATGCGACTCCTTGATATTACAAATGCATGAAACCCATTAAATAAAGTTAATTGAATTTTAAAAGGCCGCTTACAGCTCACACATCAGGTAGTTTTCTGTACCACATCATCAGAAATATTTCTTTGTGAGCGAAAAGCAGAACAAAAACAGAGCAACAAAACCAAAACAACTCCCCCTCTCCCTGGACTGATTATATTTTACTCCCAAATATCCTGCACTCGATGTGCCGGCACTTCTCATTGGAGAAGTCTGTCCCTGACCCCAGTTACACGATGAAGCAGCATTTCATAAGAGCTTAGAAAAAGATTCCTGTATCAAATAAGAAGATCTGTAAAAAATCTCACCCTCTGTGTAGAGGCAAGAAGAAATTAGAGAGGGATGAAACAAAATGTGCTGAGAGAAAGTCAAACTGTAACCCCATCCTGCAGACAGATGCGAAACAGTCAATATTCTGCACCGGAACAGTTGACTGGGGAGGATTAGGAGCAGCCTTGGAGTTGCTGTTCTACAGAGAGAAGGAATTTAGCAGATATTTCCACAGAACTGGGACTTGCAGAGGAGGAAGGAGCCCCTCATTTGCACAGTGCAAGCGAACGTTGAAAAGCTGGTCTGAGCTGTTGCAGCTCACTTGGCCAACAGGAGAATCACAGAGCCATAGAATATTCTGAGTTAGAAGGGACTCACAAGGATCATCAAAGTCCGACTCCTGGCCTGTGGACAACCCTAAGAATCCCGCAATCTGCCCTTGTGAGAAGAAGGGAAACCTTTCTTTTGCCCTAGGAAAAGGCCAGCTCATCACTGGTGTCACTATTGCAAATTCTTCCCCAAAACCTTGGTTCAGCCGTCAGCCTTGCCAGTGATTTCAGCAGCTCGGTCAGCATTGTCTCAAACCCACATAACCACAACTTAACCCCAATAACTGTTTTTCAAAGGAAATCCTTTGGGGGCCACAAACCAGTTAAAAATGCAATCACTCTTGGGCTGCAAAGGAGATGAGAAAAATTAATAATCAAAGCTGCATAATGAACAGAATGGCAGCTTGCTTATGGAAGGTGCATTTTCATCTCCAGCAAGTGAGGAAGAAATGACTTCTGAGAATACAAATGAGGAAAATCAAATACCTCAAGATCTTTGGGAGGAAATTTTGACTTATCAGATAATGAGCTCGCTTTTAGTG
This sequence comes from Pardalotus punctatus, assembly GCA_013400915.1. NCBI lineage: Eukaryota > Metazoa > Chordata > Aves > Passeriformes > Pardalotidae > Pardalotus > Pardalotus punctatus. Next base: position 1,416,832 of record VZTX01023804.1, read on the forward strand.
ATGAGAATGATAATGATTCCATTACTAATACTGATAACAATAACAATGGCTGTGTGTAAGCTTAACAACATCAAATGGTTTGCATCTGGAGAAAGAATAAATTGTTAATATAAAAATAAGAAAGATGTGAAAAGATATTTTTTTTTAAAGCAGCATACACACAAAGCCTAACAGTAATAATAAATTATATGAAAAAATATAAAATTTGTTGTTATTATTATTTGCAGAAAGTAGAATAAAATTGTCAGGTTTAGGAAGCATTATTAACTTGAATTCAAGCCCATCCTGCTACCATCCTCAAGACTGAGTGCCATGATAAATATTCAGATGGCCAGAATGCTTATTAGGTGTGCCAGATTTCAATAGCCTGATCACTTGGGGCTGTCTGGAGGGGAAAAAGAAAATAAACACAAAAAGCCCCAAATATAGGCCAGTGTCCTCTGTTTTCTGGAGCTGGGAACTTTCTGCTTCTTGAAGATGATCCAAAGACAGTTACTGAAACCCAGTTAGACTGAAATGTGACCTACTTTCCCTTGATAGCAACAGCACCTTCTCATAGACATCAGTAGGTGTTGGAATGAAACCAAAATTATCAAGAAGATTGATAATGACTGAAGTAATTAGGTTAGTTGATTATCAAGTATACACCTTAAAATGTTTCATAAATCACAGACTGCCAGATCGAGCCTCAAGGGAAGATTCTACAGAGTCAACATGAGAAGTTAAGTTGATACAGAGAATATTATCATCTGCTGACATTTACCTTCCATCCCTTTATCTGAAATCATGCCTCTATTAATTCATAATCCATGATAAGTAAAATATACATCAGAGGAAAGCACTAGGTAATAAACCTTGCATTGTAATTTCCAGTCAAGGTAGTCAAAGCTACAGTTTTAATGAAGTTCCACTGCTCCCTTAGAACTCTGCAGGGAGGGAGGGAGTGATTCCAGTGGCCTTTAATGACAGCACTGCCTCTGTTGATCAGAGAACCCCACCTCATGCCTTGCTTGCAGATTCTCACCAGTGGCATTCAGAGAAGAGATGAATTGAGTTAAACACGGGCTCCAAGGAGTGTTAATTCCCTGGAATCTTCAGCTGCTGCCCTCTGTCACCATGGCTGCAAGAATGCCTTGCCCATTATGTGAGCACCGTGCTGCTTATTGAGGGAGCTTGGTCCTAAGTGAGCAGCTCCGAGGCAAGACAGGGCTGGCTGGTGAAATAACACAAGTTTAGATGATTTTTTTAAATTAAAAAAACCCAACCAAGCCACAAACCAGGTACATTTTTTTTCTAATCTTTCTCCTTGTTAGTTCATCCTGGCAGACTGAAAGCAAATTTAACAAAAGAGACCAAGGCATGGCAGAGAAGTGGAATTTTCTCTGGGTTGAGTGTTTTCAGCTGCTCTCAAGACATGCTTTCTGTCAATTTTACTTAATATTATACAGCTGTTCTAAGTGCTAGACTATTAAAAAACCCTCTGATTTCTCTTTGTTGTAGTTCCAAGATTTCCTGTCCTGAAGGAAATTGGTTTGGATACAAATGTGGAAAAAGTAGCCTAGCAGTTCAAAGGATTTATTCCAGAAAAGTTAGTCACACTTTTGCAATAGAATTTCCTGTGAGTAGAAATAAAATACTTCCTTATTTTAGTTAAAATAGTTGATGGATTTCCCTAATGTCCAACCTAAACCTCTCCTTAATGCAGTTTCTGGCCATCCCCTCAGGTCCTGTCACCAGAGAGAAGAAATCAGTGCCTGTTCCTCCTCTTTCCCTTGAGAGGAAGATGCCAACCCCAATGAGTCTCCCCTCTTCACAGGGAAAATGAGGTGAAAAATTTGTGGGTCACAATGAGGAGAGGTAGATCACCCAAAAATGGCTATTTTGTGCAAAACAGACTCAGCTTGAGGAAAATTAATATATTACCAATTAAAATAGAATTGGATAGTGAGAGACAATGACAAAAATTAAAACCACACCCTCCTCTCATCCCTTATTTTCCAGACTCAACTCCCACCTCCTATCCTGCCTGTGGACACGGGGAGTGAGGAATGAGGGCTGAACTCAGACTCATTGAATGGGCAGTGGGACCAGAGCTTTGAGAAATACACAGTGACTCTTACAGTTGTTGTATTTCACACTTCCTTTCTCCTTCTCCAAAATTAACTCTAATTTTGATCACAGTCTCTTTAGTTAGGAATGGATCTTTCTTCTAAAGAGCATCTGTGTGGGTTGATTTCCATACACAGTGGCAAATGATTTTGCCTAATTTGACCTGTAAATGGAGAAAGAAGGGATAGAACATATCACACAGTGAATAAAGGGACTGGGACTGCATGAAATATGTAGGAGAGCTTTTAAAAACTTACATTGATTAATAGCTTGTATAAATTTAAGCAAGGCTGTACCAAATGCAACTATGATTTATCAATATTTAACTGTGAGACGGATAGCCACGAGTAATCAATAACAACAGACAATTAGGATACTGAGGTAATTAAGAGGATGGCATTGGATGGCAAATGGCTCTAATATCCTCACGAGAGGGCTCTAATGCTGATAATGGTAATGGGCAGCTGTAGGGAACTGCTCAGCATACAGCCACAGGGATGGGAAATGGGAAATGGGAAATGGGAAATGGTCCTGATGAGAATTCCCAAATCTTTGAGCTTTCCCAGCCCACTGTGGCCCACCAGGCACTGCTGTTGGTCCTTGGTGTCCACACTCCCAGAAAATACTTTGCTGAAACCAACTCTCATATTTATTTTTTTTCCCATTTCATTATTCCATATTGACATTTTAATTCCATATTCCAAAGGCAATGCTCCTTTCAAATAGTTCCTTTTCCCCTCATTCTGCAGCTGTCCTAACTATGCTGTTCCTGCATTATTTTTCCTATGTGCTATTTATTGTGTTAAATCAGCCAGTTGTTAGTTCAGCAGTTCCGCTGCGGTTTGTAGATATTCTCGGGCCTTAAAATTATGCAAAATCAGCAATTTGGTTAGTTCCTGTCTCGCCACAAGTAATGCCAAATGTATTTTCACAGGGTTGGCAAAAATTACACCAAGGCCCATCTTGTCTTTAATGATCCCTTCTCTGCTACTCTGGTACAATATTATGTTAAGGCCTGTGCAGCTCATTGGTTCCCTTCACCTGAAATAGCAAATTATGGGAGAGCCTATCAGCCTGCCTTGGCTCACTGGTTCCCTTCCCCTGCTGTGGAAAAAAGGCATCTATGTTGTTTTTGGATTTCCCCTTACATCGTCTCCATCAGGAGAGCACTTAAAGAGAATTCACTGGCAATTTCCTCAATTTAGAAAAATCATTTTAGCCTTATTGATCAACAGAAAATTAGCTGCATAGCTTGAAAATTGTTCTTGATCCTCTCTGATACCATTTTTGGTTGTTTTTTCTTCCTGCAGCAATACATTAGTTTTAGAATAGTTTTTCAGGCAAATAGCAAATAATCATGCCTGTAACAGTAATTTCTGATTCTATTGCACACACATGGAGTATTGGATGCTGGCACGGTACAACGGAATATTTAGATGGGAAACAATTGAAATGGGCTTTGTGTTTTAGCTGATAAAGTTACCACCTGAGATATTCAGAGGAAAAAAAAAAAGCTGTAAAAAAGTCTATATACCAATACATCTGTAATTGACAACTTTGATAACTTTGCAATTTTTTGTAAAGAAAGTAGCTGATGTGCCAATCAGACACAGGATATACATGTAAATTAATTGCCGTTATGGTCTTGGCATTCTTGCCAATGAAATTATAATCTTAATATTAAAAATAATATGTTATTGGTTTTGAGATACATTTTTATTATATAAAGATGCACTCAGGGCAGCCACAGTAACTGCAGTTTTAAGCAGAATCTAATTTTTGTTTGTCCTTAAAGCCCTTGGAATATTTTATGACCATTCAGTAGGTTTTTTCAGAACAAGGCCAGGGGAAGAGTGGTGCATCCTCACTTTCTGTACACTTTACTGTTCTTGTAATGAGCCTGTTCTGCCAAACTCACGAGTACCAAACTGATTTCTATACTTATCATAGAAATGACAAGAATCTACTTCATATTTTGCAGTTTGAGATAGTTAACTTGCTCAGAATATATTTTATTATGAGGAAACCATAGCCTGGACAATTTATAGATTAATAACAACTGAAAAAAGTTGGTTATGGTTTAAATGAAGAATGTGTCAGTCCTACTAAGAAGTAGCACACTTTTACTATGAGGTGGGAAATAAGATATTTGCAAAGAAAATGTGTATGTGCACCAAATATTAAATTTTGAATCATTGCTTTATTTTAACATTTTAACAGGCCTATTTTAACGTTAAGCATAAACTAGGGCAGGTTGTTTCAAGAAATTTATTGTCTACATTGAAAGATACTGGACAATCTAAATCTCCCTTATATGGCTCAGTGATATTCTGTTTAATTTTAGATACCATTTTAAATATCCAGTGAGTCATTTGTAATAAATAAGTTTGTGGGGAGTAAAACCCTTGCTGATTGGTAACTTGGGACACTTGGGGTTGGCCACAACAGATGCGATTCTGCTCCGTTCTGTGGGTGAATCTCTGATTCAGTTCCCTACCTGTAGCAGCAAATCAAAATCACATCGTAACACAGGGCCTACAAAATCTATTTCACTGAAAACTCTGCAGGATTAAGAAGCTCAGATAATAAAATATCGAGGTGTTGTGTGGGCTCGTGGCTGATACTCCTTTATCAGCCGCAGGTAATGCCACCAGTTTCAGCAGCAGGATACCTGCGGCGTTACTGCACGCATGGCTCAGCCCTGCTTTCCAAAATGATGTCATGGAAACAGCTCTGAGAGAGACAAAATAAGGTATTTATGTGCCCCTGGGTAAGGGGCAGCTGTCCTTGCGCTTTCTGATTTCTGTCTTGTAAAGATGGATCTATGTGGTTTCTTTCTGACAGAAACACAGCAGCCCCGAAAGACACCCGATCCTCCTGGGAGGTTCTCCCTGTGGCCAGCAGGTTCCAGGGATCTGCTGCTTCCCTGGGATGGGAGTTTTGCCTGGAAAGGGCTGCAGTACAGTCCCACAGCTTAGCAGATAAAAACTGAAAACTCGCTGCTAATGAGAATTAAAACAGTTCACATACATCGCTTATTTTTTCCTAAAAATGTTTTGACTGCAGGTTTTTCCATCCCTCAGTGAAATGCATTTGGCAGAGAGATATTTGAACCTGCAGATATACACATGTATATAAATTGTGTGTGTGCCTCTATATATTTATATATATATGCATATACATGCACATATATATAAATATTTATATGAAAACATGCACATCCAGTGCTTTTATTTTGTGCTTTTTGTTTTCATGAGTAAGGCAGACCTTGAAAAAGCCTATGAAACCTTTTGAAGTGTTTTTAGGAAGTTTCCGACCAATTTATTCCAGATTCTTTAATAAATTTACATTTTAACATCCCATTAAAGCCTAATTATTTGGAACAACCAAAGAAGAAAACACAGAATTAAAAACAGAGGGAACATTTAAAGCCCTGATATAAAATGTTTGCTATTTTCATATAGTTATTTACAACTGTGTTCTGGCTGAATTAATGAGTTAATTTATTACCTGTATATGAGTATTTATCGTTGGTGTCATTATTATGTGACTGTAATTTTAATTAATTCCTTGACAGCGTGTCTGTGATTTCTGTGTGGAACATTAAATGTCAAATTGGCTTTCTTTGTTGCCTCATTTGTAAGCATTAAAGTATTTATGTACAGTACAAAGAAATTAGTAACAATTACTGTAATAGATCTATTGCACATGCTAAATGAAAGCAGAGTGCAAAAAACCCACCCTGTTGAAGTTCAGAGAACTTTGGATTGTTTGCAAGTTAGATTGAGCATAGAACATGTGTTCAAATGCAAAAAAATAATAATCCATATATCATTCCTGTGTGTCTCCATGTGTGTGTTTATTTCATGATTTCTATTTGATTTTTCAGGAGCACATTATAGAAGGATACTTTTCACAGTGATGCTGCGGCAGAGGTGAGCAACTGCAATCACATCAGCAGTGATTAAGTGATTCTGAATGCTTGTTTTATTTATATTTAGATTAGTGAGAATCAGCTCAAAATCTGAGTTTATCAATCAGCTGGGGTATTTTTCAATGTAAGTGCATATTATGGCAGAAGAGGAAGTTCCATAGAGCTGGATAATTATTGGATTAGCCCTGAAATTCTAGATAATGCCCCATGCCTTCCCAGCAGTAGTAGGAGTAGTAGTAATAGTGGTAGTATGGCCCTAGAAATCTGATTTTCATCTCAACCCCATGCTAATTCTAACTGCAAATCTGCTTAGCCTGTTTTATGTCAAAGCACCATAGATGAACATAAGAACTAAGAAAGGTATGGCAATGTCAGATGAATGTTTTCTGGAAAAAAATCGATTTCAATTTTTTTCTGAATAGAATAGAATAGAATAGAATAGAATAGGCTTTAGGCAAAACTTTTGCTTCTTGCAATTTTGTAACTACATTTCCCATTCCACATGCAAGTCTTGAAAGGATTGGGTGCTGGGATTTTGCAAATTTCAGCAAACCTGCTAAAGCTGTGAGTAGTTACTACAGTGTGTTGACACCCTGTAATGCTTGTGAAGCCCCTTCCTGTTTTTGTACTGGCCCAGAATAGAATTTTACAGCCAAAGCTGTTAAAGATACTGGAGATAATTCAGTGGAACTCGCTTTTTGAAGTTGTTGAAGGCGTGGATAGAAACCTCAAGGACAAAGCTAAATCCGATTTTTAGGTGCAAGTATTTGGTGGTGAACTAGAAGAGGAAACTTCTAATTTTTATTCAGAGTGGTCATCCTTATTTGATTGATCATTCTAACTATTTAGAATTTTTATTATCCTCTTAGAGTATTGTATTCTTACCCTCAGTTGAAATTTGAAATAATAGATATAAAATACAGGTTGGGGAAAGCCATTTAATTAGCACAAAAAATTGAAAACATAGGTCCTAAGAAACCTAACCATAATTTTAGGTTGATGAGGTAGCCTGAATATATCTTTTTAAGTTCCATATTTTAAACCTTAACATAATTAAAATAGGCTAAATTTTTTAATCTCTACACCTACTTTTCGTTTACACATATATTGATAAACAGTCCAGGAGATGCTTTAATATAATGCTTTATATAATGCTGATTGCAAAAGAAAACCTTATTTCTCACAGCAGAAAAATCCACCCACGTGGAATCTTTTGAGTGGTCCAGATAAGGATCTTCTGTATTAATGAAGCTTATTTGCATGGTAAAGATGCTTATTTTGTGTTTTCCTGCTTTGGTGTCGTCTCAGCCTTTCATTTGCAGATTAAACAGGCAACTGAACATGGTGGGGGGGGTGGTTTTGTATAAACTTTTTTTTAGTTGTGGTATTTTTTTGATCCAGGAACATTACAGATCAAAATGCTGATCTTTATGAAGTCACCATACTGATGTTCGTATTATATTAGAGTATATGGCTAAAAAGAGGTTGGTGTTAAAGGGCATAATAAAAAATTTCTTTAGGTTCAGATATCTTCTAGGATTAATGCAGTGATATAAATAACTAAAAAATAAGAATGGATTAATGCAGACCTAAATAAAGAGTGTTGAGTCCACAAAGTTGCCATGCAGTTACCGCAAGAGCAGATTCCAGTGTAACCACACACTGAAGCATTTATTTCATTTTTTAAAACTTTTTTTCAAAATCTGAGCCACAGCTCTTTCAGGACCGGCTTATCAAGTGTCAGGTTTACTCTACATGGGTGCATAAATCCTCACATTTGAGCTTCCATAAATTAAGACTGGTTTGAGCAGGAGCACAATGTTATGGCAGTACTTCGCTCCCCTCTGGAGCTGGGGAACCATTGTTCTGTGAACAGGACCTGCCGAAAAAAGACAGATCTGCCCTAAAGAGTTTCTAGTCTAAACAGACCTGACAATAATAGGAGGAAAGAGCTGTTATTCATATTCTCTTCTCATACCTGAATAACTGATTCATAGAAGATGTTATGAAAAGCCCATAAAAGTCAGGAAAAGGCTCCCAGTGATTTCAGTGGATCTATGATATGATATCAGCCAAGCACTTAGGGACAGGCTTAAATGATTGTCTCACTCTAAGGCCTGTTCCACACAAGGTTTGCAGAATAGGCTGGAAACTGCATTTCTGGTGCCAGTACTGGATGAATTACCCCAAAATGCTGTAATTTTGCCAAACAGTAAATCTATTTATGGAGGCTATTCAGTCTTTCAGCAGTTAGACAATCCCATATGTATGGGAACACGCACCTTGCATTTCAGTTAAAGCCCCCAGATCTGATTTGTAGCCTATGAAAATCAATTCAGTTCTTCAGCAGACTTTGCCTGCTGACCCCAGGGAATTTTAATCATTGATAGAAGAATTCCAAAATTGATCTGATGTTTAAGAAAGAATTTCTTCCCTGCTACCACTGAAAATACTGGGTTTGTATCATCCTTAGAAATGTCTTACTCATTCTCTCTGAGTAATATGCAGTAAAGTAGGTCATAATCTGGGGCATCTGAAATACCAGTTGTAGTGAGTCTTGCATGCAGCAGCCAAGGGTGAGTTTCTCCCCACCAAGGGTGAGTTTCTCCCCACCAGAGCACTCTTCAGACCTCCCTGGCTGGGTCTTTGTTCAGGCTCCTCATCGATGGAGGGAGGAACTCAGCCTGTGCTGGGGTACAGATCATGCAAGGAAGGAAAATGGAAAATCATCTGGGCAGTGGGAAAGAAACACTGATAAAAATGAGGTGGTAGCAAGCCATGGAAGAGAGGCTAACCTGTTCCAGCATACTAGAACATCAAATATGTGTTCTGTTATGGGGTATTTATTAGCATCACTAAACATTATTAATTATGCAAGGAGACAGAGCTCATGGCATGCATAATCACACATACACACCCCATCCTCCTTGTCCCAGAATGTTTATCACCTCACATTTTCATTTGGCCAGATGAGAATGGGCTGGAGTAGAAAAGTGTTTCAAAGGCACCAAATTTGTGGTTTTGGCTAGAGATACCTCTCGGAATGAGAAAGGAAATCGAGGTCAAAATCCCTTGTCATTCTCACAGGGCAAGGGCACAGCGGATGTTTGAGCAGCCTTGGTGACTGAAAAGGGGGAAGAAAAGAGAGAATAACAAAAACCAAGACAGGCCCATTGGCTCAGATACATTCAGAGCATGCTTCTCTGTTAAAAATCATTTCATGAGGAAAAAGTGTTGGAGAAACAGTTCCATGGTAGACGATGGAGGGGAGAAAAAGCAGCCTTGCACTTGAGCAACCACAAGAGTTCTGTGATAGCTTCACCACCATAGCTGAGAATATTTAACACACAAATAACTCACTTGTCCTTCAAAAATGTTCCTTGTCTCCAAAGTATGTATTGTGTAGAGGAAAAATTCATTTAACAGAAATTCTTTACTAAAGTTAACAGCAAATATTTAACTACCCATGCAAGGCAGGAAATAGCAAGTTTAGGACTGTATCTCTGGTTTATTATGTTTTGTTACACCACAAGTGACACCAAATTTGAGTGGTCTGCAGCTGTGGGTGCAGTCTGTGCTGCAATGTGTAAGCACAGCTGGTTGCATTACAAATGCAATCTCACACAGGACTTGGAGCAGGAGAGAACTGTTGAGGATTTTTGGAACTGCTGGGATTGGACTATTGGGATACCAAGGACTGTTGGGATTGAAGTGAATCCTTACTATGATTATAATGTTAAATGTTTTTGTTAGAGTGTCCAAAGCAAATCTTATCCCCTTGGGTGTCCAGCAAATCTTTAAGAAAGGCTTCATCTTGAGTGTGATGCTGCAGATTAAATTGACTTTAAAATGGTTTTTTTTATTGGAGATAGATCAGTGGCAATGCATAGGCAAGCATTTTTCAGTTTTACAGCAGGTAAATAAGAGTCTTTAATGGTCTTGTTTTGAAAGAAGCGTTCCTGTGCTTCATTTTTTACATAATGGGAATCTGGCAGTTTTGCCTCAGTTGGTACTGGGTGTTTCTCCACGCCCTGATCACTGTAGTTGGTCAGAACACCTGCAGCCAAAAGCTCTGTTAACTTGTCTTGGCAATTCTGGTTTGCTTGTTTGCCTGCTTCGGGCATGGTTGTTCATTTTGCTGTGTCTTTGAAGTTAACTTAGGCTTGCTGTTAAAATAGTGTGTGATTTCCCCTTTCCTGAATGCTTTATTTTCTCATTGACTGACACAAATATCCCTTAGTTGTCAATGCTCATTAAAAATCCTTGTCTCTTATTCTGGACTTGGATAAATGTCAGTGAATTCCAGGTTCTTTTGCTTTCGTGCCTTTTAAGAAATTCTCAAACCACGCCATAATGCTCAGTGGCAATGATAAGCCTTTTGCTTCTCACTCTGTGGAAGAGGGGGATAAAAGTCCTCTGAACTTGTCTGATTTTTATGGGTGCTGCTGGTAATTAAGGAAGCACTGCTGAGTTTGAACAGAAAACGCCGCAGTTCTTACCTGTTGTGAGTGTATCTGGTAGGATGTGATCTCTGCGGCCCAGAAAAAATGGTCCTATAAGGTTTGAATATTACTCAGTAGAGAGTCTCCAAAACTACCTGAGCATAACTGCATTGCAAATAGCCATTGATAACCATTTGTGTTAATCACGTGGAATTTTTGGCTGCTAAAGAAAATGCAGCAGAGGTTGGAAACTTGGAATCCTACCAGTTTAGAGACCATCCCTGCTGCCTGCAGGGGAAAAGCTATCTGTAAAGGTGGGAACAAAAAACCAACTTTCTATTGGCATTAGATCAATTAGAACCGAAAAATAAAGATTCACATTTTTGGGTATTAGGATGGTCATAGATTTAGAGGAGAGCTGTGTATTTCACCCTGAGGGGTTCTGGTAGCAAACAAACCTTGTGATGCCCCAGCTGCCCCGCAGGGGTGGGGATGCAGCTCTGGAGGGAAACCCACCCTGGCTGGTTCCTCCTGGGGGCTGCACAAACCCTCGGCTGGGGAAGGCTGAGCGAGGAGTGAGCAATAATCAACAGTGCCATCTTGTGAGCACATCCTGCACATCCGTGCGGGAGTTCAGGCAGCAATAAAAATCACATTTCTGCGCTGCTGCCTTTCAGGAGTACCCAGATCTGTGTGAGCAGCTAGCTGTTCAAACACTGGGATCATGGATTGCCTCCTTGTGTTAAGAGAGCCCTGTCCTGGCCATATCCCCTGATCTTGTAGGCAGGGCTGTCTGGTGGTTTATCCTGTAAATCGATACCTACTATCAAATACAGTAGTGCATAGCAGTATCTTACCTCCTTGTATCCCCTGTGACCTTTCTTCTTTGCTTTCTTATTGTCATTCAGTGAGTAAGAGCATGCAAATCCACCATGAAAGGCGTTTTAGCAAATAATAGTCAATCCTACTTTATAAAGAATGATTTATGATATTATTTCTGATACTTGTTATTGGCTCCATTCCTCGAGATGATGAAGAACCTATCTTTATTAACCTCAGCTAGCTGAAAACATTTCATCTATGAGTTTTTCTGAAGAAATGCATCTCGGTAACTCATGATGGAAGGCATCTGTGCTGACCCATCAGCGCTGCTGTGACTTTCAATATATTATACTTAATAACAGATAAACATCCTTAGCCAGAAACAGAATCCTGCACTGCAGCTTGATTACATCTGCAAAGAGCAGTGATTGCCCTGACTATTTGAATACAAAAACAGTGAGTGATGGCAAGCAAACACAATCTGTTTAGAGCCCAACTGATGAAATACTTTTGACGCTCAAACCAAGGGTTTGTCATTATTCCAAGGTGGTGAGTGCTCCCCACATTGATTGTGGCAGTTGTCCCTAATCTAGGTGGGTAGACAGTGAACACAGGGGCACCTGCAGCTGAACTTTTCAAAGTAAAAGTGGGCCAGAATGGCTTCATAAAAGATTGCTGGAACAATGCAGTCAAGAGGAACAGCCGCTGTGGATTTCTTCATGCCAAGGCTGGATGCTGCCTGGAAGATAATGTTTGGACAAATGTAACTATTGTGCTCAAGCAGAATGATTGTGAGTAAAAAAATTACCATGATGCATTGCTGTTATTTGCTTTTAAACCCATTTTAAAGAACTAATTGATACCACCACTAAATTTATTTTTAGGGAAAATCCTTAATCATGAACAAAGATATTATAAAAGTTAGTAAAAGACAGAAGCCTTTGATGACAAATTTATTTGTACCTTTGTTGCATTAGTAGCCTCTGTGTTTTGAGGGCCTCTGGGAGCTTCACTGATATTGATTTGATGCTGTGGGTCTGCAGCAGGTCAGACTAGATGGATCTCTGGTGAAAATCACCTGGGAGGCCACCGCTCATACAGTGCAGGCAGCAGCATTCAACTTCAAAGGCTCACTAGAATTTTAACACATAAATATTACAATAACAGGTTTTTTTGGGATGGCCAGAGCCTTCCTCCTTTCCAGGTCCATTAATTTAAAGGAAAATGGTAAGGACAAAACCAAAGCAAACCAAAACCCCATAAAACAAAACCAAAAAGCCTAACCCAAATCAAACCAAATAAAAAAATCCTATTCAACTATTTCGGATGTCTTCACCATTTTTTTTGTGACCTGGATATTTTTATGGTACTGTTGTGCTCTCATGTAGAAAGCAAAGACTTTTGTTTTTCAGTGCTTAATTGATTTATACACAAACACATACATATAGAGTATACATTGCTGATGCAATACCCAAAGGGAAAGAAAGGAGAAAAAGAGACATTTTGGTGTGTTTGTTGTCAGGAAATGTCATGATTCATCTTTCATGAGCATCTGCAAATATGCATCTGCCAAATCTATTTTACTAAAAGCTTGTTCTCAGCCAAACATATTCTCACCCCAAGAGTACAACATTTTTGATTGACAAGTAGAAAAGGATTAATGATTACTTGAATGTCTCTACAGATTCCCACACTCCCATTTTCTGCTGCACAATAGGAACAAGGACCATGATTCACTCTCAGTGTCACATGGTAGGAATAACTTTATTGTTTCTCCAGTTCTGTACATATCCTTTTGAAGTGACACCAAAAAAACAAACAAAGCCTTACAGGATGAAGACTAGGGCTCACCCTCAGCGGCTAGCTTTGCTTTAAAATTTACTTAGTTCCTAACTGCTATTTCCAGAGCATTGCATTCTAATCTGCATGAGGCTGTACTAATGAAATGAAATTTATAGAAGCTGGTGTCATTCTTGGTCTGCTATTAAGAGGGTCTGTGGCAGTCCACAGATAAAACTGTGGTAATTATCAGGGCTCATCAGGCCACACAGCTTCCTGTCTCTCTCTGATTTCATTCAGCCCTTGCTCTCACACTTAGAGAACAAAATTTCCATTAAAGCTGTGCAGTGAAATTGTTACCCATGTTTTAACAGGTTGAACATAAAAATTGCACTGGGGCATTAAACTAAAGTTTGATATCCTTTGGTAAGGATGTCCTTTGCCATTCTGTGACTGCATTTCAGCCTGAGACTAAACATTACAAAGCACATGAAGTTGCTGCTGAGCTTCGTGACAGTTCTGAGCCAGTCTGCTGGTTTTCATTAAGAGCAGGGGAGAGAAGGGAGAGGAAACGTTCCTATTTATTTGGGCAAATGGTGTCAGCATCTTCTGAAATCAGCAAACAGTAAGCCCAAGCCAGGGACATTAAACTTTATTTAAGATCATTGAAATAACTTATGTCCCATGATTAGGATTAAAGCTCAGATATTTTAACATGCAAGAGCTGCTCTCTAATCTTAAACCCCTGGTCATTTCAATATAGAAATAAAGTCATGCCCTCAAGATTGTGATTAAATGTGGATAACATCACATCATGGTTGGCCATAAGGATTAATTCTGGGTACTGTAAATGATAAAGCACAGAAAGATCACCAATGATTTCTAAGTATTGTTTTGTAGTATTAGAAATTAGACAAAAAAAAAAAAAAAAAAAAGCTCTGTTTTAACAGTATTCATTCACTTGTCCTTCTTCATCCTTACTGGTAAATTGACAGCATTTCATTAATTAATTTATCTTGGGCTTCCTTCCTTGACAGGTCCATTTCTAATTTAATCTGTTTTTTTCTTTTTTGCCAGAGAAAAAACTTGACTAACCTCATCTTGTTTAATGTTTAATTGTATTTTTATCTCCTCTATAAAAGTAGCAAACCTATCAGTAAAATGGTTTGGTGTGTGCAAATCCCCTGTAGCTGTCCACAAAAGCCATTTAGAAGGATTGTCGCTCTTACCTCTTACTTTCTTTTTTTTTTTAATTTTAATAGTTCATTCGTGTAAACTAAAAAAAATATTCAAAACACCAACAGAACTCTGTGTGGTTCATTTCTTTTCTAATGCGGGGTGAATTTCTGAATGTGTTTTCTGTGCTGGAAATGCAAATACCTGTTTTGGCTCACTCCCTCCCCATCCTGCTGCCCACCCCTCTGGGGTGCAGATTAAAGGCATGGTCCCCAGTATAGAAAGGATAAGTGAGTTAATAAAAGGTAAAGTACATAGGAGGCTTGAGTAAATGGAGCATATAATTTTTTCATGAAGTGGTCTCTTAAGTTTCATTTTGCAAGGCGTCATGATTTTCTACATATTTATGAAAATATGAAAGAGTGAACTCGATGTTTAATGTGACATCTACTTAGCAATTTTAAGCAAGACTGTATCTTGCTTTCCCTGTCAGAAACCCCAGAATCTTTCGCAGGCACTGCCACAAATGATAACAAGTCCTGTTTCGAGTTTCTGTGATACTGCAAACCTTCCTCCGGAGCTCCTTGTCTTACAGAACAAGTCTGCTTGCCAGTTTGTGCTGTTCGGTAACATGTGAGCAAAAATATTGTCAAACTGATTCTCAAGGATGGAATAAAGATTCTTCAAGAATAAAAGTTGGTTAAGATCACTGTATACGTATAAAATTAAGTGCAACTCTTAAGAGAGATGGGTGAATATAAACTTTTGAAAAACTTATGAGATAGGAGTGGGGTTTTTTCCTAACATCCAAATGGTGTTTTCAATCTTGGAAGCTCTAAAGCCGTTTATAAAGATAATTAGGCATAAATGTCCCCATTTCACAGCTGTGCAAACAGAGGGAAACAGTTCTGTAACCTACTTACCAAAATCTTACAGAGGTAAGCAAATCTTGAGCCACCAGATTGCAAGCACTGGTTCGTTAAGATTGCTTTTGTGTGCCTGCTTCTTTTTAGCTAAATTAATTAATATTGATATATCAAAGCAGCAAAAGTAGACCTAGATCTCAAGCTCATAAGATGACCTGTTTCATTTCTGTGTAACATTACATTTCTTTGATGAGACATCAGCTTCAGAACAATTCAATATATTTCAGTTCTCTGCCTTTGAATAGCATTAAAATTTCCAGTTTCATGTCTGGGGAGTTGTAAAGTGAGAGGTACCTGTCTGTAGGGCTGTGAGAGCATCACAAACTCAGGAATGGAGCAAGGAACCATCCAGGTGCTGCCTCAGCCACCAGCTGCAAGGAAGGCATTGAGGAAAGGTGCTTGTAAACAGCCAGGCTTTGCAGTTTTCAAAGTACACAGCATATAGAATCCTGCTTTAGCAACATCTCCATGACAACTGCTTCAGAATTCATGCCACATAATGTATAACTTTGCTGTTTAAAAAAAAAAAAGGGCCCTGCCAACATACTAACAAGGCCACATTCTTGAAAATTAAATGAACCTGAAAGATTTTTTAGCAATCAATTAACCATTAGATAAAGATTAAGGGACATTAGACAGTAAGAATGACAGTATTTATGGCTTTGATGTGATCATGAAATCTCATTCGTTGCTCCTCCACCATTCTCACCATTTCAAATCCCCGTAATTGATACTGATGCAACATTTCAGTCAATAGCTATAAAAGGGAATGAGGAAATGGCTCTTCAGCCTTTAATGAGTAAATCTGACCGCACTGAGCTTCGGATTTCAGAATTTTTTGCTAATCTTCTTTTAACTGAAAGAGTTGGAGTGTTTGAGGCGTATCAACAGGTTTGGGAATTGGCAAACAATAGAATGATGGCAAAGATAATGGAAAAATGTGTCCTAATGCTGTGAAGAGAATTAAAACTATTAAAATGCCTTTCCCAGTTATTGCTTCAATGCCAAGATAACCAATCAAATAAAACTACTGCTGTAAGATTAATGGACATCCTGAAAGGTATGAAATGCAGTGTAAGTTTAGTTCTGTAAATTTACCAAGACAACAGAAGTGTAGATAAATCGTGAGAGGGAGAAACAGATTCCAAATTTTTACTGGCTATATATTACTTTAGGAGGCAGAAAAAGGCAGCAAGAGTAACAGGGAAAAGCATGTTATGTTTATGGAATTTGAGCATCCTAATAATTGTTCTGCTTTAATTAACATCTTGTTTTCACTTGGTAATTTTATTTTAAATAACAAGTCTAGGAAATGCTGGGACACAGGCCTTGACTTCCTTCTTTCATAGCATTAAAAGGGGATCTGCCATCATAAGACTGCTCACTTGTTTCTATGCTGACTTTTGTATTTGGAATTGTGTGTCAGGTTGTATAGAATATGTATTGATTTCAGAACTGAGGAAGAGAAACTACACAGGATATCAATAGGAAGGAATTGTCAAATGACAAGTAAAATACTTCTGTTGGGTTATAAAATTTGGTTAAAGAAACACCAAGGTAAAGAAACACATTCTGGAATGAGAAACACGAGTCCAAACTGCAAGGACCTCCTCATGAGACAAATTACTGACTTCCGTTTACAGGTTTTAACTACCAAAAAGAGAAGCTTAACTCCTCAGTGAGACCTAATTCAGAAAAAATTACATTACTGGCCAAGTGACAGCAGCTGTGCAGAGCTAATCCCAAAGCAGGGTGTGCTTATATCAGAAACACCTGATGATTTTGACTATTTTCTGAGTATCTTTCCTTACTGCACTTCCTCCAGTGGATGAGAGGAGAATTCAACTGAAACATCCAGTAATAGTTCAAAATAAGACTGATGCATCACCCTTTTCTGCAGGGTTCCAGGTATGCAGTATTATTTTGAGATTTATGTGACTCTGGAGCAGAATTTACATTGCTTGGTTTACAGAGAGGTGGCATTTTGGTTTGAAAATAGACAATCTGGTGCTTGAACCTAAGGAATTGAGGCAATTCCTTATTTCATCTCTTCAGGGCTATATACTAATGTATATTTTGGGGTGTTGTTTGTATTGCCTGTCGTGTTCCTCAGTTCCTAGGGCTTGTGCTTCTGCAGAACCCTCAGACTTTAGCAGCGGGGGAGTGGAAGAAGGGGAACATTTTGTACAGCATAAGGACAGTTTAATTTTCCACAGCTAAAAATGACAAAAACTCCCAGGGGAGTTGAGCTGCATTTTTCTTTTAAACAACAGAAAAATAGGCTTCTCTCAGAAGATTCTACAAGGTCCATAGACAAACTTCTGCTTTCAGTTTTAGCGGCAGGTTGCATTAGAAATATTTAAGTAAGGAATGAA
Source organism: Pardalotus punctatus (assembly GCA_013400915.1). Taxonomy (NCBI): domain Eukaryota; kingdom Metazoa; phylum Chordata; class Aves; order Passeriformes; family Pardalotidae; genus Pardalotus; species Pardalotus punctatus. The sequence goes on from VZTX01023804.1 coordinate 1,434,395, forward strand.
GGAGGCGGTTGCACACAGATATCGATAACAATGCAATGGAAAAGATGATCAGGTACAATTTTATTGTTGCCACTTCCAGCCAGAGTGCCTGGGGGTCTGGGCTGAATGAGGCTGGGCCTTCCACAGATGAACCTTCTCAGTAATAGCACTGCCAAATAGGGAACTCTCTTCTAGTTTAATTATGTTGACCATTGACAAATATTTCCTTTATCTCTGACCATGTCATCCCATGTTTCACTTGTTCCCCTAACCCTGTGTATTTATCCCTTCCCTTCTGTCTGCAATCCATATAGCTCTGAAATATATCTTCCCTTCTACATACAGTATTTGCTCTGTTAATTCTTCCTTTTCCCTCTTTCTTCGAAGAGCTACTGCTGTGTTGAACAACTTTCCTACATCCCTGTCCTCAACTCTTGTCGTCCTCTCAGACTTCCAGGCTGTGCTGCTCAACACCCTGATATTTGGGTTTTGTACAATGCTAAGAATATCGGTGTTTAATAAATATCAGTATGGGAAAGGCACAGTTGCTATAAGAGAAATAAATAGCTCTGGAAAAAATCGAGATACTGCTGCCTCTGCAACAGCCACTGGCTGCACCGACTGTAAAATGTAACTAATAACTAAATTGTCAGTTTTGGTGTGTGCTAAAGAATGTCATACATGTAGATATTTACTTTCCATTATCCTGGCAACCCCCAGTATATATATCCTTTTGGTGGAATGTAAACTCCTTTCAAGATGACATTTAAGAAGAATTTAATCTGTATAAAGCACTAACAAACTGAGGCACAGCGGATTTATTCATTTAAGAGAATTATTCATTTAATTTTCACCATTTAGTATTTATATTCATTTACCATTCATTTATTCCCTTCATTTTTATTCATTTATTCATTTATCAAATATTCATTTTAATGGTTTTCATTATCACTATAGTAACTGTAGGGACAGATTTGCAATAATTTTATTCCTTAAATAGGTTTAGTCTTGGAAAATCTACATAACAGGGTAAGGCCGCTTGCTCTGTCAGGTTCATTCCCTTTTCTCAGAATTGTTTGTCTCTTTACTCCCCTTGCTTTTTTACAGCTTTCCCTTGTTTCCCCTAAATTCTTTTCTATGTTTTATGACAACAGCTTAGTTTGGTGGTATTAGACCAAATGCTTGACTGATGTGAAGTACTGAAATCTGAGTGCTGTTATTCAGTGCTTTGGACACTGATTTAGTCTGCTTGTTTCTCCACATATTTTACTTTTCTTTTCCCTGTATAATGGCTTTTCCTCGAAAATTCACCTCTTATTCCCTTTTAATGCCAGTTCCATTTCTATGTAAATGAGTCCCCTGCAAGCCAGGAAACAATGACCTTTTAAGCAACAAGCGTTTTGAACTGCAGCAGAAGAAAGTCTAAACCTCTGAAAACATTGGGTTCTGTGTATTCATTTCCATTGGAGCACTGAGAATTCAGGTATTTTTTTGCTTTGTTTTATTTTTGTTTTTTTTAAAGCCATTTTTTTCTCTGATGTGAAAACAGTGGATGACAAATATCTTTCAACTTCACTAAGCATCAGATTGGGCTTTTCATGAGGAGAACAAGGACTGGATCACTTGACACCTTTTGTATAAGGGCAGTGCTTTTGAGCTGGAATTCTTTGGTTATGGCTAGATGGACTGATGACGGTGGATGCAGTTGAGTCCTTCATGTGTATTACCAGTCACCTAAAAGGAGCTCTTATGTGTGGTGAAACTTTATCCTGGGGAGCAGGATATTCACAGATGAACCCAGGCTTGTTTTTAGTGAAAGATTAAGTTGTTTGTGTTTTTTACCCTTCCACCTTCAGTGAGCCCCAATGTCCTAGAAAATCTCTCTGTGACTGCTTTAATGCTTCTTTGCAGCACAGCTTCAAAACAGTGGCAGCATCTTGTCTGCTCTATTTAAATATTTTCATCCTTAATCAAACACTGCATTTGAAACTTAAACTCAATTCTCTTTAGACAACTCTAAATTCAAGCTATTTCCATCATGTAATCTTTCACAGCACGTCTGTGCTGAGTTGGGTCAGAAACTTTGGTGCTGTGTCAACAACAGAAACACAGCTGAAATACTTCGTGATTGGTTGGTTAGTACCTATATTTAATACCTGCAATTTTAAAAAATATTATTACATCACCAGGATAAAATAAAAAAATCAAACCCCTATCCTTGTAGAAAGCATCATGAGCTGGGTATTCCCTACAATTCTATATTAAATAAACCAAACTGCTTCAGATATTTACATTCAGAAGGTTATCTTTGTTGCCAGAAGTGTTAGAAGTAATTTTCTGTACAATGAAATCTTAAGTTTGTAGAGTGTCTTGTGACTGCGCAGAAAAACCTCTTCATACCTCAACCTGAGGCTGCAACTCTAATTTTGAGAACCATTGCTCAGGAGGCTTTTTATCAGTTCCAAAAATGTCTTATCTCTGGTTGCTTTTAACTGTGTAATAAGAGGTCATTTGAAATAGGTGATGTCTTCTTAAGGGTTTGTAATCTAAAGCCCACAGTTCTCCATGAACATTCATTGATTTCAGGGACTCTGAATCCTGGTATTTATTCATAATATGTGGAGTTGGCTTAGTAAATTTAGTAGTATTAAGATATGAGGAAATGGGACTGCCTGCTAAAGGTGGACAGAAATATTCTGGTGGCATTTACTTTGTCAGATAAAACCTCAGAATTCCTGTGAATCGAAATATTTTTCATCAGTCTGCCTCTTTAATTGACCTCTGCCTGAGAAAGCAATCCTCTTTCCAGCTCACCTGCCCAGCTCCTCCCAGCTCCTGGGAATTCTTGTAGCCCTGGAGAGGAAATCCCAGGGCTTTTGGGGAGCTGCAGTGCCATCTGTGAGGTTATAGCCTGCAGGAGCCTTGGGTTCCTCTTCCTGAGGCTGATTTCTCTGAAGGTGAACCTGGAAGGTTAGGCCCAGACACAGCATAAAACATCATTAATATAAATGTCTATTCTTCTTTATACTCCAAATAATTTTCTTCATAATATTAGAACTTCCTACAAAAAATTGTTTTGGTTTTTATTTTTGTTTTTTTAATTAGTCAATGAAATTTTCCTCCAAAAAAATCAAAGTGTACTTTCAATTAAAAGGAGGCACAGTTTATACATTCTTTCATCTCATCTTCTCGTTCAGTGTTTGAGTTTTATGTTTGAGAAAATTTCACTCCCTTCCCCCTCAGCAGGCCAAAGTCAGTGGGAAGAGATCTGATGTGTGCTTTACCCCTCTGGTGTGTGCATGTATGTTTTTTCATTAAATCTAAACATTAACCTGATGGCCTTTAGGCACAATACTTTCTAAAAAACTTAGGCGTGCTGATTATTGCTTGCTTTCCAACTCCAGATCCTCTTGCAAACACTACAGGGACCTCATTAAATTCTGCAGCTGTATTACCCTCTGTCTTTATTAACTTCCTTCAAATATCCTGCCGTGGTCTAATGTCTTCTCTTGTCAGCTTCACTCCACTTTATACACCTGAAGGAGACTTTATTGTTCTTATTTCCTTGCTCTGAAAACTTCATTCATAGCCAGTTTTGACTTTTCAGGATTTTTTTTTTTGCTCATCCCTTCATTGTATCAGCCTTTGTAGTTCCTTGATAATATTCTGTGCATTTTAGGCATGACATGCATTTTTTAATCATTATTTTAATTTCCTAATTTAAATCTAAATAGGGCAAGAACTACAGCAGAAACATAGATGGTCTTGTAATCTTTTCCTTTGTCCTAAAAAAAAGGAGAACTTGCAATAACATGAAAAAATAGTCTCAAAACCTGGAGAAACTCTATCTTTCTTTTTAGGAAGCTATTAGTCCAGTGAGTAAACCAATGGCTACAAAAGGCAGCCCAATTTGCTGGTGTATCCTAAAAATCAGAGGCACAGCCACTCGTTGCCTCTTCAATCTGGCCACAAGGCTTTGAATTGATTCCCCAATTCCTGCTTCCCCTCCAGGCTTTTGTGACCCTCATGGCAAACATTCATATTGCAAGAAAGGTGAAAGATGCTTTTGTGAGGGACCTTTACCTATTATAGCCACTCTTACCCACATATTGGCCTGTCTGCTTAGACAAATTTCATCCTTAACTTTTTTTACCAGTTTCAAGAGACTTAGTGTTACATTTCACCTGGGCTGATCATTACTTCTTCACATTATTTCCTATTTCTTATCATTAGAAATTGGACTCATTGGGTCCTATCTCTGTGTCACTCTCAGCAATAAATGAACATGTAAACACATTTCAATAAAATTAAGGATTAATTGAAAAAATTAATATTAATCTCCTCTTCATGAAAAGTTGGAAATTATACAGACAGAAAAATTATGTTGGGAAAACAATATAGTAAAGGAATGTAAGAATTATCTCATGAAAAGCCTGCTCAAGTCAGCATTTTAAAAAGTCTGTACGTCTACTTCCAAGTACTTATGATGCTCAGTACAATCTGTTAAACAAAGTCAACTAGGCAAGACTAATGCCAAATCAATTACAGTCACTAATGTCTCATACAACTGCAGAGCACAAATATTCTGAGTTGAACATAGTATTCATTACAGGCAGCAATACATTCTTAATCTGAGCTTCTGAAATTAAGTAGTGTGGTGAAGCACAAGGGGGAACTTATCATATGTTAGGACTTTCCAGTGCTAGTGTTCCCAATATTTTCTTATGGTTCGCTTCCTTATGGTTGCTAATGTTCCTACCATGCTGAAATGGAAGTTGGGTTGTTGTTGTATTTTACAGTAAGTTGAATATTCAGTGTCTTACTGGTCTAACAGATCTTCATTCTAATCACTTAAAAACTGTTCCTGTTGATTTCAGAATATTTCTTGAATAAATCAGAATTAATTATGGGATGCAGAACTCAGTTTCTCAAATGATTCAGGGGGTTTTATTAGGAAAAAACAGGCTCAGACATGCAGAAATTATTCCTGCCTACAGAGAGGTAGCAGTGTGATTATATTTTCCCAGACTGATAAAGAGATCAAAGGACATGCTTTGCTCTAGGATTTCCTTAGATCAATTCATAGGGACTTGCAGCTGCCCTGTGTTCATGTTACCACCACAGGATCCTCACTAGTCCAAGAGGCAGTGATGATACCAACACCACATTCCTTACCTCTGTAGCTGAGATTTAAATGTTAAAATTTGATTATTCAGTCTTGGAATGGTTTGGGTTGGAAGGGACCATCAAGATCACCCAGTTCCAGCCCCTGCCATGGGCACGGACACCTTCCACTATCCCAGAGCTTCCACTATCCCAGGGTGCTCCAAGCCCCATCCAGCCTGGCCTTGGACACTTCCAGGGATCCAGGGGCAGCCACAGCTGCTCTGGGCACCCTGTGCCAGGGCCTCCCCACCCTCAGAGGGAAGAATTCCTTCCCAATATGTAATCTAAATATTGCCCTCTTTCAGTTAAAAGCAATTTCCCCTTGTCCTTTCACTACATGCCCAAGAAAGATAAAAATACTTCCAAATCTTATTTTGCAGAATATCCATTAAAAGAAATACCATTTTAAAAGGCAGAAGATGCATCTTTTTTTACTTTTTCTATCAGTTGGGTTCTCGGAGAACTTGATACCCATTCTGGCTGCTTATGCTGGTTAGTTGTCCCTGACCTCATGACATACCCCAAACTGGCTATGTCTACTCAAAGCCAGGCCAGGAGCTGTGCAGGAAGCAAACCAGCAAAACACAAAACACTTTTCATCTGTACCCTGCACTTAGAACCGCGTGTTTTCTTGTCACAGCACTGCTCACACAGGGATATGTGCACATGCAGTTCAGATCCAGCAGCAGTGTGGGTGCATGACTTGGAAAGGACTCCCAGAAATCAGGCTGGAAACTTGTTTTCTTCAGATTTGGTTGTTTGTTCGTGTACAGGGAGTAAGAACAAAGGGTGAGGAGTAGAGATGGCTTCAGGCAAGGGCAGATCTAGAGGAGAGGCCATTCTGGGGCCGTCTGGTGTGTCAGCTCACAGGGAAAATCAGGGACTTGGAGCGCAGGGCCAAGGCAGTGACAGCTACTGGAAACTGCTGCTGCTGCTGAGGAGGGGTTTGCTCAATCTGCTGCTGTATATTCCTGCAGTAATTGGTCAAAGAGAATGGAAAGAACTACTAAAGCCACCTCTGAGGGTACAAATAAAATGTTTGAGTCTTTTTCATGGCTGTAAAAAATAGGAATAGAAAGCAGAATTAACGTTCACTTTTAACAGCATCTTTACTCTCCCAGGATCCTGGGAAAACACCTGCTGAGTATCCAGGAACTCCCAGAAGATGCTGTACAGAGCTGACATCCTTTTCAGCTGTGGGTCCCAGGAAGGTTTTTTTCATATCAGAAAAATTATGTTGTTTAAGGGATATTTGACTTTTTTCAGGATTGCTTAATTGTTTTTAAAAAAAACCCTAAAAAATGTTGGGAGGGGGGAAGGAGTGAGGGTGCACATTTCAACACCTTTTTACTAAGCTTAAACAAGACCTTCATTATTTGCACATACGTTTATTTTGCTGTTTGTTTGTTGGCTCTGGTGTGGTTTACTTAGGATTTTCCTGTATAAATAACCTAACAAATGTGCGTTGTAACATAAGCATTGCAATGTAGGTTTATTTATAAGCTCTCAGGAGTTCTAAAATATACTTTGAATTACTTCTGTATGTGTTTGTATCTTTGAACTCACTCTCCTGCAAGGCTGAAGGTCCATGGCCCCCTGTCCTCATGTCCCTGGCAGGAAGGTTGACCCTGTGGTTTGGGTGACCCCAATCTGTCAGCTCCGTCTCAGGGAAAGTGTGAGAGTGTGTTTAACTCATCCCCTGGCATTGCACAGTGTGGAAGTTCTGGGCTCTCCAACAGCCTGTCAGGAATTCAGCAGATGATACGTGTGAATCTCGGAGAGAAAGAGAGAAATGTTGGGCAAATCATTTTGTGTTTAGCGAGAGGCATTTCCTGACAGAGCTCTGCCGCGTTGAAAACGTTTTCTGTTCTAGTTCTGCTTCTTAAAAAACTAAATTTGCAACCAACTGCTGCATAGTAAATGGATGTAAATCGTAACTTACATCAGAGCAGGCTGTGACACAACAATATCTTTGTTCCCAGGAACAGAGGAGTTGTGGCCAGAGCAGAGGTTTGCTCACATCCCAAGGTGTGAGGCTGACATTGTCAGTCCTGTGCCATCAGTGCCGACCAAGAGCTTTGCTGAGCTCCAAAATTCTGGCTGTGAACGAAAGCAAAATCTTAACACATTCCAAATTACTGCGATTTTTATCCTCATTTTTGTAAGATATTATTGTCCTGCACTACTGAATTTTTTATATGCTAGTTGTCAATACAGATTCTCCTCATAATTATGATAGTTCTCTTCCCTTTCATGCCAAGGTAAATAAGTACCAGCTTTTCTGAAGTCAAGGAAATTAAATATCTTGTTTTATCAATGCAAGTAAAAACGAGAATCAAGCCCCATATTTGTTTAATTCCTGGCTTTGCTTTCAGCAAAATTTTAAGCATGGTAAATACCATTTTAAAAAAAATCCACATTCCAACATTTCCAACAAACAAAACAGCAGAAAAATATAGATTTCTTAGTTTCTTTGTATCTTAGTGTGTATATAAAATTAGTACAGGGCTCTAGAAAGATATGAAAGGAAAGAGCCATACCCAGGGAGCAGATGCACAATGCCAGGTAATTGGTGTTGTACTGTGCTATTTGCTGTGCCCTATTTTCACAAACAATTTCTGACACCAAAAAATGCATGAAAGTTCAGAAATTTCAAGAGTCCATGTGGTGCTGCAAGTTGTTTTTCTTCTTCTGTTGTTTTTGGTGCTCTTAGTTTTTCCTAACTGGTGCAAGCACAAATCACTTATTTTTCTAAAGGGGGTATTTTGCTCTGTGAGAGGAATTTCTTTGAATTTCAGCATGTTCAATGATCATACTAAAAAAGGTGCTACCTGCTCCCATTTTCAGTTTTTCAGAGGCATAGCCCATCCAGGGGGAAAGACCACTTGTTCTCCAGGTACCCAGAGACAGAATATTTGGGACAGTTAAAAAGAAAAGGTAAACAAAAAACTCACCATATTTCAAATGCTTTGCGCCTTAGATTTCTATGCGCAAATGTAGCTTTGTAACTTCAATATAAGAATTAATAAATTTCACAAGTTAGTAGTATAATGTAAGGCCAGATATACAATATATAAATTGAATTCCTTCCTGTTATAACATCTCCTGCTTCTGGAAAATAACACAGGGATCAGCAGGAAAAATAAGATGGAATTTCAGCCACTGGTATAGTGGTTTTCCCCTCCTAGTCACGGCAGTAAATCCAGTTCCCAGAAAGCTCATCATATCTGGCACTGAACGTGTTCCAAGGCTCACGTAGCAGAGAGCAGAGTGCAGTCCTGCTCATGGATCTGCTGAGATCTGTGTGCAGAGGAAAACCAACTTTATGGAAAAATTTATAGCAGCTTTAAAGGAAGCGCCTCCTTAACAAGAGCTCTGGAGTGCCATTGTCTGCTCTGGATGTGCAGGCAGAAAATCTGCCCGCTGTCCGAGGGCTGGGCACGGCACTGGGCTGGGTGCAGGCACCAGGGTTGTCCTAAGTGCTGGGCAACCACATGAGAAATCCTCATTAACTGAGAATGCCTCTCCTCTGCAGCTTCACCCCTCAAAGCAGAACCCTACAAAATTTTTAGGAATGAAGTAAGCTCAGGAACCCCTGCTGTCATCCACAGCAATGTCTTTACACCTAAGCAGTCACTCCTGCATTGCTGACAAACTCATTTCCCATTTTAGCTTTGACTTAAAAGCAAAATATGATTTTTTTCTTTTATTTTTTAAATTTTGGTTGTTGTAGTGAGTTCTGTACTCCTAGTCCTAATAGATGTTGGCTTGTGACTGGAGCAATTTAATCCCTGAATGTCCCCCTTTAGTTCTTGTTTTTGCCTAAAGGCAAAGATTTCATTATGGTACATGCCCATGCTGAACTGTGTGAGCCCAGCTCCTTCTGCCCAGTGTGTTACATAAATAACGTGAGACTGACAGTCTCCCAAATCCTTTATCAGCTGGCAGCACAATCCTTTGAAAATCCTTTTCTAGCTTGTGGTAATATGTTCTGTTTTATGATGAATCCACTCAGGACTTTGCCAAGGGCTTTGGGGCGAAGAACAAGGTATGAATATAGAAATAGTGGAGATTTTTTGGGGGCATTAATTAGATAGGCCTTCCTTAAAATTCAGTGTTGAAGAGGCTCAGTGGAGGGCCAAGAGCTGCTGTCACTGTGCAGGCTGGACACAGCAGCACTTCCTCCAGGGATAATTCACATCCCACCTCTCCTGTCAGGACAGGGCAGGCGACTGTTCTGGAAATCGGCTGAAGTCAATAGAATTGTGCCAAAGTACCGCACCTGAAGGTTTTTCTCTATACCAAAATAAAATCTGCTTTTCAAGTCTGCAGCGTTATTCTTCCAAAACCTCTTATTTGCAAGGTACTAACGGAGAAAGGTCGTATTTATTTAGAGAGGGAACTTCCCAATGGAAGTTCAAAATGTTTGTAAGGACATAGTGTTAGCAAAAATGACATTTTCATCTTCTAACCAAGACTTGGCTCAGCTTCACCTAGCTGAGTGTGATGTTTTCATTGTTGCCTGGTGACTGGCAACCCCCCAAAAATGTAGTAAATAAATACATAGTAAGGAGCCCAGAATGAGCAAGATTCACAGCTGCTTTTCTACAGTAGTAAAAACCTTGCTATTAAAATATGATGTACTGATAGTTTGTTGCATTTTTGTGTTGTTTCTCTCTGGCAGATCCTTAATATTCATCACCTGAGTACTCACAGCATAGTAATAGGGTTCAAGAGAGATGCAGAGAAATACAACAAAATGTGTGTTTGTCTATGCCTTAAATGAGCTCAAAAATCCCTTTATCATCCCGATATCCCTTATATCATCCTGCTGATGTGGTGGCAAGCTGTGCATGTTCCTGTATCACAGAAGGGTTTACCCCCCAAAACTTCCCCTGTAAGGAGTTTTCTTGAGGCACAGGTGGGAGGGAGGATCAGCAGGTTCTCCATGAGGAGTGTTGGTTGTCCTTCCTAAAGTTTAGGCAGTGATGTTCGTGCACAACCAAGGGGGACTCTTCCCTGTCTGGGTAACAGACTGCTCCTTTTTAACCACCTGGTAAGGTTAGTTGATGATAAATTCTTTATTCATTTACTGTGATTAACTTTCTGCCGTGCCACGGTGGTGGGAATGTGCCAGTTCCTTAGTACACACTCCAAGCTGCGTCTCAAATTAACGTAAAAATGATCCAGTTCCTTCCCACCTTTATACAAGCACATAAATGAAAACAGTATTAAGCAGTTCATTAATGGCTTTTGCTCTTTGCTATGGGCAGGAATAACAAACTGCTCCTGTGACATAGAAGGGAGGGACTTTTGGGACATTTTTTTACAGGGATATATGGAGAAGTAGAGAATTCTGGTAACTATTTTCAGCAGAAAAGCGGTACTTTTTCATAAATATTGCATTTCACTGAAAATATTCTAGAAATAGCCTTGCATGACTATTTATTTTTTTATTTTTTTGTTTGGCTTAGGGAGTAGTTTAGGGTATAGGATGGGAGGAATTTTAATTTTTTTGAGGTATGATCCAAAGAGATTTCAATATCTTATTTGATATGAGAATGTTTTTCTTTCTTTAATTGTTCACTACCACTAAGATAGTTGATTAATAAAACTGGAGCTGCAGAAATAGTCCCAATTAGTGCCAATAGTGCTGTGCACCTGAGTGTATTGCAAACATCCATTTTCTCCTACCTTTTACCCATTAAATGGGTCCCTTCCTCAGATAAGCTGTGCCAACCTAATGACTTGCTAGATCACACAGTGAATCAGAGGGAGAGCTGTGGAAACAAGTTTAAGGGCATGAAGCTACAAATACTCATGACTATGAGTAACTTTACTCTTGGGAGTATTTCAATTAACTCCAGGAGGGGTTATGTAGGGTAATAAGCTCCAAACTCCATGGAAAGTGTTCTCAGGACTGGTCCCCAAGCATATTCAATTGCAGTCTTCACATAAAATCACATAAATCTGTAGTCAGGGACTTTTAATAAACATATTTTATGCCATAAATTACTTTCTGAGGAGGATTTTTGGAGGTATAATTTTACAGCATTGACCTCCAATAGACTCATAAAATTCTATCATGTTAAATGTATATTTAATGGCTTCAAACATTTTATATTAGTGATCCAATGGGCCTGGAGGACTTTAGTGCTGCAACAATGTATTGCGTCAGTGGATATTTAGAGAGGTTTAAAAAACGCAGATTATTGACTTTATTATTGATGCAGAGGAGCCACTATATCTTATCAGGCAATTAAATGCCCTTTCATAAAGTGCTCATTGCATGGAGAGTGAATTTATGGAAATGATGAAACTTAATGGCTCCATAGGAATCATTACATCCGGTCTGAAACTCTTTTTGGGATATTAATATTTATTTTCACATTCTTGCTTGTAGTAATGAGAAATTAAGGAATTTTGTAGTAAATTACAAATATAAGTGTGTAGATATCGAGGTTGCTATATTAATTTAAGTAAATCCTAAAGAGGAATGTACTTGCATCATTTCTTCCTGTCTTTAAAGGTACACAGTTAAACCAGCCCAATGAAAAGAAATGGCTGTATTTTGATAGCTTTTGTAAATCCAGAATGTGCCAGGCTAAAATTTACAATTTTAATTTTCATTTCTAAATCTGATTTATGAGCACTTACCCACACTTCATCCCTTTCTACTAGGGCCATAATTTTGCACAGATTATTTTGACATATATTTTATAGCTAATGAAGGATTTTGGATGTATCCACGTACAAATATGGCATTGAACCTGGAAATTACTCTGCTGTCTTCACTTGACTCCCTTTGTAAATTCAGTCCTTAATTCATCCTTCCAGTGAGGTTCCTCTGGCTGGCAGTTTTTTCCCTGTTCTAAGTGTGTATACTATCCAGATAGGTTCCCAGAGATTTAATTTATTTTTTTTCAAAGACCTAGATACTCAAAGTTATTTAATGTTGGGCACAAAGGAGTAGAAAATATGACAAGTTCACCTCAAGAATGCAAGATTTTTACAGAGTTTTGTTTGCCACTTAGGGTAACATATCACCCTTGTGGAAATGAAGCTGCACCTGTATCTAAAATTGCCACATCATTAAAACCCCTCTGTTGGCACCTTCAGGTGCTGAACCCAGGAGTCTCTTGGTCATTTATTGGGGCAAAAAACTTCACTGTGGCTCCATTCAGTCTTTGCTCTCTCATCTCACTTGGCAAAAGAGGAAAATTTAGGGAAGGTCACGTTGTTATAGCCTGTGCAGTGCCTGGAGAAAGAAAACGTTCAAATTGACTATGTAGATGTAGAATTTAAATAAAAGCATTTGCTGATTTTCTGGGATTTATAATCTCAAAACTGGCTTCTGTCTTTTTCTGAGATTGGCAAAATACCAGCACAGGATTTCATTGTGCTGCCAGCAGCACTGTTTTGCCCCTATTTTAAGAAAAGTTTTCTTAAATACCCTCACATTAGAAAAGCCAGGTTTACCCGTGTTGTAGGTTTATGTGTGTTATGAAATTGCCCTGAGGTTTTTGTAACCTTTTAGGATGTCCCCAGGTCTGTTATCCTAAGGTATGTGCTGAAACAGAGGTGCCTGGTACATCTTGGTGGATTTGGGGCAGCACCAGAACAAAATCACTAAACAGAAATAACACTTCACAAGCCACTGATTTAAGGCAGTGCTTAAGATCAAAGTTAACTTTAGGAATCTCTTTAATTTCTGAATAAGTCAAAGATGAGACTTATTCTTAACCTGAGGAATCTTTTCTACTTAAAGACTTCTCTGAATAAGGTCCTTTGGAGAATAATAATTAAACCAGAAATTTTTTAAAAGTCTTTTTTTCATCTTTGACTCACTTTCTTACTGCAGGGCTGTATATAAATAGTAATAATTTGGTAGTTTAAAAGAGGTAATTTCTCTGTTGTTGCTGGGAGGAAGCTTTATAGACTAGTACAAAATGATTTAAGGCCCTTGAAATGTTTGGTTTTGACTCTTTGATTTTCATGTGACTTTTTTTAAAATAAAAAATGTGCCAATGCTATAAAATAAATTCCTTTGTAGAAGGAGACTGTAGCAAAGTCCCTAAAGTGCTTCACTTTGAGGAGCTTTGTTCATCAAGGCAGAGGGCTTTGTAAGCCACAAGCATCATAATTACCTGGGTTTGCTCCTTTTGAAATCAGTGGCAAAATTCTTACAGGCTGCAGAGGCAGCAAGAGCGAAAGGAACTGCTGCATTCTGGTTTATCGTTCCATTTTCTGATTAACATCTTAAACTGCATTTTGATCATGCAGCTCCCCCCGTCAGAGAATGCCTGATGGTCTTTTGTTGATCTTCTGAGAGAACAACAGCTCATCTTGACGCTTGGCCAAGGCATCTATCACTTAGCTGTCCCTCTCAGTTGCTGTGTGAGAACGCAGCCCAGCCCTGGCTCAGAGTGTCCCCACTCCATCTGGTGACCTGTCAGAAGAGCTCTCAGACCTCCTTCCTTTCACTATGCAGCAATGAATGCTTTTCTGCACAAAATGTGTTTTTAGCATTTTATAAATTTTTTTTTTAGCATTTGAATAAATTTAACAGGTCAGACCCGAAGTAAGGTTACTGTCATTCAAAAAGTTACTCTGCACCAGTTTAGCCACTGTGACTGTCCAGAGGACGTATTCTGAGCCTGCAGAAAGTATTGTTTCATTTAACTCTCCCAGAGGTCAATGTTAGAAAATTAGAAACCATTTTATGTTACCTAACATTTTTTTTTGCAATGAGACATATGAACAAGTGCTGAATCTAGCTAACATATATCAATTTGACTATGGAATTGAGCCATTTTGGCATTTATTTCTTTTAGTTTTCCTAAACAGATGGTTTTATTCCCACCATGCCATTTTTTTCTCACCACTGGTTTGTTTTTTTCCTGAGCGCTCTCATCTAGCTTTCATTAGCTTTTGTTCTCCCCATGTTATTCAGGCAAGTGTGCTGCACACAATCTAGGATTACAATTAACCAGGGGTGGGAGCGGGGTAAATGAATGGCAGATCTGTACTGGAGCTTCTGCCAGAGATGGTGGTGGACAGGTGCAGGGGTCCCCTCTTTCTGTTACCCTGAATGGCTTTATTATGTACAGGTATTAAACAGAGAGGACCAATATTTCTCCCTCAGTTTCCTTTCCCTTTCACTTGTGCCTCGTACCTGTGTCAGACAACATCCATCAGTCAGACAAAGGCAGTGTCACATGCTTAGTTATTGCTGCCAGGAGGAATACAAAATCAGGCCTCGCTGACATGTAAAAAGCAGAGCCTTCTTTATTGCCGGCCAATAAAAATCACCAACAAAAAAAAAAAATCTGTGTATTTTTAATGGAGAAAAATACTAATGAATAGGCATTAATTGAAAATTAGAGCATGAAACACAGAGAAGAGGTAAGACAAATCAATTGCTGTACCTATAAGGCTGATTTGAATATAAACCAACAGCAATAGCAGCAAGAGGCATTGGATCAAAATAATAACAGGTGCAAACAGTGGGAAGTTTGGTGTGAATAAATTAGTTTAGCAAAGGTCTACAAATACTAGATAATTCCACAACTGAACATGAGTGGAGTAACTGCACAAAAGGATTGGAACAACTACACAAAAAGAATTTAAGATTTATGTCCTGCCTCTGGTAGGAGATATGGTGATTGACTGTGGGGGCATAAAGAAAAAAAACCTTGGTGGCTCTTACCTTGGGCATAGAGGGGTCTGTCCCTGAGTTAATTTTATAATTAAGGTTTCTGCAAAACCTTGGAGTCTCAGTTTCCTCTTGTGCTAAGCACAGATGGTGCTCATGCCAGCTCCAGGTTTAGCAGATGGACACGTGGGCATGAAAGGTGATGCAGAGGAGAAAGTATGGTCTCAGGAACCTTGCTGTCAGGTGATTCCATTTGTGATGTGAGTGGGGAGAATTCACTGAGTACCTCTGTGCTTCAATCCTCCTTTTTACAATGATAAATTATTTTACCTTTGTGATGAAAGCCATTTTCAGGAACTGTACTTCAGTGTGGTCTTGCCTTAACTTCCTGAAGATCCCTAAATATTTTGTTGGCCATTCCCAAGCTTAGAGGCAGACACTGGGCAACTCATGGCTGAACATGCAAGGATATTTAGGAAAAAGTTATGAGGTCATTTACAAAAGATTTTTGGTGTTGTTTTTCTGTTTTCTGACATATAAAAACTGCTCAGTATCACCCAGATAATGAACAAATTGTGCTGTTCTTGCCTCAAACACTGCTGCTTATTTCACCTGCACTGTCTGGTGCCCAAGTGTGCATACACCAAGACACCTTGGAGGGAAGGATCTGTGCCTTTGTGATTGCATTCATTTCGGTTCTGAATTCTTCAACATGAAATTACAATCACATTCCTGCTCTCCCCTGGCATCAACCAAAACCATTAACTGTAATAACAGGACTGATTTTGTTCTTATTAGGCATTTATTAAGAGCTAAGTGTCTGATTAAAGCAGAATATGCTGCAAGTGGACAGCAGAAGTGAAGCATTCTGGAAAGTGCTCGTGCCATCCATCCTCCTTCCCTGGTGGTGATGAATGTGCATCATGAGGAGATCATTTGCTTCACTCGAGTAATGAAATGCTCTGTGCACTTTCTCAGTAGTCAGATTGTTGATTCTGATCAAGTGGAGCACTTGGCTGATCTCGGGATTCAGCTGATAACAAAATGGAAATATTTGAAACTTGGAATTGACTGCCAACTACATCGTTTCATATATTCATCTATAATGGTTAAAATATTGTATGTTCTTAAATTTATTGCTGCTCTTTACAATAAAGAGCTGTCCCTGAATTTAAATAGTTGAATTGATTTTTTCCTTTAAATTTCCTAAGGCACAGGAGCTCCTCTATTATAGTAACTATTCCTGGCTCCTGCTTGAGCCTAAGGCACAGGCATGGGACAATGCAGTGCCGTACTCTGAGCATTGTCTTTGCGCTGCTGGGAAACCTTCAGATTCCAGTCGATGTATCAGGGCAGAGTTAACAACTGAAAAAATCACAGATTCAAATTTCAGGTGCATATAAGCAAATATTTTTCTAGAATAGTTAATACGGTTTTTTGTCTGATCTGAAGCTATTTGAGAATTCAAGTTAAATCCTGTTTAATTAAAATCTAACTAATTATGCTGCTTGTTTTGTAGGATGGAATTTACACTCCCATTTCCCAGAATTCCCAAATTGCCAAGTGACTGCAATATCATATTCCAGGTGCCGTTTTTTTCTCTTTCACTTGAACTTGTCCAGCTTTGTGTAATGGAGCAAGCTGGTGCATCAGAAACTAGGAATCTTATTTTCTACCTTGGTAGCAAGGGGCCTTTATAGCTATTCAGTCTTCCCTCCTCTTTGTGACTGTCATGCTTAGTGGAATATCTTCTACAGGAAGAATTGAGGCTGACCCCAGTGTGTCTGCAGTAACTGAGATATGGAACAGCACAATGGTTAGGGGCAGGCACCTACAAAAGGGGCCTTGTGAATTTATGTCTTCTCAAGAAAAGGAATACTCTCAATGATTTTCTGCAATTTATTGTGTAGATTAGAAAAAAAAAAGTAGTCTTAAAAGCCTCAGTTAGTTTCAGGTAAAATACAGATATAAGCATTAACTAGTGTAATTATTACCTATTGTAATGCCCATTCACTTCATACACAAATTAATGTCTTCAGGTTTCTTTTCGCTATATTCTGTGTAGTTTTGGTCTTAAGAATGTAGGAAGCAGCTGGTTGCTGAAAGTAGAAGGTAATAAGCCTTTGATTCAATGCATTTTACACACATGGGCTTCCATACAGAGCTGTTCCTTTAGCATTTTCCTCTTTTAGGTCCTCGCTGTATTCTAAAATAAGCAAAGTCCAAAATCTTTTATCCTTTATGCATTGCACTGAAGGACATAGAATAATCAATGTATGGATTAAACAATGCTGTCAATTAATCTTTAAGTTTGGAATGACTTGGCAAAGGTTTTCAGTGTCATTCAAGGAAGAATATGGGGCAGTGCAGTTTTCTTAAAGGAATTCTATACATTTCTAAAAATGCATGCAGAGGTTTGCTAATCCATGTCCTTGCTTTGCTGTAAATACCTGAGAACCCGTATAGTACATTGGTAAGATGGTGGTGTTATACAAGTGCTTTGTTCTATATGAAAAGAATGTTTTTCTTTATTCTGAAATCTATTCCATAAGACAGTTGGCATGAAGTTGGTTTAAAATGGCTATAAAAGCCCTGGAGGCTCTATTCTCCTTAAACCAGTGGAGTTGGGGAAATACAACATAATATGTCAGGAAAATAGCAGGCATCCTTCGTCTCTCTTAGCAAGAGGACAAGTAGCCGAGATTTACATTTAGGGATGAGAAACTCCTTTCAGGACTTTTCTTTACAATACTGCAGTTTGGGAATACATAACAATGAAAGCATGTTTACTTTGTGTGGAATTCATGTCATGATGAGGATAATAAGACCCTCCAAGGCAATAATTGCTTCACTGTAGGGTGCTTCTGCATCTCAAATTGCTCAGCATCTGGGCTTTAAATCATTTGTGTTCCTGGTGGGTAAAGCTGCCAGCTAAACAGGCAGGCAGACAAGTAGCATTTTTAAACTTACACAGCGTGATCATGGCATGTGTGCATTTAAGGTTGAGCTTATTATCATCAGGAACTGTTATCTACACCAGAGAGACAGACACCAAATAGATCCTGTATGATACAATCTTAATAAATTCTTTTCATTCACAAGAAAGCCATTTGGCTTATGTTATAGATGTGGTTTGGGTATTTTCAGCAGACTGTCCAGCAGGAAGGCTTTGTGTGATGAGCTCAGAAAATGTGCAACAAATTCCACAACTTATCTGTGCTGTGCTGAGCAGCTGACTGTCACTAAATGCCATGCTGAAGATCATCTTGTAAGCAGGAAGAGGCTTTGCTGTATTCCCAGGGAATTGTGATATTAACATGTAAAATACACCTTGGCTTGGTAAGAAGTGAGGCCATTCTGAATGCAGGAAACACTGAAAATGAACCTGAGTCTCATTTTTACTGGGGGAGGGTTAGACTCTGGTGACAAATATCCTGTCTTTGACATCTTTTCCACTGCAGTTTCTGAGTGGTTACAATTGGAACAATCTTCCACCCCCTAACCTAAAGCACTCTATGTCATGGTGTGTTTGGGGAATAGCTGTTTTGGTTTTGATTTTTGAAAATCCTGCTTCTGAAAAGAGCTGAAGTGGCTGTTTGGTGACAGCTGCAAGTCCAACTTGAAACAGTAGATCTGCACCTTAACTTTCTGAATTACTGAAGTGTGGCAGCAGTGAGACTTGCACTGCCCATGCTCTGTCCATCTCCAGTTGTGGTTTAACGCCCCGTGTTCATGTGTTTATATTCCCAACTCTTAGTGTTGGTATTTTGGGCAGGTTTTCAAAACCTGCTCTTGCCCATGTCCATCGTGTCCATGTGGTCAGACAGGCTCGTGTGCTGCTGTCTGTGCAGGCTCTAGGTCTCAAATGCAGCGCCAATTTAACTGTCCTGAAACTGCGGCTCTGGAGACACCCTGACAAGGCTGTGACTTGCCTGACATTTCTTTTTGGCTCCAGTGGCAGCTACTTTGAGGTTTTTCTTCTTGTTTTTTTTCCTTTTTATTTTTACTTCCTCCCCCACCAAGGTTATTTTTAACTTAGATCAATTCCTTGATCGGATTTACTTCACAGTCACACAAATAGTTGTACTGGCACAACAGAGGGAGCAGCAAGAATTAGCAGAAGGAGCACTGACTGCACACAGCAGTCCTTGTACAAGAAGAAAAACACCTTAAAGTCCTCTACACTGTGTCCATTTGAAGCACCCTCATTTGATGTCTGTTACAGGCCCTTTTTTTGTCGTTTTTGTTGAGGATTTTCCTCACTTTGTTGCCACACAGGCTTTCCCCCGCCTGTACAACATGTTGTTTCAACTCTGCCAGTACTCATCTGCCATCTCGTTAGTTGTCTGCTGACTACTGAAGCACTTAGGAAAGAAGAAAAGAGTCTCTGTAGACTTCCAAGCCATGCTAGCAGGCAACTGAAAATTAGCAGGAAGATAAACATTACCTGATCTTCAAAAGGTGAAGAGAGTGATCACTTTCTTCTCAACCACACAATTCTGGCTCAAAAGCTCCTGACAGTCACTCGTGCAGAGTGATCAGGGATACCCACTCCACAAGGGGCATTTCCCCTTGGCAGCCAGAGGTTTGCCAAGCCAGCCTATGCCAGTGCTTGCTGCTTTCATGATTTTATCTAGTGTGTGTGCGAATCAGCATTACTTGCTGATCTTGAAGGTGTTAATTGTGATTGTGGTCTATGGTTTGCCTCTTTCCCCACAAGATTCCATTTTTTTTCCTTTTTTCCACAAAGGGAGGTTGAATCACTTGAAAGGCAGCTCTGCTCTGTAATGTCATACTTCTCCATGTCAGTAGTCATTCTTGGTATAAACTTCTTAATCAGCATGAAATCATCCTTTTTTAATTCTTATCCTCAGTTTTGGGAAAGGGGAGAAGTTAGTCATAAGAAATGAAAAGGTTTTACTTTTATGTTTGCTAAAGTTCAGAAAAAGATTCATAGTTAGGTTTTGACTCTTCTTGAGCCAGTAGCACCTTCACTCATCTTTAATAATGCAACAAAGTGAACATGATCCTGCTTTTCTTCTCTCATTTGAGACTGATACAATGAAGTGGAAGATGAACATGTACCAAACCTTATGATAAAATACTCTAGTAAAACTCAGATTTGCTGAAAACTTCAGCATTTCTATTGCTTTTTATTGCCTTCTGCTCCAGTAATATTTGGATTCTGGGAAGAATGGAGGTTGCTTGGTAGCTGTGAGAGAAGAAAAATTAATAATAATGCTAATGCTAATAACAACAACAATGATAGTAATATTTTTAATGAAAAAGAGAGAGAGAAATAACACCTGACAGTTGCTCACCACTTGACCAATACCCAGCAGAGTCCCGAGCAGCAATTGATGGCTTGTGGCCAGCTTCCCCCACTTTGTACACTGCTGCTCTCTGGTGTAGAATATCCCTTTGGCCAGTTCCAGGCACCTGTCCTGGCCATGCTCCCTAAAGTCTTCTTGCCCACCTGCTCACTGTCAGAGCACAGGAAACTGGAAAGTCCTGGGCTTGGGGTAAGCACATCTCAGCAAGAACTGAAACATCAGTGCGTTATCGGCCTCATCCTAAATTCAAAACACAGCCTGTACCAGCCACTAAGAAAATTTACTTTATCCCAGCCAAAACCTGGACACATCTGAACCACGTTTGGAACTCTGCAATTGAATAGGGTGCATGAAAAGAGCCGTAAGGGTGGGGAAAGGGCTCAGATCCTCACTCTGTGCCAGCCTAGACTAGACAAGCTTTTGTTTGTTTCTGAAGCATGGAGAAGCCTTTCTGTTACTTCATGTCCATTAATGTGTTCACCAGGAAACCAAAAATCAGTGCTGTAGGAGGTATTTTACTTACCCTTGGGCACAAAATGATACCTTTCAGCAAAGGGAACTTTTGTTCAGCCAGATCCAGTAGATTACAGATATACCTGAAGGCAGAGGAGATTGAGTTCTATGAGGTATGCACTGCACAAAAGAGTGCTACGGTTTCCACCAGTTTAGGAAAGTGTCTAGAGACTTTATTCTGCTTTTACCCATATAGGTCTAAGGCAATTAATCAATAAGCTAGGACACTGGGTGAAAACATATGGTCTTTGATATTTAATAAATGGATTAACAGAGTCCACCGCTTAATATTCAGCCTCTGCCTTAGGAGTATAAATTAATAAGCATTAGGTTCTTTTTAATGAGGAATTTTCCCTTTTAAAACCTGAATGAATTATCAAAAAGAGCTCTGGCAGAATTTCAAAGACATTTTCTGACCTTCTAGTATTCTGGCCTGCATGAATTTTTAACAAGATGCTATATATCTGGAAGGCCTATTAGAATTTGTCTGCAGGAAATCTATCTGCCCTGCAGCCCCTCACCCCCTTCTTTCTTTTTTTCCCCCCCCCCCTTTTTTATTTTGGATAATCAGACAACTAATGCAGAAAAAGGAAAAGTATCTATAATAACAAGAGAATGTTTAATTTATGCAAATAATTTTTTTAAAAGAGTTCTTATTCAAGTTAATAAAACACCACATATGGTTTTTAAATATTAATAGCGGCTGGCAAAAAATCCTTTATTTATAGTGCCATTTTCATTTATATTCGTTTTTGAATAGTATCAACAATGTAAAGTGTTCCAAGATCTGTTTGAAAATGTATATTTTAAAGTGCATAACATGCATAACTTACAATTAAATGCACATGGCTATGCTTTTCTTTTTTCCTGGTTTCTATTCTAGAAAACCTTTAAGAACTCTTTCTGGCATCTAAGACTGGAAAATAAATGTAATAGACCAAAGCAGATGTTTTAAGTATTTGTAGACTCATTTTCAGCGTAACGAAGAAAGCTTTTTGTCACTATTACTTGTTGGGTTTTTTTAAATTTTTAAAGGGTTGCTCTGTGACATTTTGAAAATGCAGAACATTGCATTTCATGAAAGATTTTCGTTATCTATGCAAATTTTTACTGATGATGGTTTTTATTCCAAATGCCACTTCAGAAAAATACTGTATCTGCTAGTGAAAACAGAACTGTTTCACTTCCTGACATCACGGTATCAGCTGGTCCGACAGACAGGGCAGTCTCTTGGTGGATAATTGCTCTGAATTGTTGGAGCAGATTCCATCCTTCAGTAGCTCACTTCTGACTTCTACTCAGTGCCATGAATTAGACACCTCTTTCTGGAACCCCCTGGGGTTTTCACCTTGCCCACCTGGAAGCTGCTGAACAGAAAACACCTGTGAGCATCCCTTACCCCCAGAGGTGATTGATGTGCTGCTCCTTCCCCACATGGATCAGTGCCCATGTGAACTACGGGAGAAACAACCACTGGGTTTTAGTAAACAGATTATTAGAAAGTGCTTGTCTTTATCTTGTTAATGATGTCAGGAACCATTAATAGGATTTCCCTGTCACTATTTCTTTTATTCCACTAGTTTCAGGGGAAAGTTCCCTTCTGGGAAAGTTCCCTTTTGAACAAAATACTTCCCCAGGATAAATCCACAGGAACTGTTGCAGTCGGTGGAATTGCACATCAGTTGGACCTGAGCCACTGAGAGTCACTGAACATAAAACTGGGAAATTCAGAGGCTGGTTCACACATTCAAATGCTAACTGCTCTCTTGAGTCTGGAGTTCACTGACATTCTCTGCCCTGGCTCTTGATTAGGGCCACACGAGTAGGAAATGATGCTGAAACACAGGGCTTAATAAAAGCTGGTTAATTATTTTCTCGTATTACTTTGTCAGGACAGCTTAGCTCCAGAACAACGCCACTGTGGCTGATTTCAATAGGCAGCAATGAGCTGACACGGTATCTTCTGTCTTTGATAGGACAAGGGGTAATGGTTTAAACTGAAAGTGAGTCCATTTAGGTTCGACATGAGAAAGAAGTTTTTCACAATGAGGGTGGTGAAACACTGCCAGAGGTTGCCCAAAATGTTGGTAGATGCCCCAATTCTGGGAACATTCAAGGGCAGGTTGGACAGGGCTCTGACATGCCCCTGCTTCTTGCAGAGGGGTTGGAGTTGGCATCCTTTAAAAGGTCCCTTCCAGCTTGAACAACTATCATTCCAGTATTTCTTCATGAGAAGATGCAGTTTTAAGGATGTATTGATTTAATTGTTGAGACTAAGGCCTGCACCAGCTCATGCTAGTCTTGCTCTGCCCATGTCAGACACTTGCAAGGACACCCAGCAAAGCTGGTTCCATCAGTGTTATCGGAGGGCACTCGGGGACAGTACCCCTGCTGTACCTTTCACCTTGTCACCATCAGTTCTCTGTCTTTAACCCAATTCTGCACATGCAGCAGGCATCCTTTCTGAGCCCATTGCCCTACAGGCAGGCAGCCTGACAGGTCCCTCCCAATTCTCTGGTGGAGGGATGACAGGGAAGTGGGATGTCACTCTCCACAAAATGTTTTCCATTAGAGTGGCAGGTGATTCCTGGTATGAGAAAGTGACTCTCATGGGGGACATTTGTGCTGTTTTTTGTTGGGAACTCATGGGTGCAAAAAGAAAAAGGCAATTGGACTGACAGGTGAGAGCTGTACAATAACAGTATCCCTGAAAACCAGGATGGGGAAACAAGAGAGGATCAGAACACAGTCTCAGGCAGGTCGGCGGCTGGAGCCCCAAGGGTGTGTGGTAATTCAAAGGGAAGGCTTCTGCCTT
The DNA here is from genome assembly GCA_013400915.1 of Pardalotus punctatus. NCBI lineage: Eukaryota > Metazoa > Chordata > Aves > Passeriformes > Pardalotidae > Pardalotus > Pardalotus punctatus. The sequence continues at coordinate 1,457,856 of VZTX01023804.1, forward strand.
AGACTTCTTTAGCTAAACCTGTGGTTTTGTTTTTTAAAAATGTGTCACTTGCTCTTTCTTTGCTAAGGCTCAATGTAAAATAAGTTGGAGACCACGAATAACCCAGAAGTGCTTTGGCACAGAATCCTCATTCAACACTTGAAGGGTCCATCAAGTTGGATAATTCTTGTAGCCCAGCATATTTACTGTGCAGGGTTGTGGTGCAGCCCTACACTGCCAGAGAGGCTGGCCAGAAAACCTTGGCAGAACTCATGGCAGAGCTGGTAGATGCTGTGGTCTGGAGGGGCCACATATTTGAGGGCAGAGAAACAAGGGAACAGAGTTTGTTTGGAGATCAGGCTCCTCAAAACAGCAGACCTTGGAGTGGTGGTGTGCAATTGTCACAAACAATCAGTTCTAGTAATAAAGGTTCCCACAGTTTTTGATTTTTTTTTTTATTTCATTTTCAAATGTCCTCGCATTTCAGAATTAAAGGATCAGTGTGCATGAGAAGATGAACACAGCAATAGCAGGACTGAAGGTAGGATCCATATCTCCTGATTTCAACCCAGTGAAGTCTGTTAGGGAAAATAATGATGGGATTTTGAAAGACAACTGGAGATGTTAATCACCCAAATATCATCAACAGTGCTTGAAAATTACTTCTACATGCCTCAATTCAAATAAAGGGATTGTCAATATCTACTCGATTAAGCTGGGTCTCCCTGACAGTGCTATTGACCACAAGGGAGGGGAGTGTGCTAGAGAGATGATAAATGGTGAAATAATTAACAAACTGTTGTTCTTCAGACAGACTATTATATTTCCCTAGAGAGAAAGAAGTATGGGACCCTTTGTTATGGAAGTACTTTCTGAGCATGCTATCAGTGGGCTAGAAATCAGAAAAAGGGATAATTCTGTGAACCATCATGCTTATCTTTAATAATATTAAAATAAAAATATATGGTGCCTTACATCTGCAGGCTGCATAGGACTACATTTTCAAATCATATATCTTTTTTCTGAATAAGCCACTGCACTTGCAAGGACTAATTTGCATTAAAGGAGTTAAATGAAGAGGCACCTGCCCATATGGAGGAGCATACACCAAAAGGAACTGGGAAGTGGAGAGCACTTACATTTTTACACTGAGCCAACATTTCTCAGAGGAAGAGGTTCTGCCTCCTGTACACAGCACAGAAGGGTTCAGTAGGTTTTGTACCACGAAGTAAAAAGAGCTCACAAAAGTGCATTCAAACACCTGTACTTACCAGAAAGCACTTGCAGTACAAAAACTTAGGTGTGTGTTCATGCTAAACACCCAAGGGAATACAGGACAGATTTCTGTGTGCCCCAGTTTATTTATGTGGCATGTCTTAGGCCGCAGAGTGGCATCTGGAGATGTTTAAAGAAAGATTAAACATCTTGTGGCACTTGGTATCATGCTATGGTTGACAAGGTGGTGTTTGGTTGTAGGTTGGACTCGAAGACCTCAGGTCTTTTCCAGCCTCATTGATTCTGTGATTTCTGCTCATTTATTGCTCCCTGATGTGTTTCTCTGATGGCTTTTTCTTATGCATCTGTCCACACAATCCTGAGCACCCATAATGGAGTTATCTTGGTGCAAAAGAGCAAATGCCTATTTAAATGCTTACTGAAACATAGTATTTGGGGGAGGGCTTAATTTTGTCTGGCAGGATGACTCTTATATCATCTGAGGATGCAGTTCATTTTCTAGATTTAAAATTAATGATGTATTATATGGATGCTACAGAAAATTGGGTATACCTGAAGGGAGTTTGTTGCCCTGTATAAATAAGGTTGCATTAACTATGCATGAAAAACCAAAACCAATTAGCAATAATTGGATATCTGTGTTCTCCATGCATGTAGTAGGAAGAAACAGCAATTTTGTGGTGTTAGGAGAGAGACTGGGAGTGACAAACCTCTAATTGTGACTCAATATGTGTCAATTCTGAAGCCATTGCATGTCCCTCAGACAGTGCAAGCTACCATCCTCCTTGTCTTTTTCCATGTCTCCATCTACAGGGTATTTGAGTACTGTGATTTTTACATTTTTTCTCTCTCCACAAATGATTTAAATTTCAAAAGGTTTTGCTTTGAAACTGCAATCACCATCTTTGTTTTTGTTTTTTTTGCATATGTTCCATGATTTTGCTGGCAGGGAAATTCATAAGCAGCAAGTTTTAACTAATTAGAGAATATTAATGGAGGATAAATTTCAAATTCATATATATGGCATTTTGCACAATCTATTCTAAGTCATATGCTCTCCACTCATGAGCTAATAATGTACTGTGTAATTTATGAGGTATGTCAAATGAGCTACTTCACAGATTTTAAATATGAGCTCATAAATTGTGAATAATCTTATTCACAAATATTATTTCTGGAAATTAATTAAAATTAATAATAGATCTGTATACTAGTTGTTGACCTCTGGTGGCAAAGACTATGTATATGGAAGAGGAAACCATTTTTCTCAATGATTTTCAGCACAATTGCTCTGACAGACAATCTGACTACAGACTGGAATATCAAGGCTTAAATTAGGTTTTGAATACCAAGCACTGGAAAGGTAAGAAACTGGATTGTTTGTTATGTGCTGTGCTGACAAGCATCCCACTTCTATAAATTTAGTTCCAACAGTCACCTGCATTGAAGAAACACTGAATTTTCCATGAAAACCTAACTGCTTTCTGGAAAACACTAGCAGAATAGCCCCATGCTACTTAAACAAATGGAGAAATTCACATATAAGTTACTGCATATGGTCTTTCATCTATGTGTATTGGTATATGACTATATAAACCCTTGAGACTTTTGAAAATTCTGGCCTTGACCAAAAAACCCCCCAAGATTAAAAGTATATGTGTCTATATCTTCCATCTGCAAACTCAGATATCATTTAAAGATTGGTCTTAGAAATCAGAAAACAACTTTCTTCAGGAAATTGGTTTGCTGCTTTACTAAAATAGTTGAGGCTGCCTTGCCAGGAGGAGCCCTGTTTTTCAGTTTTGTGCGAGTCATGCCATTTGCGTCAAGAGAAACTATTCCCTCGGCTAAGAATTACCTCAGTGATATGAATCGACAGAGCAGGGCTTTTATAACTTTGTTTATATCAAGCACATGATGTGATTGAAAAACTGAACTAGACTCTTCTTGTCTAAGACTTTTTATCATTAAAGAGCTTAAAAACAAGGCTAACAGAAAGCTAACAGAAAGTGGGTTCTTTGACTTGACTACTTCAGTCTGTCCAGGCATTGTTTCCCATATCTCTAAAATGGGGGGAAAAATAGGTTTTGTGCTGTTTCAAAGGAGTAGGAGCAATGGCTCTGATCCATTATTTGTGAGTTATTTGGAGATGCTTTGGTGACTGGAGGTTGGAAGTACAAAGTTCTGCAGAGTTTCTTGTTCCCTTCAAGCTCAGGGAAGGGACTGGGGAAGTTTCCAGGCTCAGATCTGCTTCTCTGTTAATTTCTCTATTTATCTTCCTTTGAGCTGTCTTTGATAGCTTTTCCCCCACTATCTGCTCTTTTCTGACCCTAAGATATGTCTAGACAGGTGATTTTTGCACTCTGTATGGTCTGTAAGCTTCAGCTGTGCTTGAAGCACCTTTCCTTATGAATTCTAATTCATTTAGCGTAAATCCAGCCTGAATTACCCTTGTGTCAGTAGTAGTTTTCTACTGGCTTAAGGAATGTGTGTGAGTTTCCCTAACGACCTGGCAGTGCAGGTTTCAGGACACAGGAGTAGTTGATATAATCTTCAAAAACAGATGAAAAAGGGCAAGGAGGGAAAAAAGGATTCCTGTGTGTTTTGGGCTTTGCTCCAGCTGTGTCCCCTTTGCAAAATGGTGGTATGGGAAGATTAAAGCAGCTAAAGCACTTCCATGAAACAAAAACACATCCTGGATTGAGCAGGAGGGTTTTTGCATGGGGGAGTTGGAAATTTTAAGGAGAAAAAGATGGAATCTGAAGGTATAGACATTACAACATGAACACTGAGTGTCGAAGAGAGAAAAATTATTAACCTGCTCTGTTGTTTTAGTGTCTCTGTGCTGTAAGAATTCATTGCTCCTCTGGACTTGAAAGGAGTTCTTAGCGTAGCTAATCGAGTTGAATTGGTCTCTAATAATATTTATTGATCACAGATTTCCTTGGTATTGGCCATTAACATCTTACAATAATAGCAAAAAAAACTTCGGTATTTTTCAGAATTAACCAGAGGATACACCCTGGCTTTTCTATTATTATGGATATATGGATTGGCTACCAAGCTATTTGGTTTTAGGGATTTTTTAAGGATTATTTAGGTCAGTTGGTAAATGCACTTTGTTAATTTTAGGAACTGAACATGTAGCTCAGTATTTTTGCCTTTATTTGGCTGCAAAACAAACAGGGCTTTTTATTTATTTATTTTGTCTTTTGTCTTTTTTTTTTTCTTTTCTTTTTAACAGAAAAGCCCTGGGGACCATGGGAACAAATACATCATATATTTTTTTCTAGTACTGCATAGTTTTATTATGTTTATAATTTGTTAGTCATTCTGTTTCTTACCAGAAGTAGCTGTTTTTTCAGGATTACACAAAATCTATTGGGGATAGAGAAATGAGATATTTACAGAAGCAGACATCTTTCTTCAGTCTCTTTACTGGATTAGAGAAGAGAAAAAAGCAGAATGAAAAGGAAAATGAAAAGAAATGCTTATTTGTTCTTGAGATAATATGTTAACACTGTTCAGTTATGTGCATTTATCTCCAATCTTTATGACTCAAAAGATTTGAATGTAATAAAACTCTGGTACACCAAAACCAAGAGGTAATAAAAAAATCCCATTGTTCTAATTTAATGTATTTGACAAATTACCTCAAAACCAAAAAATTGCTTCTTTTATTTTTTTATTTTTTTTTTTAATGCACCCACTGCCCATAGCCTTATCAGATTACAATTCCTTAGGATTGCATCTTCTCTCTATAATTAAAATAGTCTGTGTATCACTTGGGATTTTTTGTTCAGAATACAATTCAACTTGATTTCTGTAACACCAGGGCTAAACAGGGATAAAGACTTTATTTTTAAACACTTTATATCTGAATTCAAATGAGGCTTTACCTGGTGTCCTGCCCATTTCTACTGGTGCACTTACCTGATTTTACTGCATTTGGTGTAGGTTTTGCAGTATTTTAATTGGAAAATACCAGTGAAAACATTCGTCCCCTCATAGCTAGGAAGAATTTATTCACTTCCTAACAAATGATTCTCCAAGGTTAAGTTTAAAGAAATTAAGTGCATTTAACTTAGACAGACTAAAGAAAAAAAAAATAAAAATTCCACAACAGTAATTAAAACTCTTTTTGTTGAGATTTTTGTGTAAACCCTCCATAATTGGCAAAGAACCTGTATCAAATCTGTCCTTGTCCTCCATTTTTTGTTTGATTTTTAAAATAATTAAAAACCAACAGACAAAAAAGAAATTAACTTTTAAAACTGACACATAAAATTACAAATTATTTTTAAAATTGTTCCATTAAATTTAAAAACACTTGGGACATAAAGGGACACACATTGGACATAAGAAAACACCCTGTACATAGATCTGTGACAATAACTCCAATGTAGCAAATGGAGTCACCACTGAAATGGCTGAAATTTGGTGACTGCAATTTGCACGTATGGGATTAAAAAACAGCTGGCAAAACTCCAGTAGCCCAGATTGCCTCGTGCATTCTGACATAGGTTTGCAATAAATTTTGGCCTATATCAAATCTGATATACCAGACACCTCAATGAATTAGGAAAACAGGTTTCTAACCTAAATAGAGATGTGAGAGCACCTAAAAATGTCCCTATTGAATGAACGTTGAACCAAAAAATCAAGATCAGATCAGCAGGCTATCTTTTTAATTAAAATAGGTTTCTTTAGTAGTTTCATATGTATCTTGGTAATTTGTCCAGTTTTGATGTTTTTCTCTTGTGTGCTGGCTATTAGGCTGCACAAATTGAAAGACTTTTCTGCCTATGCAGGTCACATGCAGGGTAGTGGTCAAAATACATCTTTTGACTGGCCCACTCTTGGGATGTTCAAAGTAGCTATTCATACCAAGGTAATTGCCAGAACCATATTTCTTCATAGCCCTTAGATTTGTGCATGGCTTATCAAAAAAAAGTAAGGGAGGAGAAAAGAGATCTTTCAAAATAACTACTTTAAACCAGGTTAAATAAAGTATCAGTTGCCTAAAATAGAGATATCCATAGCGTGACCTGGGAAAAAAAACACAAAAATAAAAAAATCCTCTGAAAATAGCTCTTATTTGAGCTATTTAGACTCAGGCAGCACTCATGACATTGTTCACAGAGGATTCTGTATGACTGCAGTCACTTCACATCTTAATACAATAGCCCTTGATCCTCTGTTTCTCCTGAAGTGTGTGGCAGTGCACTTGCAGTGCATTTGCTAGAGAGGAGGAAAGAAAAGGATAAACCAGGCACACCGGTGGATGCTTCCTATCTTTCTGGCATGGTTACATCTCAATCTGTGACTCCAGAAGGAAGAAGATGAGAAGGGCAGTGTAGATGAGGAGTACTGCAACGCACAATCATTTGACTTCATGTTTTTGTTCCCTGGGGTTACCAAACCTCTCTTGAAGAGTCAGATTTGAAGAAAATTGAAAGAATTATCATTTCTTTGTCCTACCCTGTTGCCTGTTGGATGACTTCTTAGTTTGGTTAAGTTCCTGGAAGCTGAAAGTCACTTAGACAATTTCTGTCAAGGACAGCTTGATCAGCTGCACTCAGGTAGGAGGTAACAGCAGCTCTCTCTTGGGCTTTGTAGTAAGTCTTCATGTAGATAAGCAACACGGTGCACTGGCAGCTTAAAAGTGTCTCTTCTGTTTGAGGCAAACTCCATTGACTCTAAGCTGTGTTCAGAGTTACTTTGATAAATGCATATCTTAAATTTTCTAAGCCAGAGAAAAGTTTTTAAAACTGGTAGACCACCTTCCCCAAGCCAGTGAAAGTTTCATGTCGTTTGCTTCTTCTATTTCCATTTTTTTCCACATCCAAGCTAAGGGAATAAAGCCTATTATGCTTCAAGAAATGTATTTTGATTCCTTTTATGTTGTCATCTTTAAATATGATGTTATATGACAGTATTATTGTAAATCTGAGAGTGATTCTCTTCCCTTTGAAGCTCAGACCTATTCTTCATTTTAATGTGTCTACCAGCCGCACGTGGCCCGCTCTGCAAGGTTCCTGTGAAGATGCAGTCCATCTGCTTTTGTGAACTTTGTCATCTTCTTCTCAAATGTAGAGCTGAATTCAACTTTGATATGAGAAGGGCTTAGAGAAAAATTACTCTCTGCCACTGGAAGTCCTTATAGTTTTTGCCTGTGTCCTATTTATAGGCTGCTCTTCAGTGCTGCTGCATTCTGTTCGACTCTGGAGTGCTCCTCCAAGATGCAGTGAATGCCTTTGAACTGCTCTGGCACTTAAAAAGTTACTGTGCCTTTACACACATATCTGGGTAATGTAGACAGTGAGATCTTACTCTTTTTCTTTTGTTCTGCTTTGACTGGGAAATATCACAGGATCATTACCTTATAACTTTGGGCATAGATCATATTTGAGACAGAAACCCCTGTGGGTTCTCCAATGTGGTAAACCTGTATGCAATAGCCAGGCTTTATTTCATTGTTTGATTATTTTGGTTTCAGTAATTCCTGTCACAGGGAAGAGATTGATCCTTTAGTGGGACACCCATCAACAATTTGAAAGGATATTTATCTATACAAAGATCTGTTCCAGAATATCTCTTTCTTTGTCCCAATTAACTGCATTTATGAATGATTGTATTCCTTTAATTATTCCTTAAGATGAAGGGTGTTCTGCTGTAATCAAGCCATGAGCAATAATACAGGTAAATAATTTTTTTGAAATTTGTTGAATTAGGTTGATTGACTACAAATGCCTAGGGTAAAATTATTTTGAAGAGTTATTAGAATACCTGTCTTTCTCTGTACAAAAAACTTTTGCTGTATGAGTTTATACCAGCCTGAAGGCTTGGCCCATGCATTGAAGCCAAACTTTGACCTTCCTTATGTATAATTCATGTGGTGTATCTGGTCTCTGATATTGACTGGCTAGTGGGTTTTTTGTTTTTGTTTTTGCCTCAATTTCTAACAAGATATGGATTTTAAGCTTTGCAGATATTTTCAAGAATTTATCTTTCAGATTCATATTCACAAAGTGAAGCTCACAGAAACTGCTATGAGAAGGAAATAACTCATACATGAAAACACCTTAACTTCCTTTTTCTGCTAACATAGTATTACACAGTGTTTATTAGACAGTAACTGCTATAATTTGCATATTGGCAATAAGCGTCTGAAATTCAGGGCTTAGACTTTTTTGTCAGGTGGGCCTTTGGCTGTGCTACCTCATGGATCGTTCTCATGGGTGCTGTATTTCGCTACAGTGATTTAGTGTGGTTGTACCAGCTTTCAACATCAGGTTTACACTGAATTATGCTGATTCCACTCTTGTAAAACTCCCCACCCAATATGCATATTTAAGCTCTGATAACTTTTATTTTGTGGTCAAAAAAGGTAGCATTTACTGCGTTTAGCCTACAAGGCTATCTCTTCTCAGTGGAAAAAAAGGTTGACTTTTTCCCCATCAGCATTTTAACTCATCGTCACAATTGATCCTGAATATTCTTTTGATATGTTTGCTTTGATAAGAAGGCTTGTATGTTAATATTTGCAATTTTGCAGGTAGCTATTCGGGATCAGTGGTACTGATAGATCCTCTTAGGAAAGTTCCCGCTGTATCAGTCTGGTTCTGTAGAGCAACCAAAATGTGCCTTTAACCATACTCTAAAAGAAGAGGCAGCATATGAAATAACAACAAAAAGCATCATGATTTGTGCCTCTTGTTACCATTTCAGGTATTATGTCCTGGCCTTCTGACTTGTGTGGCAACTTTCTGTTCTTTTGAAGAGTTCTGCTCAAACATTTTGTACCATCAAGAGAATAACCCACTAACTTCAAACTACCTCCTTCCTTGAATACAGAAATCCGAGAAGGGTTTTGAAGGAATTGGAAACCTTTTTTTTCCTCAAGCTTGCATGAACTCTTAAATTGTAACTAGCATCAGTTTAATTCTCATACCTGAATTTCTGTCAAGTGTTGCAGGATGCAGATGCACTGATGTTGGTTTAACACTTAGAGACACTTAGTTGTTTATTAATTTATGGTGTTTTTATACCGGTCAGCTTTGGCCCCAAGCAGTGGGGTTGGCAGCTGATAATTTCTACAATTTGAGTTTTACTCCAGGTTACTTGAGGCTGTGTGTAAAAAGGGATCTGATCCTTCACTGTTTTGCATTCACTACTCTGGTGTTGCTGGGGGGAAAAAAAGCTCACAGTAATGTTATTTTTATTATGGATTAACTGGGTTTGGCTTCCTGAGACATGCAGTCAATACAGATTGTTAGACAGCATAAAAAGAGTCAAAATATGTATAAATTCCTTTGTCTATCACCCTTTAATGAGTTATTTATTACACTTTTCATCATATGGGGATTTCAAGCTTGATTTCCTTTATGGCAAACTATTATGATATACACATTGAGCTTGATATTTTCTGCTTTCAGAAACTGATGAAAACTAAATAAGTTCATAAAAATGACTGTGCTTTTTTTTTAGTTTTTGAAGCTTTTAAATGCAACTTGAGATCCTACAAAAAGAAGGATACATTTCTGACCTGCTTGGTTCGTGTTCTTCTGTAAACAACTGTGCCTTTGAAGCACAAAAAAAATTTTAAAAATGCAAAAAAGTAAAATTTAACTCCACAAGAAACATTTGCTAGAAGTCTTTGTAATCATTTTAGGTTATCTGTACAAGGAATCCATAAGAAATATATAAAATAGTATTAAAAATTATGCTACAAAGAGCATCTTTGTAGAAACTTTTTGTCATGAAGTGGATTCAAACATTAATAGCTTCTTTATGTTTTTTTCATGTGTAGTAACATACTTCCTAGTTTTGGACTCTTTAGAGTTCAGCTCACAAATTTGTGCCTTTTGGGTTTTTTGTGGGTTTCTTGGTGGTTGTTTTTTTGTTTGGGTTTTTTTGGTTGATTTTTTGTTGGTTTTGTTTGTTTGTTTGTTTGTTTTTTGGTTTTTGGGGTTTTTTATAACGAGTGTCTAGATTTCAGTAGTTATAACAAATGTTAGACAGTGAGTTTCACATGCAAATAATGGCCTTTTCAGTGATTAGTGGTTCAGTTGCCAGTACAAAAATAGACACTTCCTTCTACCTTTGTGCCATGCCATTTATTATTCTATTTTAGCATCTGTGAAGTGCTATTTAATGCTCTTCAGAGCTGTGTGTGTGGCTCAGTAGCACAATGAGCCTGACAGACCTTGCTGTCCTTTCAGCTGAAAAGCCGAGGCTTGGTGCAGCATCTCTGAAAGAAGCAAAGCGTGGATTTACAGAGCAACACAGTGCACTAACTTTTACTGCCTGTCCCCAAATCATAATATTAAATTATGTGTTAAAAGGATATTAGGGGCACGGTCTTTGGAAGAATCCAACTCGCGTCCTGTCCGAATTAGCATATAGATGAGCTGGAGTCTCAGATGAAGCACAACCTAGATGAGTTTTCTTGCATTATTCTGCTTTGTACATTATCTCTGTCAAAATACAGCTTTGTGAATAGAGCCTTACACTCACACACACACACACATTTTTGGAGATGTTGCTCAGGCAGCAAGGAGAACAGCAGCAGACACAAGGGACAGCGTTCACCTCTATTTCCATGCTTCATGCTCCTTATCAAAACAGACCCGATACACGTGTAGGCAGCCCTGCATCACACAAAATCTTTTCACAGCAGGACAAGTCTGTAAGCCGAAATTCCTCTTGTCCCTGGAACAGTATATAACCATTCCTAGCACAGAAATTGTTAAATTCAAAATGATTTTGAAAACTTTGGTAGAATTGCAAGTGTTCTCTTGTAACCTAGGCCCTGGGTATGACCTGGAAAATATCGTATAAACCCGTTCCAGTTAAATGTAAGTGAAACCTATAAGGCTTATTTATGAAAACAGTAATGTTGCGTTTGCAGAAGAAAAATAAATAGCACATTTGCAATTAGGCCTTGCATAACCAAGAATTAGGCATTGACAGAACCTAGAAATGGAGCTGTCGGGCAAAACAACAGCAACAATCGTCCTTTGGAGAGCTTAAGCCTGAATTGTACCTGGCCAAGCATGTAAATAATGACATATGGCCCCTTTGCTTCGTTGCAAGTTGCTGCCGGTCTTGATTGTGCATTTTGAGAAGTAAAGGAGAAATGTTTATATCTCTGTGACTGTTTGGCATAATACTAAACACAGTGGGGCAAAGATGACTCTTCAGTGCAACAGGCATCAGTAGAAAGAGTTCCTACTCTAATGAAACATTTGTTTCCTGAATTATTTTGTAGTTGCAAAGAACAGAACATCTTGCACCCCAGTGACATCATTATAAAAGTGTAGGAGAGGGGCTTTGCAAAAAGGCCTTCTCCTACCTGGCTGTCGCATTTCTCTTGCAGGTAAAACCAAAAATTCCTCCCTATGTGTAATAGTGAGGCCTGGGTGCTACCCAGAAAGGAGATATAAGAGAGGAGTAATTATTTTTCTGAGTACTGTTGGCAGGAAGAAAGCTTTTATTACAAGCTTCACATCATCACAGTAAGAGTTTAAAAAGAATTATTAAGTCACTGATGGCAGTGTAATGAATTATTAATACAAGCAGTTTATAAAAATGAATGTTTACTTATATTTGAAGTTCTCCCCTTCGAGAATGTGGGTAAATAAGAAAATATCTGTGTTGATTCAAGACTAAACCTGAGGGATCTGCTAGGGTCTTAATGCAGACCACTAGGGTTGTTTGCAAGAGTCTTACTGAAGTCATAACTTAGACTGTGTTGGTAGAGGAAAATCTATTTTCTTCCAATAACTCTACTTTGTTTACATCAGGGAGGTAAATATAACTTTGGAACCATCATTTGCATCCTTGCAATGTATGTTATCAGGTAAAGAAAAATTTTCTACCTTCTCCTGTTACTTAAAAGTTACAAACAAAAGATCAAAGAATGGAAAATAGCCAGCTTTTTTTCCCCTTCCTTTAAAAAAATATATTTATTTACTGCACCTTTCATCAAGGTTTTAAAATGTGGCTGTGAATAGATTCATGTTAATTTAGCTGCATTTTGCTACCACATATTTCTCCACAGAGAGTCCAGTTGATTAAAAAAAGGTGAGAGTGCCTCAAACAATTGTACAAGTACAACATTCAAAATAGAATTAAAAGCCTATAGCTTTCCTTATATCATAATGAAAGGCTTGTAAGGAGCAAGGTACCAGGGAGGGTCCCAAGAAAGACAGTTTGAGACTCCTTACTGCTAATCACATTTCAATTGTGCAGGATTTGTCACCTTCCTGGAGATGTTTGAACATCTGCCAAAGAAAGGTGGGAAATCTGGGTGGGAATCACTATTGGAGGGGAGTTACCATTTGTTTGAGACACACATCAGGTTTTGTAAATCACTGCGAGTGTAGATGGAATGAGAACAATGGACATTCCCACACTGTATTGTGTTTTTTAAAATAGTCACTTTGTTTGGTCCTTGATCCCTGAAGGTATTTTAGTGACTAACAAGTAGGTCAGAGAAATATATTTCACTCATTTGTAAGCTTGCTTTGACGTGGTGTGGTGCAAGTAGAAGTAGAACAAAGGTGAGAAAACAAGTGCTACCCATACAAATGTGGAAAAAGAGCAACTCTGTCTTGTATTCCTCTCTAAAAATGTTAAATCTTAAAAGATTTCAGTTATTGTAATTTTCAGCTCTTTATTTTTTCCCAGAAGCACATAGTTGAATTTTGGGTATGTAGAAAATAGGTCTCTGATTAAATAAATGCTCTTAATATATTGGGTGGCATGAGGACAAAACCAGGAGAAATTAGCAAAAATTTAGTTAAATTTTATGGATGGTGCATGAATGAGATGCTGCCCTGACCAGCGCCCCAGACATCCACCACACTGGCAGGTTTTCTCTGAATTTTTTCAGTGAGGGTTTTGTGCACTTTTCCATATATAGTCTGCCCTGTAGATATGAGAAGGTGTTTGTTCCACAAGGAACAATAGCAACCAGAAGTGGAAATTACTGCCAGCTCATCAGATGCAATCGAATAATAATGAAAGCTAATGCAAGACAACATTCAAGGTTATTTTTAAATCTTTGTAAAGGTCAATGTATTCAATGGTATTCAATTCCAACTGCTGAAAGAGTTGCTGTGTTTAAAGATGATGCCCTTGTTGTTTAGGAAATAAAAGATCCTTACTAGGAAGGGTAAACAGGACAAAGCCGTATCTGTGTCTTCTTATCGCATAATTTAGGGAAACAATTTCAGAAGTATTTTGATGATTAGTTTTAGTCTCCAGAACCTGTGTACTTCTTCCTCCATCTCGAGTTGCAAAGTTTATTACTAGAGAAAGATCAAGGTGCCTCCTTTGTGGACCTTTTCTACCCTGGATAGCTGAAGAAAGCAAAAAACCATTTTGTGACCCTGACTGGTGTAACCCCTGGAAGCTCTGGAGATGTCATTAAGCACTCATTTGGCCACTGTAAAAATATCAGCATGTAAATACTGTAATGTTTATGGTCTTTTGTATTCATGACTTCTGCCCTCCTTTTGTTATTGTGCTTGTAGCAGGAGAAAAAGACCCCGACACTCAAAAATGGAGAAATAAAGAATAAAAGGAGGGGAGGAAAAAAGCAACCAAAACACCATAGTGGAATTACTGACCTCAGCTAGCTAGAGGTATCTGCATCACCTCCTTTTTGTTGCTAATTGCTGAAGAATATTTAAAGTTTGCTTCACAGCATCATATAAAAAATGCTGCCAGGGCATTTTAGAGAGAAAAAATGCCAGCATGGAGCCTTGTGCAAATGCAGAGTCCCTTCCCTGTATGCAGGAGGCCAGGGGATCTCAGCATCTGTATTGACGGCAGGAATTGTAGTACAGTACAGAAAATGAGATATTTGCTGGCTCAGTGATTATACAGCCAAAAACCAGAAAGGGTGAGGAAGGCACAGGAGTATAGATATGGGAATCCATAGATTTTAATTTTAGAAATATTCATTCTCAATCAATGATTTATTTCTATTTTTTTTTATTAAGGTGATATTTGAGTCAGGATGCCTACGACTAATGAGATTGAGATTCACTCCAGGATAATTCTTCTAACTTTTCTCTTATTCAGATGTTCAAATTCTCTGTCAATGCATGTTGGGATATTCATGCAGCATTTCACATTGTTTACTTGCAACTCCATTTGTTATAGGCTAAGAAAAATCACGGCAAAAGTAACTTAAACTCAGAGCAGATAATTCACACAGAGTATAAGTTTAACTAAGCTCCCTTTGAATAAGAAAAATGTTTTTACATAAAGACTTAATATGTCTTTTTAATGTAACACAGGAAAAGAAATTTAATAAGTAATGCCTAGAGACAGCTTTGCATAAATATTTAGTTACCAGACTCTTTTTTTCCAATAGGCATCGAAATGCTTTTGAAATTGTGGACCTTAAGACCATCTAAGAAGGTCGAGTCATAAAAGCGCTGCTTTCTAATATTCAAATAAACCATCTGGATAAAGGTTAAGGGCAGAGAGGGAGAGACAATTCAGGGACAGGTAACAGCTGGATGGCAATGGCTGTATCAGGTCTGTCATTTTTCCCAGCCCTATCAGTGGAATTGTTGAGTTCAGATTGAAGGGAAAGAGAAGCTAAAAGAAGAGGGTTCAGAAACAATTGACAGAAACAACAAACTACACAGAGGAGACCGCTCAGGGAAGGGATTTACTTCAGTGTTGTCTGTAATGTGTGCATTGGACTTTGCTGCGCCTTCCTTTAATTGTCTGGGTTTGGCGAAGAAAGCCTTTTTTTAATTTTTAATTTATTACTGACAGCTATTAAAACTTCATATTAATGGCTATGTGGGGGTGTGCTGTTTCAGCAGTAATGCACAGACACCAGAGCTGCATTTGCTTTAGGAGATTTAGAGTCATATTAATGGCTGTCCGTGGTAACTAGTGCTGGAAGGGATGCTGAGTGTGCCACCTTCTGCCATGTGGAGCTGAAGTGGAGAAAAAAGTGCTAGGGACTTTTTGAGAGCTGATGTGATTTCATTGGTTGCAACCATATTATTATCACCAATTAACTCGGGTCCAAAGAGAATTTGTGCAGCATTTTTTATGTATTCCTCTGCAGGTTTCTTCCCATATCAAGTACAGCAGTGTGAAAGAACAGCATCATGTCCTTAGAACTTACCAGTAAAGAGAAAATGTTTACAACTTCTCTCTGAGCAGCACTGCATGGATGATGGAGCACTTCTGAAAGAATATCTGTGAAGGAAATAAACCCATTAATTGAACAGAATTATTGCACACCAAAGCTACATGTTTGAGAGGTCTCAACAGTATTCAAATAACTATTGAACCATTTGGCACATCCCTAATAAAAACCTTTATCCATTAGCCCCATTGGTGCATGCTTAGGCAAATTAACTCTTTTATATGTAGATCTAAAGAAAATGGTGTGTTATAATTAAATGATTCTTTTGGGGGCAGTAAACCTCTCTTCAAACAGCTTGAATATTAGTGCAGTCGTTTTTCTTTCAGCCCTACTAATCACAGCAAATTTAGCTTGCACAGCCAGAGTCAGGGTGCATGTTACAGGACATTCTGGCAATGGCGATGAACAAATCCCATAAGAACTGGTGTTTGGTTTATAAGAGGATTTTATCTGAAGTTAATGTAAATTTATCTGGATTCTTGCTGTTCATGAAATCGTGTTGCTGTTTAAGATGTCTGGTACTTGAGATATGTGTAGGTCAGAACCCACCCCACAGAAGCCCATTCTGTGACTGACTTTGGATTTGAATGGAAGATCCAGAGGACAAATGGCAACTGGAGTCATCACATTTAAAACCAGAATTCCCCCTCCTCCAAGTCACTCAAGCTTTTCTCCCCAGTTTCTAAATCGTTTGAAACTGATTTGACCTAGGTGACGCTTTGAACATTCCTTATAATAGGTGGAAAAGGCACTGAATCGTAATGGAGCAGACCCACAGTTACCCTGATGAATATTTAGGCCAGGATTTCCTGACGTGACTACCAATGGCTGGGATCTGATACTTTGAACTGTGCCTCATTTACTGGAAGTGCTGAATACCTGTTTTTCTGAAAACTGGGCTCTATGGACATGACCTGTTTTGACTTTTAGTTGTAAAGCTAAATGCTCCATGTTTAAATGCTGTAGTCTCCTGAGACTACGTTGAACTGCTTTCAAAAATACAAATGTGTGTGTTAGACTGTAGATTTTTGTCTAGGATATAGAAGGAAATCTTTATATTATTACCAAATTTGGATTTCCATATATCTACTGGATATCTACTGGAATTAAAAGGATGAAAGATTTAAGAATTTCTCTTTTTCTTTGCTGTTTTTAATGATTTCTACTGTCAGGCTTGTGGGTGTGCTCCTGCTGAGGGGGGGCTGGTGATGGTTCTCAAACAGTTCCAGTGCGCTTGGTTGGTGGCTGCATCTTGCACAAGCCTCTGTTGACAACTTCATTTTGTTGCAATACACAGGATCTATTTTTGGTTTAGGTTGTTTGTTGGTTTTTTTGGGGAGTTTTTTGAGCAAAAGGACTTACAGGGACTGCAGATTCTTTGGTTTGCCTTAAGGTCCAGCTTTGCCTGCATCTTTATGTTCTTCTAGGGACTTCGAGCCACGGTCATCACCCAAATATCATTTTCCCCTGGGCTTTCTGAAGTACCTTGTGTCTTGGAGCATTGAGATCCATATCAGATACTTCACTATCTGATGCCTGAGGTCAAGAAGTTTGGCTGTTATCAAAGCAGAATCTTTAAAATAGGGCTTCTGATAGTATGGAATTATAAGTAAGGTTAGGAACAAGATGTGATTCAAATGTTGTTGACACTGCAGTTTTGAATTGCAGTAAGCAAAGGAGATTTTTTTTTCTCAAATTATGTGCTGCAGGATATAAAAGGGCAAGCAGTTTATCTCAGAGGACCATGAGCTGCCTTCAGTTTGCACATGCAGCTTACATTGGTGGGAATCCCAGTGCATTCTCAGGACTCAGTCCAAACCTGACAAATCTCTTAAGGGGACGTGTTAAAATATGAGCCATCCAATTTGTTTGCTGCTCTAAACTGGAAATTGGCACATTTAAAATGGCTAAATTCAGCATGCACGTGGATCTCTCAGGCCTTACCAGCCCCACAGGGAAGAATTTCTTCCTAATATCTAATCTAAACGTGCCCTTTATCAGTTCAAAGCCATTTCCCTTTGTCCTATCGCCACATGTCCTTGTCAAAAGTTCCTCTCTGACTCTTGCATCCCCCTTTGGTGTTGGAAAGTGCCATAAGGTTCTTCCAGAGCCTTCTCCCCTCTAGGTGAACCACCCCGACTCTCACAGCCTGTCTCCACAGCAGAGGTTTTCCCACCCTCGGGGCCTCTGATGTTTCTCTGTTTATTTATTTTTTGCCATCGTAGAGTGTTTTCAGGTTTTTATTCCCACCTGAGAAGGATGATGCTGTCTTTATTCCTGGTCAGGCACTGATTAACACTGCGCACTGGTTTTGTTTAGTTGCCCTTAGACTTTCCAAAGGTGGTAAGAGACATAATTTCCTAGAAAACAAGGTGAGTCCTTGTTCATTGATTCTATGAGATAAAAATTCATCCGTTTTGAATCTGGAGAGGTTTAGAAATTGCAGAAACATTATTATTCCATAATTGATTTGTTTCAGTGCTCTGTATTTGTGGGGGTCACCAGTTCACTTTCAGGGAAGTGCAGATTGGCTCCAGCCATAATTCACAGCCGTTGCCTCAGCTCTCAGCACCGGGGTTGTTTAACCTTGAGGCTGCTTGTGCTGTACCAGTGGTGGTGCCTCATGTGCAAATGTGCTGCTTTGCAATGCAGAGATCGTCCCTCCAATGTCCTACCTTGCATTAAGTTTTCCAGAAGGTGAAGCATTATTTTCCACATGTCTCCTGGGATGTATCAAAAGCCTACTGAATTCTGTAAAGACTTGGTATTTAGTTTGCTTACCAATCTCCTGCTATTATCAGATACCAATGGAAATACATAATGTAGCACACAAAAAAGGAAATGATGTTTCAGCATTATGTAAAAATCACTGTTGTTCCACTTATTTGAGATGTTCTTTGAATGCCAAAAAAGGTCCTTTGGCATCTTAAACAAGACTTATCCATTTCCACATCTAGAAATATTTCCTTGTACTGGGCACACCAGATGCTGTCAGGAATTATAGGTGCTGAAATCTAGGGTCACAAGTCTGACTTGAGTTTATTCTTTTTTTTTTTTTTTCTTTCTTTCTTTTTTTTTCCTCCCCCCTTTTTTTCTCTTTTCTTTTTTCCCCTTTCCTTTCCTTTCCTTTCCTTTCCTTTCCTTTCCTTTCCTTTCCTTTCCTTTCCTTTCCTTTCNCCAAAAGATGGCCGAGTTCTCAGGGAAGTTCATAGCTCAAGCCCAGGTAGTGACCAGGTTTTATCACTTCACAGTTCCCATTGCACCAGCTAATGACAATGAGCCACAGCAGTTTTAAATGTTCTTAAAGTGACTTTATATTCTATCTGAAAAGCAAGAAGCAGCTCTTGTAAATCTGGCTGGAAATTTTCTGAAGGCTTGTGGCTCTAGTGAAAAAGGTTTATTGAAACTGGAGTGTGTGGAAACCCACTGAACTTTTGACAAATTTCTCATGTAGGTGGATTTTAGTGTCCTTGAGGCTGTTAGATTCCCTACCATCTACTTCCCACCTCTCTGGTTTCCTGGACCCTTGGTACTTGTTGGGGGAATAATTGTTGCAGTGGTGGGGAAAGAGGGACTGAACTCTTTGAAATAGCTTTTCTGCAGTTCATAAAAATAAAAAGTAGTTCATAACCTGCCTTCACCTTGACACCTCAAAAATTTTGCTCCCCTTTTCCATATGGGGGGGTTATTTTGGCACAACTTTAACTTCCTGCACCAATTACAAAGCCACTTTGTTGGCTTCCTATAGACTTACTTGTAAGCATTTTTCAGGTTTATTAAACTGTTTAAGTAATTCAGCTGATACTGTACATAGCCTTATTTACAATGTAATTAGGACCACTGCAAGAAGAGCGCAAGCAATTAGTGATTTAATCCTAGTGAAGAATGCTTTGAGTTTCAGGTTTGGCTTTTTGTGCTTTTAATCCTTCCACACCTATCTCTCTAAGAACGATGGTAAAGGAATACACAATGTCTTTAAGATTATCTCAAGGAGAGAATTCCAGTTTGGGGAGCATAATTACTTTATATATGCATAGGCTGCAAATGAAATAGTTTTTTCTCTGCACTTTGCAGTGTCACCTTGTCTTTCAACAGGTATTTGGGATTCCTGGTTTCCTCTTCTGCCTTAGACATTGATTCACTGTCTGGCCTTAGGTAATCTATTACCACACTTTCAAATTTATGTGCCTGTAGCTACATTCAGATACTAAAATAAGTGACTTAAGGACTGACAAAAGACAAGTAATTTATGGAGCTATGTAACAACAGGACACAACCCTGGTTCTGCAAAAGCTAAAGATATTTAATTTTACACTAATTAATGCTGTTCACTTAAACATCTGCATAACACTTCCTAGGCAGGGGGATTGGGTATCTAATTTGAAGCATCAAATTTTGAATGTTATGTCACTTTATTTTCATGTGAAATATTTCCTATGAAGTCATATCTCTGATTCCACAATTACTTTTTTTCCATATTAGCCCTGTAACCAGCAATGACAATGTCTGTTGAGTGTATGTAGAGAAAAGCTGATTAGTTAATGAAAAGATGCTATGACAGCTGTTTGTAAGAAAAAGGAAACAATGGCTTATGAAAGATTCTTCAGTGAAACAGGCACAAACATTTAGGTAGCACCTACTTCTCTTTAATGAATAACCTTTTGGAAATAAACAGGCACTGGTATTAAGTATCCATCTCCACAGATCCCTTGCTCCGACATTAACAAAAACCAATTAATGAGACATCAAAAATTCTCCAGCTGAAAAAAGAAAAAAAACGGTGCATACATTTCTCATGTTTCCATAGCAGGGAAAAAGAATTAGAATATGTATACATTTATATCCATATAGATGCCTTGCAAGTGATTTTGGTTTTATCCTCAAGGTAAATAAGTGCTGTAGACCAAAGGTGCTGATGTAGACAGGCAGGGGAAGTTTCTGAAGCAAATCCTTCTGGGATGGAAATAATGATCCTGTGTGAACAACTTCCAGTCTTTCCTTCTATTATGTACCCATTAGAGTACAAGCACCTTGGACTGCAAATTACACGTATGCCCTTCTGTAGTCGACATCCCCTTTGCTCCCTTGGTTCATTTTCAAGAATAGCTCAGACTTTTCCCAGCTTCAGTGAAAAATTAATTTATACCTTGAAATGATCAAAAATTTTTCTCTTAAAAAATACATGACTTGATTTGATGTTATATTTTGTGAAATAGATTAAATGCAGTTTCCTGGTTTCCTGCATATTTAAAATTATGACCCTTTCTTTTAACTTGCTTATGATGCTTAATCAGCAAATCAAGACCTACTTCAACTCTAATTAAAGCTCAGTGGAAATGCAGACAGGTAATGGACATAGGACAGGCAATCATCTGAAAATTGAAAAAGTAGTGTATTACAGAAAATGTTTATGGCACATTTTTATTTTCCAAAGGCAGATACAATTGCTTCTGCTGCTTCGCTTATGAAGAGTTTTAATAATTAGGTGCAGTATAATTAACCATTAAATCAAGAAAGTTGTATTCTTGCTCCTTGGTAAGGCATTTCAGTATTTCTCTATTCACTGTAAGAAACAGTTTTATCTTTGTTTTAAATTCCTCTAGAAGAGCTTATTTACATTCCTGAGCATGAGTAATTTTTACAACCCTCAGTATTACATTTTTGCTGTTCTGTATGATCTTAATTCCTGTTCCCGTCAAGGAAAACCTCTTAGGTTGGATCCAAACTCATGTTATGTCTTTGTGCATTTGGCCAGGCCAACCTGGCTCGAATCCATCTGGCTTCATGTGGCTTGTGCCATTCCCAATAGCTGGGTGTCAGGCCCCTCTAGCTTTCCATAATGTGCTTTTTTGGCAGTTCTAGATGATTCTGAATCCTGGGTTGCTGCTTCTTGTGCCCTTGGATTATTAACCCTACATCTTTATTTTTTTTCTTTTTACCCCTTTCATCCTAATTTTTTCACTGACTCTATGATTGCAGTAACAAACACAGTGAAACATAATAGGATGGATTTGTTGGTGGTGCAATTTCAAAAAGCTCTCTTATTTGTGAATTTGGCCCACATAGAAACAGAAAACAACAAACAAACAAATCTGTTTTATTGCCTACATATTACATGCAGAGTCTTTTTTAGTGTATTAGAATAATAGTAAGATACAAGTAATATTTCAGATACATTTTGATTTATAGGGATCTTCCCCAGTTTGGAGTTTCTCCAACAAATTAAGCCAAATTCTCTCTATGCTGCTGGAGATTTTAGGTGTAGGTGGGTTGGTTTTGGGTTTTTTTTTTTTGTTGTTGTTTTTGGTTTGTTTTGCTTTTTGTTTGGGTTTTGTTTGTTGTTTGTTTTTATTGTTGTGGGGGTGGTGGTTTTTTTAATCAGATCATTTTTTAAGGAATGTAAAGCAGGATATTCTTGGAAAGGAAACATCCGTATTTTTCTCAACTCTTAAACATTAAATGATTAATGAGAAAAAAAATTAATAAGTTCAATTTAATGAAAAATTCATTCTTGAAATAATTTGATGAGTCTTATTTAACCCAGTTTTAATAACTGCATTTCTTGTCAAACCAGTAAAGGAGGATCTGGCAGTTATTAATAATGTGAAAGTCGTGTTAAAATAAACAGGAGGAATTAGTGTGAGGTGCATATAAATGCAGTTCTGATTGATTTCCTTTTGCTGAAGTTAGTTCTCCAGGAATTTTGCTGGAATTCAGGATTGATGCTTTCAATTTGTCTTACGTTGCAGAAAAGTTGCATTCAGCAGATGGAAGGGCTCTGATGAATGCAGCACTTACTTTTTCTGCTATCCAATAAAACTGGAATGACACTGTGTGAATCTGGGAGCTCTCATAATCTATGAGAAGCCAGGAGAAATTGTATTACAGTAATTGACTTCAGTAGGATCGAGACTTCCTTTAACAATTCCGTGGGGTTTAAGTATTTTTGCAGTCTATTTTAAGACATGAACACTGGTGGAAGTAGAGCTTCTAATCAAAATGGGCTATATTTTATTCAGACCTTGGAGACCAAGTAGGTAGAGCTAATTGGCTTATAACTGACCTGCTTAAAGGATGTCAAAATTGGCTGTTGGCTGTTCCTTTATAACATTAGTTTGATTGACTAAGAGTCTGGCAGCAAGATATGAAATATTATGAACCCAATTCATTAAAATTGTCCCCATTTTAGATCATTACATATTTTCAGAACAAATGGAACATACTTGCGGTATAAAAGAAGTATGGATCTGTAAATTACTAACCCACCAGCCACCTCCTTCTCCTTCTGTTCCCCTCCCCAGAAAAAAACTCCAGTTTATCATATGAAAATAAGGGGAGAGTGGTGGGCTGTGAATTTTTCTTGTGGTACTGTGCAAAATAAGTGTCTTTAAAAAAAAAATAGAGGATTATTGTGGGCTTGATTTCCATTATTTGCTTCCAAGTTATCTGGTTGCCTGTCTTGCATGGTTCAAGAGCAATGTGCATGCAGTGATATCATTACATCAGAATTCTGCCTTTCTCTCTATGGGAAGACTTTTTTTCTTTGGATAATATTTGGATAATAGTTTTATTTCACTTTTTTAAAATCACTGACTTTTACTCCGCTAGGCAAACAACTGCCCTTTCTCAGGTGGCTGATCTTGTCATGCTGCTCATAGGATTCAGTTCTGAATGTGGCATAACCAGGGGCTGGTTGGATGAAAGACATATCTACTGTTTGCAGGCTGAAGAAACTGCACCCCACCATGTCAGAGGATGGGAAATTGGGAATTTTTAGTGAATTTTAGAATTTTTGGTGTCCATTTTGCATGGACGTGGTTTGTACATGAATGCTTCATACTCCTCTTAAACTCTGTTGTCAGTGTTAAGGCAGGGCCTACAGGATAATTTTAGTGATAATAATTAGTGCTGAAACTTGGTGCCCTGGTGTTAACCCAGCTGTTTACCACTGGGGTAACACCCTTGCAGAGACAAAGTCTTGCTCCTCTGAATGCAGGAGGAGGTGGGGTTTTGCTTGTCATTCATCTTTCAGGTGGTGATTATGCTGGAAAGCATCTCATGGAAGTTTGCTTTGGGCCACATTCCAACTGCTGTGTTTTCAAATGTCCTTGGCTTTCTCCTCTCCTCAGGTCCTTGGCTCTGTCTTTTCCAAACAGGTTCACTCAACCCTGTTGAAAAACAGCCACAGCCCTTACTGCCCCTGGGTTTTTTGGGCACTGCTGTTGTGTTACACCTTGTTGTGTAGCAATCTGTCCTTCAGCCAAAGGCTTCTGGTTTTTCCCTGCAGAATTATGGTACAGACAGAGCTAAAGTGGCATTAGAGCACATCTGTTTGCTGCCTAAATCTGTTACCCACAGCACATACGATTTATGGTGGTGCTGTTCCATGTGAATGTGAGCTATGCATCTTATCCAAGCCTTCGGAGTTGTTCATTAATATAGATTGTTGTTTGTTCATTTTGGCAAAGCTCAGGAAATCCTACAGGGTCCAAAAGCAACTGAAATCCTCATTACCTCTAACAGCAAATGATGCATTCATCATCTTTAAGCTGAAAAACACAGTACCTTTTTCTTTCTTTATACATGAAATAGCTTTCTCAGGTTCTGAATTTGAGAACAGAAGGATCAACATAATGAGAGCCAGTCTTCTGAAAGAGGCAGTGTGCTAGGGAGGATTTGCCTTTTATGTTTTTGCTTTTTTTGTTTTTTGCTAACATTACACCGCAATTCCATACATTGCAAGTTTGAGATGTTGCTAGGTGCTCGTGTTCATCTATGTGTTCCTTAGCAAAAGCTTTGACAGTTGGTAAATTGAATATCATTCTTGCTTTGCCACATGCTTCTTCCTGAGCACTTACCGCTGCCATGAAATAAAAGTCTCAGTCATGCTCCATTCCCATCCTTCACATTTCAAATCTCTGTTGTTACCTAAGTAGATCAGGTAGAAGTCTGGTGCCACTGCAAGAGTCCTGTAAATAGAAATAATTATACTAAAATAATGATGTCTCTTAGCAATCTAAATTTAACTTGTGGTATTGTCCAAAAACTTGTTGCTTGTGCTCCGTGTTCTGAGTTGAATGTTTTCCCTAATTGTTCTTTTCTACAGTGATTGGGTAAATTTTTAAACAAAGCCACAGCAGCCATCATGAAGTAGTGCTTATTTGAAAGAAGGAATGATCGCCTGCTCTCTTTCACAGCACTGAGGGACTTGTTTTCTCCTTGACTTTGGCTTGGAGGTAAACTTAACTTTGCACCGAGCCTTGCAGGCTCTGGGGGACAAGGGAAGAGGCTTTGAGAGATGGTGCTGAGCACATGTTCTAGTGCCTAAATTAGTTGCAATTATGAAATGCATGGTTCAAAAGAGCAGCATATGATTGTAATGAAATTCTCAGCTCTATCTAGAACATTCTTTAACAAAGCTGAACCATCTTGTCTCCCTCTATTTCATCCAGCCTTTCCAGTGCTTTGTTTTCCAGGTGAAAATTTAGATTCTTTTTGTCATCTAGTCCAGGGAGTGCTGCTTTTTTTACATTGTTAACAGTGGGACGCTCTTGGATAGATGATAGAAAGGACAGTGACTTTCCTTTAGTCTTTATTCTGTCCATCTAAAATACTGGTGTACAGCTGCTTCTGTCCATGTCAAATTTATGTTGTTTTCCATGATTCACAAAGACTGAGGACCTAAAATCAGATAAATTCAGCTGTTTGAATTTTATGCTCCCTTGAACCATTCTTACTGATTTGAGGCCTTGGTATTAATCCTTATCTCACAATATTTCTCTTGTCTATTCCCTGCCTACCACTTCCCCTTTCAGATTTTGCTGAAAGCTCATTTAGTTTTTTCTTACCATCTTTTCTCCAGCACTCTGCACATCCTACCTTAACTGGATTGTCCTTTTTCCATCTGTCTTATGTATTTATGGTTGGAATATGTCCTTTGCTGTACATTAAATCCTTTGGTGCTCCCAAGCCAGCCTTGGCTCTCTGAATTTAATGAGGGTTGTGTAGTGCTTGGTGTCGTAACTTATCTTAGCCTGATTTTCCAGCTGCCTGCTGTTGGACCAGTTTATCATTTTCTGGATGTGGTGGAGCCCCAAAGGCTGCTCCTCAGAGCAGGGATGTCCTTCTCTGCAGGCTGTGGCTCCTCTGTGTGCGGGGCTGCTTCCCTCCTGGTCTCCGTTCAGGTCACAGCATGGGACATTTGTAGTGGGAACAGTTGTCAAGGAAAGGCTTGTGGTTCCTGAGCATCTGCAGGGTGCAGGGAGGAACATCCCCCAGCAGAATGAAACTAAAAGCAAACTTAGAGCTGTGAGTGGTCTAGCTCTTTTACAGACTAAAGAGAGGTTATGAACAGGGAGGTTTGTGATCCTGACAGCTCCTGTGTGGCTCCTTTCAGTGCAGGGTGTGAGCAGCATTGATTTCCTACTCCTGTGGAGGGATTGCCCCTCCCCAGGAGGAGCTGAGGTTCTTCTACAGTCATGGAAATTGTTCCTACCTGCAAACTATGCAGGAAGATCAGAACTGAAATTTGAAATTTTATTAATCATCAGGTAATCAAACCTAAATTGGAAAATCCAGAAGTGTAGCCAGGCATTGCAAGAACCTAATTACACATCTTCTCACAGTGTGGAATAAAATCCCCACAGGATAATTGGACTTTTTTCTTTACCTGTACGTGTTCTTAAATTCAACTAAACTGGCAACACACCCAAACAAGTCCTTTTGGGTATTCTGCCTGAGACCTTGACTGCCCCTTGTCAAACACACTGTGCTGTGGCACAAATAATTTCCAATGTGCCCTGTGACACCCCGTGCACATCTTGAAGGTAATTCAGGAGACTTCTGTGTGATAATAAGGTACAGTACCTCAGTCAGCCAGCTCATTGTCAGAATGACATCTGTTGTTAGTAACTGATGGTGGGAGATGCCGTGAGACGCTCTGCAGTTTTCTTCTCGCTGTTCTCACGTGTAACAAATATGTACAGCTCCCAGATTTATAGGGGAGCAGTGATCAGACAATTTACAAAAAAAATTGCTGTCCTTTCACCTATGCTTTCCTTCTATGCCCTCTAACAGTATCATGAGTGACGGTAACTAGAGTAATACAGTATTTTTAAAGCTTCTTTTGTGCTCAGTTGTGGTGTGGGGCACAGTATTGGTTTATCATGTTACAATATTACTCAGCAGCTTAGGTATTCTTGGCATTTTCTAAAGACAGTGTATTGGTCAGAGGCTGGTTTTGTGATTTTGGGGTTAGTGCAGTACATGCTTTGGTCCGGCTGTGCCCACTCTCCATTTCCTCTCAATCTTTTGCATGCCTCTCCTCAAAACAGTTATTTTCAAGGCTGTTATGATAACACAAGCTGTCCTTTATGACTGCATGGTTTTGGTTATTCAGTCCCTACACGTAAGAATTGGGGGTTTCCCCCTGCTCTTCTATGCTCTCATTCAGGTGAGATTTGGATACTTTGGTCTTGCCACAGCCTATGGGACAATTTTCTGTTTGGTCGTGATTTTGTTGTTGATTGTGTTTTCTCTTCCCTCTTGCTCTGCTGAAAGTATTTGCTTGGAAAGTTGCCTTTAGTGAGCAATGCTGGCACCTGGAAATGGCACTGCCTCTCCCCTCACTGCTGATCCCAGACCCACTGGGGAAATGTCAATGCTGAACGTCTTCATCTTTGTCAGGCTGAAAGGTTGGTTCATTTAAGTGCAAATTTCTTCCTGAGCAACTTGACCTCAGCTTACCTGGAGCCTTAATATGAACTTTTGCAAGTAAATGTGTATAACTTTTAATAAATCAAAGTACTTGTAAGTCAAAAAGCCCCAGGGTTTCACAGATCTTTTTGGATTCTTTTTTTTTAAGACGTCTTGTTCATTTTGCTCTCTACTGAAATTATCTGGAAAGTCTCAAGGTAATTATATTCAGCAGAAGTGGGGACATGAGGACACCTATACTGCTTTTTCTGCTTTTCCTTTCAGGATGGTGGCTTGTCTCTTTTCATATTAGTGAGCCAAACTCTGTTCTGGACAAATGAAACATCAAGGTCAACTGAATGTGAATTTATGGTGTCAAGCATCAGACAGAGCACTGCAAAGGCTGATTTCTAGAATGCATTTGACATTATGAGAATATTTCATGATGGGGTTCAGTTTGTGTTGTGGACACAGAGGTTTTGATAGACTCAACTGGCAGATGCCCTTCTAAAATAATCTGCCGTGACAACCTGCTCAGTATGAACCACTAGAATTTGATAAATTGTTCTTTTATCAACCAATAGTTCTTAATTGAGCTAAAAAAGAGGATTTCTCAAGGCACCTAATGATGAAGGATCCTTGTATGCCCAATTTAATAGTCAATTATCTGCACAAAATATGTATTCTTTACATCTAAACGTAAAAAGCCAATGTTTTCAAAATCTGAATTTTGTTCTGCCTTTGTCTGAAGAACTCTTTATGATCAGGAACCAACATACTTCTCACTTTTATTTTCTGTATGACACTGCAGAAGGAATTTCCTTAATTATTCCAATTTGTCAGAAAGATTTGTACAGACCAGGCATGGTTCTACAGGAATAGTATCTCCATCTTAAAGTATAGAATGCATCTTTTTGTTTCCATTATTATACCATGCTTACATGTCCATTTTCATCTCTCAAGGACAATCCGTTTCACAGGCACTCCTGTAGCCTGAAGTGTTTTGAAGAAAAGAATGGGTATAGAATTTCTGCCGGAAAATTCTAATGCAATTATTGTTCCTTCACTATTGAAGCCAAAACACCTTTTCAGAGGGATTTAAAAAGAAAGCAGTGTTATTTCCCTTACTAGATGTAGAATAGTGCTGTGGATAAATCACTCCAGTGTTGGGTGTGGCTTGGCAAGACCAAGGCTTGACAGTGTTGGGTGCAATAATTTTCCCAGGAGAAGGTGAAGAATGGAGCACCCCCAAATCTCCTGACGCAGCAGAGGCAAAAGCAGGCAGAGCCACGGGACATTCTCTGGTTGTATTTGCACTGCTCGTCTCGGTGGCAGCAAACTTTATTTTCAGGATCTGTCCCACTAATTTCGGGGTCAGATGGAGATTGACATGTTAAATTGCTGCAATGAAGCATCTGCAATAAGAATATTCAGCTCTCTTTCATTCTGCTAACCATTTATTGAGAATTCATCTAGTTTGATAATTACTGTGAGCTGAATACACCAACAGGGATATTTTATTCTAATACAGGTGTTATCTCTGCTTCCCTTTGCCTCACCTTTAAAATATCTATAATTAGGTTTGGAAAGAGACTCTTTCATTCTTAAACTTATTTTAAAAAATGGCATTTTGCTGTACTTCATAGAATGGGAAGACCAATTAAATTCTTCAAGATAATGGTGTTCTGAACTTGTATCTATTTTTGGAACATTAATTATATTCTGCGATGCTTCCTGTGAAAAATCAGAGACAGATACAAGCATTAGTATGTGTTAATTAAAATCTGAATTAATATTTTTGGTCAGAGCTCTGCTGGATATATGTGGATGTGTTTTCTGGTTAATATTTTTTGTATCTTTTAGGCTAGTTGTATTTTCCTATAAATTAAATGGAATATATTAATTTTTGTACGTATTAGATAGCCTTGATTGATCAGGTCAAAGTTCATTTCTGTCCATGTTATCCAAGATCAAACTCTGCTTTACACAAAGCAGAAAAAAATATGCAGGGACACTAAAGACAGGCTCTTTGTCAGAAATGTTAAACTGAAGGTCCTGTTTGTTGTTTTTCTGCTATTTTTCATGAAGTTTTGTTGGGTTTTTTTTGAGTTTTTTAAGTCAAATCTCTAAAACTCTCAGTTTTCATCCCAGACTAAATATGCTGTTAGACTTGGCTTTTTTATCTTAAATGTTACTGAAATTCTTCATCTTTGTTTCTTTTTGTAAACTTAATTCACAAGTAGGTTTCCTTTTGCAGCGCTTGGCCCAAGTAAGTCCACGAGGCTTTATATTTGTGCTCTTCATTTCCATTTTTATAAGGACATCATGGAAACTATAGTGTCAGCTAGGAAGCTGAGCATACAGATGAGACTGTGAACATGAAATATTCATGTTACATCTCCCTGAAAGCCTTGCACTGAAGTAGAAGGGCTTGTTTTCTTTTCCTTTTCCTCATCCCCCATTATTTTACACTGAAAAATTGGCATTATCTCAAAAAAAAAGTGGGTCAGGAAGACACAGGACATGTGAGTCTTTCTGCTCTTCAGCAGGGCATGGATACCAGCAGATCTGGGAAGAGAAACCTCTGAAAATCTCTTTGAGCAGTCTCATGGCCCTGCCCTGTATCAGGAGGCAGCTGATGGTCCTTGTTGCCCTTCACATGCACATTTAATCTTCTGCATGTTTTCAGACTGAAATCTATTTTTAATTTGCCTTGAAATGATCTGTCGCTGAAAAAAATTACAATTCTGTGTGCTTGTGAAATTCAGCCATTTCAGTCTGAAATTCCCTTGAAAATTTTAACTCTTCCTGCAAAATATTGTGCAAAAATATTATGGGGTGCTGATATCATGGAATTTTTTTTTTTTTCCAAGGATACATTTATTAACATTTTAAAAAGTAAAGCAGCTTTTAACCTAAGGATATTCTGTTTAGAAATTGTAATAATGAAAATATGGTACTTCCTTCATTCTGCTAATATTCTTTAAAAGCCGCAATATTCTTGGTGACTAAACTGTGAATGTGCACTGAAACATTTTTTTTTTCCCCACTGGAAATGAATTAGTTAGATTTTTTTTTTACCAGGTTTATTTATTTACTTATTGATTCTTGCAAGCATGCTCTGGAACTTCAACCCCAATGTATTTATAACATAATTGAGACAATTAAGGAAATATTTTTATTTATAACTTATATATTCATTCATATTTCCATTATTTATGAAAAATTTCACAGTTGTCTGAGAATTCAAGTTGTGTGTTGCCTGAAAGGCCTCCAGATCTAACTGCTGTACGTAATTAAAGTTGTTAAGCTATTCTTCTAAATAAGCAAACCAGGTTTACTTTTACTGGTACTGTGCTGAAAAAAACAAAAAGAAAAAGAACAAGTATAATTAGGTAATTTACAATAATTAAATCCTTGGGTGAAAGGAGGTGCCACTATATACATTTTTTATGGAACTTGAAAATGAACCTGGATATCCTTGCAACTTATTTGTCCTTTTTCCTCTTGGGTTAGTTAGATGCTGTCAATCATTATCTATGGATATAGAGAAGTGTGCCACTGAGTTACACAACTCTTAGCAGAATTAGTCCATAATTATCCATTATCTCTTCTTCATCAGAAAACTTTGGAATTAAAATTGGTTATGCCTGTTTTCTAAGAAGTAACTTAGGGTAAAATTAAGAGGAATGACTTTCTCATGCTTAAAAGACGCTCCATGGGAGTTGCAGACTGAGTGCTGCTGCTTTCCTTGTCTTCCTTAGCTGGGGAATGTGTTCCATGTTGTATTTCTGGATTTACTGGGGGCAAGGCAGTCCCACAGTCAGGGATGGCTGCCCAAACACCCAATGTGGTGAAGCAGGGGGCACACGGAGAAGTGACATTGGTGCATCAGGGTCTGGGATGTGCAAAATCTTCTGCTTTTCTGGTATTTGCTGATGGCTCAGAATTTATAAAAGAGATAAAATTTATAAAAGAAATCAGCTTTCTACAGTTTCTGCCGTAATGTTCCTGTTCTGTGTATGCGTTTTTGACATTTGTCTGTTTGCAAGAAGAGAATATCTCTTAAATTGTTGGTTATTACTACTGATATTCCTATTTTGAAAGTCTGCTTTACTCTTATAATGAAAGACCTATGTTCGTTTCCTCACGCTGTGGTCCTAGAGCTGATTTGAGAGATCCTACACGCTGTTTCAAGCACATTGAATTGTGCATAGTTTTTGCACAGTCACATCTGAAATGATCTGCCAAATAATCAAATATTGCTCACTTAGACCTTTGCAAAGCAGAGGAGAATAATCTGTACAAACTGTGCAGTTACTGATTGCCATCCCGTCCCCTCCAAATAATAAATAATTTACAGCTATCACATGCTCCTTCTACAGTTGAGTATACAGGCAAAAAAAGAAACGATCTCCATCTCATCATTAGCTTAATCAAGGTAGTGTATCGGTAACCTGCAGTGAAACTGATTGCTGAAGAGGAGGAAGAGTTGATGGCTGCGTAACAAATGATTTTTGAACCTTAAGGCTTTTGAATTTTAGTCAATTTTAACCAAAGTTCCTAAAAACTCTTAAGTTCTTTTCTCTTAGAAGTTACAGTATTTTGAAAAGGCTACCTGGGAAAACAATTTCAAAAATACTCAAATGCCATAATTTCCCTGTTCCTTTTCCCTGCTCTTGGCTGCCCAGCATGGAGGCAGCAGTTCTGAAGTGCTGCTTTTTGTAACAGAATCTCTGGGTCTGCAGCTTTTCCCCATGGAGTTGAGAGCCAAAATTCAACATCTGAGTGAAGCCAGAGCTTCTGGATTTCCAGAGTGTGAGCCAGGGAACCCAGACTGGGCGCCCCAGAGAGAAGACACCAAAACCACAGGGATGTGGGACTCAGTTCAGATTAGTTTTCCAACCAGCCAGGTGGTTATGGCTGTTCTTGCACAATTAAATAAATCAATTCACATAAAATGTGAATGATAATGAAGGGTTATAGCTTTTTGTTTGGGAGCTGTATGGATATTTGTGCTTTAGAAGCACAGAAGGTGGAATACCAGAAACTCTTCCTGGGTCTATAAAGATATATTCACTATCCAAACAACTTCAGAGCCACGATTTTGTCTGAATTTTGCCCTTAAATACTTTGCTTTTGGATGATGAAAATGTTGGGTAACTGCACACTTCTCTTGGAATTACCACCTTTCTCTTTCTTCTATAATCATATTTTTCCACCTTCTTCGAGACACCCTGCGGCCTTTTTTGTTCCTCTGTCTATCTCCAGGTTTATTTTTTTAATATTTTTTTACTTCCTAGAGTTTTAAAGCCCTCGGGTTAAAAAAGATGAAGAAGGCAGATCTGAAATGCTCAAGAGAGTTCACATCCTGTAAAAACAGCAGTGAAAATCAAAATGGGGGAAAAATTACGGAAAAGCACAATGCACAGCACCTAAAGGTTTAAAGAAGGCTTAAAAAGAGACTTTCAAAAACAAATTTTCCCTTTGAGAAATATTCCATCAAAATGTTTCAGCTTCTTTTATCTCCTGTGTCTTCAGTGAGTTATGTTTTAACACTGAAATAGTCCCTTGAGCACATATAAACCCAGAAATGAACAGGGAACTAGAGATGCAGGATTCTACTTTGTACTTTAGATACTCTTGGTTTTTTTCCTCACTGGGTTAGGAATGCTGGATTTTTCTAGTTTAGGGACACAGGTAATTTTGGAGTAATGAGTGACAGCTTTTATTTTTCATGACAGAGTTAATTCCTTGCATGGGTTTTGATGCTTTTAGGCTTTTCTCAGTATCAAGTCAAAGCCATTTGTCTCATGTTTTATAAAACCAATACCATAAGATGCAAGGCTTCATCAAGATCATAACAGTATAATAGTGTCAAAATAACTAGAGCGTTTTGGGGGACAGGCTGCTAGAAATGGCAATGACAAGCTCTAAAATTCTGAATTAAATTTACTGGAATGTGAAATACGTTGACAAAGGATAAGCATGAGAGATATAGACCAGTCAGGAGCAAATTCTGGGCTGCTCTGTGTTTCATAGGATCCCACTAGGCCAGACTCTGACCTAGATCAGATAAATATCAGAATAGAGCAGTAGAAATGAACCAGCTCATAGCCATTGAAAGAGAGATAAGGATCAAAGATGTTGATGTCACTGCAGCTGCAGCTGAAACAACTCATTTCAGACTAAATAAAACATTAATACCTTCATGCTCCTCTCTATTATATGGAATGCTCCAGTTATGAGTTTGAGCATCCCCAGGTATGTCTCAGTGCTGAAATTTGTTTGGAGAAGGGTCCACTGAGGATTCTGTGCTAAGTTATCTAACAATGAATAATTTAAAATGAGTCAGTGTCTCTTATGCATTGCTGCCTTGCTGAACCTGCTGCTGTATTTGGTGAGGTGTGAACAAAGACTGCCTTGATATAGATAATTTTGTTTAACAGCAGTGTTAAAACACTGAAAAAGGATTGCTGCTGGTGGATAGACTGAGGGAGGCTGATGGTGGGAGAAGACGTGTGAGCACTTTTAATTATAGGAGTAGGGATGCCCTACCTGTGATGGAAGGGTTTAGTATGAGAGCTGGATCTGAGAGTTTCTGGACCTTTACAAATGTTCTCAGTACTTTTGTGTTCACTGGAGTGATTTATGATTATTTTTATTGCTGGTTGGATTACAGCAAATGTAAAGGCCCTGCACATATACAGAAGCTTAGGAGCGTGAATTTGTTGTTGGGTGTCCAAATAATGTCTGGATAGACCTTGAATTCAGAGCTGGTCCTGAAAATAAGCCCAGGAAAGATTGTATTTATATATAAATTTTAAAAGCTGTGCCATTCTAAAACCAGAGGAAAATATCTCTCATTTTCTCCTTTATTTAGGGAGACAGTAAAATAAAAAGGCATTGGTTGAAAAAATGCCAAGGAGATGACTGAATGACCCTGATAAATCCCCTTTCCTAGCTGTTGGATAGATGTTCCCCAAACACAACCTCATTTAATGGGGTAGGAAGAACTGGATCCCTCAGCGTGTAGGAAATGGGAAATCACAATTATTTATTGGGTCAAACACTTGATTTGCATTCAAATAGGGGTGAAAGAAACCCCATTGGTTTGTCTGCCTAACTTATTGAAGGCTGCAATTTTTATTTATGAAAGTTTCTAAAGCTCTGGGCTTGTCTCCTATCAATCTGAGCAGCCAGGGTGCACTGGCGAGGGCAGTTCTGGCGCTCTCCATGGTCCTAGCACGACCATCAAGGTGTTCTGCCAGCTGTATGTAGAAATTCTGGGCAGAAAACAGAGAACGGGATCTCTCCACATTCTTTTTTTCTTTTTTTCTTGGAAGCAGCTCGCACCGTCATGTTGCGTTCAAATTCCCGGTAACAGTTTTCTCAGAATTTCTTCACCATAAATGATGAATGCGTGCTTTAATATTTCCAAAAGGAGACATTGGTGCACAGGGCAGTCAGAGGAGATGGGCAGGCAAATTTCCCTGGGGTGTAAATGAAACCTCGGAGCCAGGAGATGACTTTTGTCCTAGCACGAGAGTTATTTTCCCACCCTTTAAGCACACCAGCCCTGGAGCTGACACAGCCTTGGTTCTGGCAGTGAAGATCAGCTCTGTAAATTAAGGAAAGACTCCCTGAAAGTCACGTACCCAGACAATCCTCCCAACGTTACATTTGACTGGTAGAGTTTAAAGCCACATTGTTCAGGAAGGTGGAATCAGAATGCTTTTCTGCAAAATTACATTGATTCTCCATTCTACATCCTGATGAACTTGAATCATTTTTTTTCTCCTCAAGTGATCACTGATTAATCTAAAAACTGTGAAATTAAGATGTTTGAACCAGGAATTAAAAATTTCCAGCAATTAAAAACAAAGAAACAAACCAAAACAACCACCAGCATTAGAAAGTGATTAAACATGACAACAACTGAGATGCTGAAATTAGTTGTCCTTGTTCCAAAGGGTTTGTAACTAGTATGATGCTTTCAAAGCTATTAAATGATAGTTAAGCTGTGTTATTATTTGTAAAGCAGCTACTTTTGTATCCTGAGCCCACTGAGTGAATGTTTTGCACAGCAGGAGACTGCAAGATAGCAAGCCTAATCATTGTCATTTTACTGTACAAGAGGTAATTTTAGAAAATGATTCCTTAAATTATAAGATCCAAACAAAGTCAAGGCTCTCCAGCTGGGAACTTTTTTATTTTCTGTCATTGGAAAGTGTCTTTCTTCTAAATACAGTGAACCTTGGGCAGTTTCACTACTACTGGTCTAAATATAGTAAAGGAAATTTAAGATTTTACATGTTTAATATTGATCTTTCTCTTAGTTAATGGAAGTATAATGAGTTGTCCGTAGAGAGGGCACTGGACACACAATGGTTTTGATTCCCTCCTGAATTACTCTGTCTTGGCTCCAGAACAACTGCGCTGCAATCGATAACACAGCACTGCTGGATATTTAAAATAATGTGAAAAAGAATCAGATGAGATGAATCTAAAATCTTGGATAAGAATTTGCTAATAGTTATATACTTCTAGCAGTCTGGACTTTGACTATTGCCCACAGATACGCAGGTGAAATCTGTTTTACTTCTGCTACACAGCTTTTGGAAGGTTGAAGTGCTCTACATACATTTCAGAAGATTTTAGGGTGTGACCCACCATAACTGCCTCATTTTCCTATGCACTGTTTTGCAGCACAAGCTCTTAAAAAGAATATATTCCATTTTTGTGCAGTTTTCTGCAGTACCATTACCTTACATTTTTTTTCTAAATGAACTGCCTAAACTATTCATTTAGCTCCTAGTTCATTCAGATAATTTTAAAGATTTTTTTTCACCCTTCTCTCTACTGACTTAACTTTCACCCTTAGAGAAATGTCACCTCTACCCGGTTGTATTTCCAGATTACAAAAAATATACCCAAAATGCATGCTTAGTTCCGAGGTTCCTATATTTCCCCTTCTGTTGGCGTTTTTTCCCTCTCTGCAGTCGATGTCAATACATTACTAATTTTGATGTGATAGCATTTTACACGCACATTTCCGATTGCTAATGCAAAAGTGCAAGGCAGCAGGAACCAGGCCTACAATACACTGGGAGCCTCATGACAGTCAGGAGTTGATGAAATTTGGATTCCACCACATCTCCTCAATTCACTTTGCACAGAGCATTCCTTTCAAACGCTGCTGGTGCCAGACAGGTCTGTCTGATTCACAAAGGCAGTATCTCCCCCTTTCAGCTGGAGAACCAGAAATGAAATCCAAGGACTCACATGAGGAACACAGACAAATAACTTATCCTGCTATTAAAATGCAAGGCTTTCCCGTTGTTTTGTTTTTTTTTTTTTTTTTTTATTTTTTTTTTTTTTTTTTTTTTTTTTATCATGTTGGCTTCCATTTGGTTATCAGAGTTCTCTGGAAGTGATTCCTGCTGCTCTGACCAGTGGGGGTGTGTGAACCTGTATGTTGCCATCAACTCCTGTTGCCATCAGCTCCCCGCTCAGGTGTCACTGAGCTGACACAAGTGACAGGTTTGGGAAGAGGCTGCATGCAGAACAATGCAGCTGTGCCCAGGGAAGAGTGCGACAGAGAGGCAGGAAGGATCAAACAACTACTAGAGTTGCTAGAGGGGAAAGTTTAATGACAAGTTACTGTGACATTTATGACCAGATCGATTATGAAGACTGAAAAAATCTATGGTATATTTCCAGAGTATTACTGTAGAGCCATCTGATATAGGGGTTGCCATGGCAAGTACAGATTTTCTATTAACCAGGAAGGTGAATAGTCTCATAAAACCCATGAAACTTGTTAGTGAATAAATTACATACGGGAAGAACCTCTATTGACCCCTATGGAAATTTAATATTTTCAAACAATGCTGTAAAGTCCTTTCCTTGGTTATTTTTAAAAAACGGTCTGTGGTACTGTCAAATCCAAATGCACCGTTTCTGGTATTCCCCACGTCTTGAATGACAGCTTAGACAGATTGGAAAATCAGCACTGAGCTAAAAATACTAGTGTGGAGGCAGCAGGGTAAGAAAGCAAGTTAGTGAATATTGTTAAATCGGAATGTCTCTACAGCTTTGATACTTGGTAAGGTTAAGATCATCATTACAACCTGACAAATATATACGGACTGCTTATTACTTGATTACATAATTTGTAAGAAACTTTTCAGGAGACCAATAAGAACAGGAAAAAACATTATTGTTAATGCAGCTTGGAAAAACCGAATAAAGGAAGTCTCGTCAAGCATCGTCCATGTTTCATTCTATTCCCCTGGTGCTGCATGTACACAGAAAAGAGTCCCCTTGCTTATTTATTTTAACCACACAGAAACAATCCAAGGGTAGAAGGAACAGGTTGTGGCCTTCTGTGAGGTCTGCCTGTCCAGCAGGATGAATCCAAACAATTGCAGTCACAGCTTTCTCTTGGCTACAGCAGGTAATTTCTTATTCACTACAGCATGTGTATTTTTCTTAGCAATCATCTTCAGTCTTACACATCCTTCTTAACAATTTATTTTACCCATATGCTAAGTATCTGCTCTAATAATTAGCAATGTTGTGTATCCAGTTTGTACCACATCTTTTTTGGCACTGTGTGTTCATATTTCCTAGTCCACATATCTTCCCCCAAGCAATACCACAGGTGCTTCCTTTAGACTTCTGTTTTCCTTTGAACTACAGTGGTTCAGCTCATTAGCCTGTCTCACTTCTTATCAGTCACACTCACTTCCCATTACTCTGGTTGCACACCTACCATAATTAGATTTTATATTTTTAGGCATTCATAACACTGTTTTGGTGTACACTGTGCTATCAGAAGTATTTTAGAGAAGCCATAAGACCA
Source organism: Pardalotus punctatus (assembly GCA_013400915.1). Classification (NCBI taxonomy): domain Eukaryota; kingdom Metazoa; phylum Chordata; class Aves; order Passeriformes; family Pardalotidae; genus Pardalotus; species Pardalotus punctatus. The sequence goes on from VZTX01023804.1 coordinate 1,495,820, forward strand.
AACTAATTAAAATGTTCCATGGAGACTTTTTAAAGGAGAGTTATTGCTCCTGCTGACGTGGTAAATTCACAGCTGTTGGGGCCAGGGAAGGCTGATGGCACAGGTTATTCAGATGTGCCTGTGGAGGTCACAGGACCTCCCCCTGAAGTTTCTGCTCTCGGGCCATGATGTCTGATGCCTCTTAGGACAAGATAAGCTATGTTTGGCTTTCAAGAGTTGTTTTCCCCCCCTTTCCTGGTACAAGCTTACCTTTTCACTCCAGGAAGTTCTCCCCTCTTGCCAAAGGCAGTGCGGAGATCTTGAGCATCTAACTTTGTTCAGGTAATCCAAATATTTCTCAGATAGTACCCACCCTATTCACAGGCTGTGTTCATTGTATTCTCTATTATTCTGTAATCTCCTGCTAGGCATTTTCTTACCAGAGGTAGAATCTCTCCCTTTATTTCCTTTCCTGAGCAGTTGCATTTTCCTCCTCCTGTGAGTAGCTGCTGTCTTGTTCCTCTGGAATGGCTTAGTAAATGACGGGCTGAGGCTGTCTCCGCTCTGATATAGAGATATGTGCAGATGGATGGTCCTTGGTGGCAGTATGGGAAATGGTCTGCAAGGCAGCTGTGAGTACCTGTAAGATATTCATGGAATTATTGCTGCTTCTGTTTAAACATGGGGCTTTGTGCAGGAGCATTTGCCACATACTCAGCAGTATCTCTCGAGATGCGACTTATTCTACAGTCTCTGTATGGAATGGGAGATTTTTGGTTGAGAGTAATTTTGCACACAGGATGCTTTAAGTTTACTTCCTTCAGTGAAATGTTTCCTGAGTTGAGTACAATCTGAGCTATTGAATTTCATTGGCTCTTAAAATAACATGCACAGATGTATTTATATTTATTTTGTAACTTAATTCGTATTTAGAACCACTTTGCAAACATTCCATGTGAAACAAGAAAAATGACCTTGTGTTGTAGTAAGTTGCTCATTTCCCTGGAAACCCAGCTTCTTACACAAAGCTTACTTGGAAATTAGTTACAACAGGTGTAAGCACTCTCTATCCTTCCATCTAATTTATTTAGTCTCTGCTAGCAGTAGAAATCATTGCTTTGGGGAAGCAGAAAAGTGTATTCTACCAACATAATCACATTCTTCTGTCATTCAGACACTTATTTTAGAATAAGCCAAAAAAGTTAAAGGTCTATCTTACAATAATAACTCAATTACTGGAGTCTCTAAGGGGGGTAAGTAGCAGTAAATATAGAACAAATATGTGATATTATTTTAAAATAATTACTGCAGTGCAAATTTGCATAAATAACTTATTCTTTCAAAATCCAAAACTATACTTTTCTTCCTCTTAAATAGAGTGCTTGAAGTCAGATTTCTGTAACGATAACTGTGGTTTGGTTAGCCTAAGTATCGGCTTTTGAAAAACCTTTTGAAATCTTTTTCATTTGTATTATATCCGGGTTTTGCAGTAGAATTTTCAAGGCCATCTGTGTAAGGGAGTTGGGGGCCACAGATTCACTAAGGGATGTTGGATTTGTTCTGTTTAGTAGAACAGGAACTCCAGACTCAAGGGCTTTGGGATTTATGTAAACACAAACACACACTGCAGGATTGTTTTCACATGGTGAGGTACTCTGCATCCTTGAGCACACACAAAAAAGGTTTCCACAAAGTGCAGTTTTTGTAATGGGTTTTTATAAGCAAGGTTTTGTCTGCAGGAGTCTCTCTGGAAAGAGACTTCTTTGCAAACTGATATCCCTTGTGTTGAATCTGTCATTTATTCCTCACACATATCTGGAAAAAAAAGAGAGGTGGACTGTAACCAAGTGTGTAGATGCTCCAGAGGACTCTGGTTTTATACTCCATAAAGAGACTGATGTGCTCGCTGTAGAAACAAACACAGATTGTTGGTGCATAAACAGAGCAGTGTGTGAAGAGCCCTCCCAAGAGGGCTGTACCCTTCCTGTATTTTCATGGGGGAGCATTTAGAGAACCCCTGAGTCTATCTCTGTGGGGGTTATATGCTTAAAGCAGTAAATTGGTGGAGTTTTTGTCGGGCTGGAGCATTCCACCCAGGCGCTGCCCTCCCAGGAGCTGGAGGCAGAGCAGATGGATGAGGGAGCACCGTCTGGCAGCTTGGAGACTCTCCCACACAAGATCAAGGCAGGTAAACACCTTGTTCCTGCAGCAGATTGAACACTTCCAAGAGGGTTTACAAATGGCAAAATAACACTTATGTGACTCAAGAGCTCAAACGAAAAGCACGGGCAGTGGCAGAGAAGTTGGCTGCAGGAACTGGGGCAATGTGCCTGGACAAAGCAGACCTCCAGCCCCAGCATCAAAGAACAGGGAGGTGTTATTTTAAAACTATGATCTCCACCTTTCAGTTAGGTGAATATATCTGGTGCCTTGTTCCACCTTTCTCATATGTAATGCTGGCTTGAAAGCCTTTGGTGTTGGTGTTCTCCTTGAGAAAGAAAATGTGCTGGGGAACATTTACTGAACTCTGGTTCATGAACTGCCTGCATCTAGGATAGGCTTGTTCAAACCTAAACTTGGAATATTTACAAAAGCAGGCATGTTTAGAAACCAAGAGAAAGGAGTGCAACTGACATCCTGGGTTTGGAATTCGAACAAAAAACTTTTTCTCTCCCTGAGGATAAGAAGTTTGAGGGAATGGATGCTGTAGGTAACAGGTTGAATATCACTTGAAGAATAATTATGGAAAATTTATGCTTTCAAACTGCCTTTTGCTTCTCCAGTTAGCAACTGGAATATTTATTTCATGCTTCATTGTTCTGTATTACAGATCAAGTGTGTTGCCCCTGTGGACTCTGACAATTTATGCTGTTTGTGCTGTAGATTTAAACTGAGAGAAGCCCCCGTGCCCTGCAGTGTTGGGCAGAGTCCTCTGTTCACATGGGGCTCAGCTCACCTTGTGCACTCAGGCAAGTTGCATTTTCCCCTTTCTCTCATTGTCCTCCCTTCACATAAAATGAAGGTGACTTTTTTTTACAATCAGGTGGTTTGCTTTGTCTAGCAGAAGTAAGAGTTTGCATTGTTATTTCTGCCTTAATAGCTCAGCAGAGGTTTCAGCCTATTTAAAGATTCTTGTAATGATTTTGGTGATTTTTATGTGTATACGGGAGGGATTTATTGATGTATGAAAACCAATATTAAGTGTCAAAGACATGAAATAAGAAATGTGCCCATGTATGCAGACTTTCTGTATAAACCTACAACCCCTAATTAGTTGTTAATGATGTTGATTTTTCTGTTTCTTTTGTGCCAAAAGTGTTTCAGAGAGGCTTTAGAGCTTCACTAACTCCAGCTGTGTCTTGTGCACTCATTCACAGCCTGGTGATGACAGGAGCTATCAATGACAATGCCACATGAGTTTGGGTCAGGGTCTGTGTGCTGGTTCTGGCTCTTCATCTGAATTTTTCTCAAGCGGTTGTTGTTTTTTTTTTAGAGTCCTTCTCACTGTATAAGTTGTCAGTTCTTCATTTATACTGAGACCATTGTCTTCTCTAAAAATATGCTGTTTCCTGAAACTTCATCGTCCCAGTTCCTCACTGGGGAGGACAGCTTCTGTCCTGCTGAGACAGGAGGGAGCAGGTGGCATCCATCCTAGAGGAGATGTGATCTAGTACAAGAGGAAAAATGCAACAAAAAAGACAAACTAGGGTCATATAAAGATGCAATGCAGTAATTATGGCACATTTGATTGCTGGCATTATCAACATAACTTAATAGGATGGAGTATTTTCGTTAGCATTTTTGTGGATGTCTGAAGCACTGGTCCAGCAGTTTTCCGGAATGTGGTGTGTCTTGCTTAGCCCACAGGAGAGGAGGAGATGGTAAAACAACATGGCTCCTACAAGGCTGTAATTTGGATATCAGAGTAGAAAATGGAGCTGCAGCCAGCATGTTCAAGACAATTAAGAAATGTGGTTCTTCATTTGCATCCTTGCTGCACCATTAGACACCCCCCCCCGGAAAAGCAATTCTGCATTTCCATCTCTGGATTTTGAAAGAGAAGATGGGAGTGAAAGCTGTTATCCCTCTGAGAAGAATGTTTCTTGTTTGGTAGAGTACACCCATCCTTTCTGATGCAAGGAAAAATTATTGGTGAACAGCAAATAAACCTTGACAAGAAATATCCTTTGAAGGGTAAGAGGAAATAGAGAGCTCAAGGATTCTGGGATGAACACATGTTTTTCAAGCAGATAAAAATCACTGAAAGAACAATTCCCTCTTCTACTGACAAATGAGCTGTTTAACCCATGAGGTTTTGTATTAATTTTTTCTTTCTTATGCAGGGAAAAACAGTGGAAAATTCATATGGCCAGGTCTCCCCTCTGACTTAATAAATCTGTGTTGAGATTCAGAGGACTCAATTCTATACCCAGTCATCAGGATAAATCCAGCCACTCTGTCATGTTGCATCCGCTAGATAGACACAGTGCAATTTACAGTCCTTGTTCTCAGGCTGATCAGAATTGTGACCTGCTCCTTTCAACACCTTTCTGGTTCACATGCAGAATTTACTCCCCCCCAAAAATAAGGCACACAAGGGTTTATGCAGTGTGGGATCTTGCACTGACTCGTGGCAGCTGTGGGGAGTGTTGGCTCTTCAGCACAGAGGCACTTGCTCCCAGGGTCTGCGGCTCACATCTAACCTCAGAGCGTTTTCCTTCTCACACAGCAGAACATTCCTACTGAAATGGGATGGGAAATAACCAAGAAATGAGAATAATTCAATCTCATCCTGCTGCATCAACCCAGGCTTAAGATAGAGTGTTATCAAAGTAGAAATTCTCTTTCCCTTTCTCAAGGCAGCTAATGGCGCTCACAGGCAGAGCAGTTAGGGACGGATCTGTCTCTCTAATGGGCCTGTCACAGTTATCACTCAGCAGATGGAAAATAGTACCTACGTACTATATATAAATTTAGGCACATAAATGTAACCATTTACTGAGACTCCACTTTCAAAGTTTGGGATTTTGTTTTGCCTCATTTCTTGAAGACAATTTTTGGAGTGTGACATCATGCAGAAAATCTTTTCAAGGTCTCAGTTCTAGGTCAACAGTGCTGCAGAAACCCTTCTTAGGTGTAAACCATCTACAAAAGAGCAAATATGTGTAAATTCTATGGGCAGCAAATACCTTATTTCCATCGTATTTTCTGAAAAATACTGAAAACTCACTTAGAGCATTAATTAAGCCAGAACTCTTACATGCAAAAAGATATGCTTCCTTCTCTGCATTACAAGAAAGCAATTAGTGAACACTGGAGGCAACAGCTTTTTCTAATCAAAAGAGCTGAGTTTAACTTGTGTCTGCTTAAGCAATTCTGTTTTGGAAGAAAAGGGAAAACCAGACATACTACTGGACTATCAATTAAAACGAAAACATGCAATGCAACGCAATTAATTCTTTTAAAAGAAAGAATTTTTCATTCATAGTTCAAATGTGTTTGGAAAATGACATGGCTAATACTTAGTCTTTGAACACTGTATTATGTGAATTACTTTTAAGATTCAACCTTTCAAGTTCGTGTCTGTTGGTATTTAAATACTTTTTATTTAAATGCTTATAGAACATTGATATTACATTTTCACCACCCTTTTCAATTTTGGTCATACTATTGATAGGGTTTTCCACCTTTGCTTCATCATCCCATGTTCTTCATCATGAACTTTAAACACAGGCCTGAGGGAGAACAAGTTTTTTCCAGTTATCACTACATTTGGCTGGATTAATATTGTTCTTTTATTTCTTCTTCCCCCCTCTCTTTTTTCTTTTCCTGTTGTGACTTTATAAGAAGTTGAAATGAACTTAATATTTTAAAACATAGTTAATATTTTTCATGTTGCAGACAACAGGCACCACAGCTTGTCCTGATAGTTGTATTTCCAGCCATAACAACTGATTTAATCTTAAATTTAAACATCCCTATGCAGGATTTGTTATTATTCATTTATACATTAGTATCGAGGAAATCACTGTCCTGGAATGTGGTGAGATACAAACTGAATTCTTGACTTTGCCACAGATTTCTTGGTTGTTCATGGGAACTTGTTAAATTTGTATACCTGAGATGGTGCTTTGATGGCAAAAATATTACGCAACGGTTGTATTTATTACTCTATTGCTATTTCTATCAGAGCAGTCAAAACCCCACACAAGAGATTACATTTTTAATTTCCCTACAGTTTTTGACAGCTGAATACAGAGAGCTTGATAGTTGGACAGATGCATTTTAAGGGCAGTGGAGTATTTTTCATGGTCAGTTCATAAGTGTGAACCAACCATTATATTGTCAGACTAGTAAAAAGATGGCATTTAATGATCATTTTAGTCTTGGAGTGAAGGGATGAACTCAAAGAATTCTAGTGTTCCTTTCCTGTCCTGTGCCTATTTGTGTCTAAAGTAACCTATCATAGGCTTTGGAAATGTTCAATGAAAGAGGAAGATGTAGCAGCCAAAAGCCTTCAGCTGATTTTCCTATAGTCTCCACAAGGATATAGTTTAGAGAGAAAAAAAATATATAATCAAATGTTTTGCCTAAGAAGTAATGTCTGCTTCCCAGATTATCAAAATGTCAGTGGTATATTTTCTAGTCTGTTTTCTCTTTCTAATTAAGTTTCCTGTCTCCCTGTCATGCTCCCAGCCCCCATTACCCTTTTTGTTCCTCTCCAAGGTACCAAAGGAACAGGCCAGTTTTTCTCCTGCTGTGAAGTTAAAAAGCTCAAGATAGTGTTAAATTGACATGGACTGTGTTTCTCTGCCAGTCTCTGAAATGTCATTGCCTGGGCAGCCTGCTGGGCTCAGTTCAGCACCACGGTGCCAAGACTGCTAACAAAAAAAGAATAAAGGTTAATGAAGGAGGGAGGGGAAGGGGGTGGGAGTGTTGTTATTATCCAAAATCAAGTTGTCTGCTCTCTATCTGTAAGGTTTGCTCAAGGCCTAAGGCTTTGATTTTTAGTTCTTTATTTTTCCTTTTCAGAGTGTTTTTATTTAGTTCATAGGGTGAACTGCAGTGGACTCACAGGACCTACTCCAGTATCTTGCTTTCAACTTGGTGTTGTTTTCTCCAGCAGTCTCTGAAGTAGGAGAGGACTAAAGGATATGAGTTATCCTCACCTAGCCCAGAGTGATTGCAAGGCAGAAAGTGATGTCTTTAGGGGCTCCAGAGGTCCCTGTTTCAGGACTCAAAAAGCTGAGCATGCCCAGGGCCCTGCTCTGCTGGGGGAGCTCCTTCTTGTCCCCGCAGCGTGAAGTGGCTCCTGTGCCCTGCTTGGCATCGCTGTGTGTTTGTGGCCCGAGGCTCCTGCCATGACAGGGTCACTTCTCTGCCAATGCTGGGCGCCTGTTTGTTTTTTTCACCTGTTGAGCAGAAGGATGTACTGCTGTGAACAGCCTGTGCAAAGTGCAGGCGCTGATTGGAGGATAAAGAAAAGGCAAAGTCCATTAGACACATGTTTCTGCTCCTTTCTGCCAGTGCACAGGAGCTCTGTTTCAGCTCTGTCACACCAGGATGCTGCTCCCACCATCTGTTCCTGATCCTCTCCCTCCTGCCATGCCCTTGCGAGTTGTCAAACCTGGTGTTTGTGTGTTTTTCCCACTCAATTCTCTCACACAAATGCACACCCTTTGTACTGGATGACACAATGCTCTGAGCTCAGACTGCAGCTGGTTCTTTCTTCTGGCTGGTGCCTCTGATAGTGACCCGATCTTGCTGCCCACAGGAAGCAGATCTGCCCTTATTCTTCACCTTCTGCATCTGCTTTTGTCACTGCAGTCACAGCTGGCTTGTCACTACCAGGAAAACTGCACTTACTAGGATTTTTGTGGGTCTGTGCATCTCAAGTCCATGTATTTGGTTTTTATGGTGACTTTACAGTAGGATATTGTTGGCACATAACTGCATAACTTTCAACTGCAGCTGAGATGGAGACAGTTAAATGACTGTCCTAGGGTGAATTTTTATTTTTAGAATTATGAAAAATAACTTACTTTACAAAGGTAAGGATCTGTCTTACCTCCTATTCCACCTTTCTTTAGTAACCCCCTGAAAAGCAGACAGGGAGGCTGACAGAAAAATTCTCCACAGTAGCAAATAACAGGTTGGAATCTGACAGCTAGAAAATGTTCTTAGCTGTAAGTCATACTTAGAGTAGTGGAGAAGTCTGAAAAAGTCTACTTTCTTGTTTGTTAAAAAGCTGGTCCCAACTTAGGTGATTGCTGCAGTTATTGCATCCCCTCCTTTTACTGTAAACTGTTTTAGCAACTATTTTTTTACTACTTTTTTAACAAATCAAGAAAAGTCATATCGCAATGGAAACAGTTTAATTTTGTGTGAGACCAGGATAAAACATATAAATAGATGTGCATTTAAATACATCGGTGTAGGGACTCAACCATCAGTGTACCCATACAGATACACAGATTTATCTATAGATATGTATTATATAATGATCAAAAAGATCAGGTGTGTTTGTCAAGGTTTATTAATCTGGAATTCCCCAAAATTAAAACCAAGATCTCTCACAACTGGAACAAACGGAATAATTCTCATAATTTGCTGCTCTAGGATGTTATCCTTTGTTAATTGAAAAATGACAGAAATTTACTGTAGCTGCTACCTGTCTATAAAATGAGTGGGAGGGTGATGGGAGGAAAGGAGGTTATTTTTTTTTAAACCTCGCTTGCCATCAGAACATCAACAATGGAGAAAGTAAATTTATATTTTATAAGAGGAAAACATTGCACCTTACCTGAAGAGTAGAGGAAATTTGTTTGCTCTTTGTTTTTTGGTCTTTGTTGGTTTTTGTGGTGTGTGGTTTTGTTTGTTTGCTTGTTTGTTTGTTTGGGGTTTTCTTGTTTTTTGGTTTGTGGGGGTTTTTTGGTTTTTTTGTTTGTTTTTGTTTTTTTGGTTTGGTTGGTTGGTTTGGTTTTTTGTGATTTTTTTGTTTGTTTGTTTGGTTGTTTGTTGATTTTTTTATTAAATTCTTTAGATTTGGGCAAAATAGCAAAGCAAAGTTTATATTCAGCAGTTACAGGCATTCTCCAGCTCTCAGTTAAGTCAATGGAAATCCTCCCATTGGCAATCCCTGTGCATTGCACGGTGCTGGAGGCAGAATATACAATGAGAGGGAAAACCTAACCTAAGTGTTATATGTAGATACACCCAAGTGTTGCATAAAATGATTTTGCAGAGTGTTATATGATGTAGTAAAAATGTATGACAGTAAAATATAACTAGGATTACTATATAGCAACATCACAGAAATAAAATAATTTAGAGCAGAGTAAAATAAATAAAATCAGATACTATTGACAAGAAAGAATATTGTGGAGAAAAGGAAAAGACCATGCTAAGCTGAGGTTTTTTTTGAAAATAATTTATTATACAGCTTTATATTTTCACTTATGAAGGGCAGTGTTTTAGAACCTGCTTCAAACTACACTTTTGAGGCTAACTCAAAGGAACTTTGAAACAGAAGAGCAAAACTGCCTTGAAGGCAGGGAGCAAGAGCTCTAATTTGGAGAAGCTGAAGGAACACAATTCGTGCAGAGGTCCCTCCCATTCCCTTTATTTTTATAGAGATTTTTCCCAGCCTGCTCAGAGGTGACTCCCTGGGGCACATTTTCCAGCCCCCACTATGAGCTCGAGTGGGTCGAACGCTGGCACTGCTCAGCACTGGATAATTTGTCAAAGATGGGAGCGTGGCTGCTCGGGCGTGTGCTGATGAGTGTGGACAGATACCACATCCTGCGTGCCACATCAGCCATTTAATTGTTCTGATTGCGCCTCTATAAACTCCTCGCAGCCTGTTCAGTGGTTGTTACTCTCATTTACATAAACTCTAGCAGTCTGCTGGTGCTGATGCTCTGTCCAGATCGCTGCTTCTTGGCTGAAAAATTAAAGGCGGGAGAAAAGATTCCCTTCTCCCTCTCAGAGGCTCATCCATGCGGCCATCAGGTCCTACAGAGGCTGTCATGTTTTGTCAAACCCGAAAAAGAGGCACATACGTGGCCTCGTGTCACCTAAGACAGGCTATAAGGGAATGAGACTCATGGCTCGGAGCATTGTTTAATCTGATTTCCATTTTTAAATTCTCTTTTGAGGGATGACCTGAGATGGTGGTGAGAGAGGGGAAGTCTCCCTGTTTTTTGATCAAGGAAAAACTCAGTTTCAGGCATATTTGTAAAATGCAAGTTCTGCTTCCTTTATTATATCTGTTTAGAACAGCAAAGAGAAATTATGTTCCACTGATGTTCAGTGTCTCTAATTGTAATTAAATTTCTGAGAGTGAACTACTGACTTTGTATTTATAATTAAGGAAAAAAGTTTGCTAGTTCAGCTGGCTACTGTTCATGAACTTGACTGAATTGGCATTTAGAATAAGAGGGATCACAAAGAAAAAACATCTCTTCTAGTTACAGGAAATAAATCTTGATTTCTTTTAAATATTATTTAAATTAGGCCCTTCTGGCCATATCCATCCCAGATCTCATTCTAACCAGTGTTTTCAAAAGATGAGTGAATGACTACAGTCCCTTGTTTTTATGATCTGTAGTTAAAAACCCATGAGTTTTCTTTATAGAATGGTGTCTTTTGAAGCTATTCATGAATTGCCTTTTTTTTCCCTGGGTTATAGGAACTGCTGAATTAATCCAGAGAATCCACATCCATTTCTATCATCATTGCTGGGTTTGCTTAAGTTTAATACTTTCCTTGTCAGCTTCTTTTGTCTACTTTAATATGATTTTTATTTACTCTGTAGCAGCAAATACCCAGAACACCTATATTTGATTGAAACTTTACCATCTGTGATCTTCTTATGTGTGGGACGTGTCTGGTAAATCGAAGTGTAACACTTTCCTGTTTTGCTGTGACTGCAGATGGGAATTCCTTTTTGAGGAGCAGTTGGTTTTCTCAAGGTGTTTTAGGATCACAGCTCTGCAAGGTAGACTTGGTGTCCTCCAAATGTGAGTCCTCGGTGTCCTCCAAATATATCCCCCTGACTCAAGGCAATCTTCCTTGAGATCTTCTCCCCCCCCCCATTTAAGAGAGAACTAAACAGATCTTATCAAAAGTTTTGGGAGGAATTTCCTGACATTTATTCCGGTTACAGTCCAATATCTTATTACTTGCCTGGCAAGAAAATTAGATTCCTAGAAAACCTGCTGTGTCTCCTTTTTTATGTGAGGTTAAGGTCAAGAGCAAAAAGGGATGTGTGTGGGGTGGGTCTGAGCTGCCTCTGGGTGTGCAGGGCTGGAACCAGAACTGTGGAAAATCCTGTGCACGGGCACTGGGACTGACTGCACATGGGCCAGGATGGGTACAGAAACCAGCGCTTCACCCCACATTTATCCCATGCTCTTTGGGCTCTTTTTGCATATCAGGGAGTGCAAAATACTATCCTTATGAAATTTATTACTGTATTAACTAAGAGCAGAGCAGATCCTAGTGCCTTGTGGTAGAACTCTGTGCCTGGGATGGTCAGCCCCAAGATGGAGCTGGGAATTACTTTTTTTTAGGCAGGACTGGCAATGATTTTGGAGAATTTAGGTGAATCTTCATTTTGTGCTACTTGTCAGGGGTATGGCTCTCCTGATTAATCAATGCAGGTGTATCAACCCTAACTTTATATAGTTTTCCTTAATTGTCCTGGATTGCAATATTACAACTGGGTAGTAATTTTGGTAAATATTTTACTGTGTAGGTGTTAATGAGATCTACATCCTGAGATCTATTACTGAGGCAAAAGTAAGGAAAACATAAGGAATTTTGAAAGACTCAAAGGAAGCATTCTGAATTTTCTCAGAATCGATTAAAAAATGTAATTAGGAAAGGGAGGAGGTAGTGGTCTTCCTCCCAGAAAATACACTGCAGGAGATTTATGGTGTTCATTGGGTTCTAAAGCATAAGATTAATCCCTTCAGGTGCCTGTGGATATCTGTAGGGGAAAAAAAACCCTCCTTACCATCCACTGAGAGGAAGGTGAAAGGAGCAGGATGCTGAGATCACAGGCTGTATAATCAGCACCTTCAAAATAAGAACCTTTATAGATCCTTTGATGATGCTATAGAATGATCACCTGTCATATTAAATGCACAAAATCTTGGGCAGGGAAGGGAGTCTGAGAAGGTAAAAAGTACAAGTTTCTGTTAAAAAATCCAAATTTTGCATTTTAAAAGCGCCAGTTGATTTTCAAGTGTTCTGTGGGATTTGACATATGGTTTTATTAGGTTAGCACAATTATCCACTTATGGACATCACTGACAAATGCAGCTCTTGGGAGCGTGATTAGGAGATGGCACTCGATGTTTCTGAAGTGTTATCTTTAGTAGTACTTGAGCAACCGACATTGCCGAGTAATAAGACATCTTCTCCAGACTGTCAAGAATTAGCCAAGTAATTATTTCTTGAGCTCTAGTTCTGTACAAATATTTAGGGGCTTTTGCAGTGCAGTCACATTTTAGATTGCAAGGGATATTCCATGATTGTTTCTGCACAGGGATGGGTTTCTTTATGCTGGATTTTGCAGACAGATGTTGGAGCACTTCACCAGGCAGATGTGATGTTTGTTTGGCTGAAGTGCCAAGCTGGCCAGGAGCCTTGTGGCTGCAGCAGAGCAGTTTTGAGCTCAGGATAACACACTCTGCCTTTCCACAGGCCTTGGGAGCTCAGGCTCTGTGCCTGCTAATGTGGCTCAGTGCTGGAGCCCAGCTGGCTGGGAATGTCAGGATTTTGCATCAGACACCACTTGGACTTATCCAGGATCTCTTGTTCTTCCCCATGGCCTAATCCAAATCCTAGGGAAGTCAAAAGATGATTCCCCATTTACTTCATTAGTCTTTCAATCAGAACATGGTAGAAGAAGGAATTTCACTGCTGCCAGGCATTCACACAACTGAGCTTAGAATGTTTGTCCTTACTGTGTCTCATTTATCTGATATTTTCCTCCTTGATATAATACCTGATTTTTTCCATAATTACAGCAACTACAGTTATCACACCGCTTCAAATATTTTGCCCATGACTAGTTTTAATCTATTTAACCTGCTTGCCTACCAATGGCAGCAGGTTCTTACCAAACTTCTGAATGTGCAGCCAGTTCTTACCAAATATAAAATGGCAGAAGTTATTTCAGTTACTGAGTTTCTAAAACTTGTAATAATAATGGTAGGCAGCCAAGGTAGAGATAGAGAAGAGAATATGTAAACTTAATGCTCATTTGTGAAGGGATCTTGATTTCCTTTGACTGGAGACACATAAAGATTCACATAAAACAACAGGGAAATTATGAGGATTTATTAACTTGGAGTAAGCCAAAAGCAGAGAGTCATAATTTTGCTTTACACAAGCCCCTCAATTTGTACACTATCAAGATTTGAGACTGACTTTTACAGGACATTAATATGGAATAGTGTGCAATTTGGGCTGTTTGCCTTCTTTTATACATTTTCTGAAATATCGACATATTTCATTATAGATCCTTCTCGTACCTATAATAGTTATTTGGATAATTAAAAGTGTGTTAGGACAGTGAACAGACAAAAACAATTATGTCCAAACTTCTAGAAGGTTCACCTCATATCATTCTATTCGTTTTATTTTATGGCTGAGGCTGATGAGTGTTAAACAACCTGATTATTTTGCTTTAAGTGTTTAATTTTTAAAACTTTACTGATAAGGAGTGTGTGCCCTGTGTTGTCTTGCTAGCTAAAAGACATAATTGAAATCATAATAACCTACATCAAAATGCTCTGAGCCTGACATTTAGGCAGAACTGGCATTGGTGAAATCCCTAGGGGGGCACACCTGGCCCAGCAGCACAAGGCTGCAGCTCATCACACCAACCCATGGTGATTTCCAGTTTTCTCAGCCTAAGTCAAAAAACCCCTGGAAGGGACATCCCAGTGCTAACCATAGGAGTGAACCAGTGCTCTGAATCAAGAGCAATGTGACAAACTCTTGCCTGGAGTTAATGTTTATGGCTATTTTTATAAGCTGCTGAAAAGCAGGACGTATTGCTACACCCTGAAATATAATGGTGCCTGTGACTGCTGGTGTAATAAACTGCAGAGCCTCCTCCCAACCTTTTGGATTAAGTAATAAAAGAAAATGATTAAGAGGGAAATTCCATCATTTATCTTTTGTTGAATAAAACACTATTTTTTCCATCCCGACTCGCTAACAGCGACAGCCATGAAAATGAATGATTTGGCTTCACCCAAAATGATGGATAATCCTGCTAGAAGAGCATGACAATGACAGACAGGCATCTTCTGAAGGAAAAGGTAATAGAAGAGACTGACACTTTGATAGGCACCATGATGAACAAGCCCTCGGGGGCTGTGAGTTAATAGGTTAATAGAAGTGCTCCAGCTCTCCCAGCCCCTTCTATCTCTGTGCTCCTTTTAGGGCTCCTTCAGCAGCAAAATAATGTTATGAACAGAGGGCAGATGCGTTTTGTAATTCACCAGTGGGTTTTTTTGTGTATTCCTTAACACTGTGGCGAAACACAGAATTAAACTTCTTCCTTAAGCGAGCTGTAGTGAAAGCCTACCCTGCTCAGCTCTCATTAGAGCTTTGCTTTCCCCTCTTCCATCTCTCAGACATTGCTTGCAGGCAATACAATGTCCTAAGGATATTGCACATGTTGAATTTAGTCACCTGGGAAATACATTGTTGGAGCCCTGCTGAAGTTGATGGTGGGCCACATTCTGAAATGGACTAAATGAGAATTTAGCCCAAATAGTTTTAGCGACCTCAACAAAATATGTGCCTGATTTCTTGCTTGGCTGCTAACAGTAATATTTCAAAATTATGAAAATAAGGAAATAAGATTTAACCAAATTATTTTAATTGTTTATAGCTTTATTATTTATTCCAAATTTTTCCCTTATAAACCTATAACTTTTTTTCTGACTGCAGAAAGTAACTGGTTTATCAGTGTGTATTTTATTACTTATTGTATATATTGGTTTTTATCATTTTTAATGTCTGATTAAAGAGGCTAGGACCTTGCAAGCCTCACCATCTAGGAATAGCAATTAAGCTAACATATGCTCTACAAGTTTTATGTGTCTTTTGCACTATGGAGTACTTTGATTTTGAACTAAGATTTTCTTACTCAGTTTTTGCAACCAGCTGCAAGAACAGGTCTTGATATGAGTGACTTGTACAATTTTATAGTAAAATTATCAATATAAATTATACTAACATGAGAATAGTAACGTAAGTAAATGAATAATGAGGTAAATAAACAGAAGAAATATAACATAAATAAGCATGCTTTACAACTAAAGGCATTTAAGCCAATATATTTCAGAGCAAAAGAATGTGATGCACAGCTAGCAAAGTCTCCCTCAGACAATAATGAAAAGTCATAATGATATAGTTTTCTGTGTTAGTACTAAGAAATAATGTGTGGTTCACTCTGGGATGGTGGAGGACAGATCAGCTCCCTGACATGCTGCATTAACTTGGATGTACAAAATCCTTCTCTGCACTTATCTTTTCCCTTGCTTATTTATTTCTAATGCTTCTAGGCATGGATTGTCAATACGTCTGCCTACACATGCCACATTTCTGTATAACCTTAAAAGGATTCATGTAATCCAAATAAGCTTGGAGGGTGTATTTTGTAAACACATGACAAATGCTTTTGTTGATTTATTCAGGACACAGCTGGTATAAAATATATAGTACAAATAGAAAAGAATGCTTTAATTAGTGTATCTAAACATCTTATTTGAATGCAAAGAAGTTTACCTCAACTATTAGTTTTTGTGTTGACTTTCTTTAAGTGTTTTCATTAAATGTATCTATTAGTTTCCCTTCATGTACAAGAGTATTTTTGATCTTCAGTGGAACCTAACAGGAGTGCTGTGCTGTTATTTAAAACAATACATGGTTACTACATCAAGTGTAACCAGATTTAGTGCAGACCAAGCTGGTTTGCATCGCTCTCAGGTATTACTTGGCTTTCTAGTACACGACTGCAGGCTGCTAAGCATGAGCATTGTGGAGCAATTTCATATTATGGAAAAAGATCCTTTAGAAGTACCAATCCCATTACCCTGCTGGCCTTCAACCTGACCTCTCTACACCCAGCCACAGGTTATAGGTGTGTTCAAACTAAGTCAAAACAATGTCAGAACAGAATAAGTCACAGCACAAAGTGTGTCCTGGTGTAGAGAATGGGAGGACGCACCACAGACCAGGCAGGGTGGCTTAAATTGCTTCCTGTGCTTTTGGAAGTTACTCAGGTCCCACACAATGGGAATGAAGCACACGGCAGGTTATGAAGTTCAGGCTGTTTTATTTCTTCTCACAGGATATTGCATATTTTTTAATCTGTGATTCTTCTGAATTAATCGCTAGTTACTGTGGCTGGCACCACAATTAACAGCCTCTGCTCCAGGGGGCTTGCAGAAATAGCCCACAGTAAACAGAGCACACCAAAAAGTGCCAGACAGGTAGAGTGACTGCAAAAAGGTGATCCAGGAACTGAACCTCATGGGTATTATCCCTGCCTCATTTTCTGTCTAGAGATGAGTTGGTTAATTCTGTCTTTCACTTGGAGAACCTAAAAATGCTCATGTCAAATGCAAGCTTGTGTTATGTTATATTAAATTAACTAATGGTCTGTGAAAAAGACTAGACATCCATCTTTCTGGAGCAAGTCACTCAATGGCTTTGTACCTTGGTTTTCCCATCTGGAAAATCAAAAGAATGATTCTGAGTTTCCCTTGTGAAATGCCTGAAAGATGCAGAAAAAGAGGAGGATGCTGCAATTCTGGGGTGTCAGCACTGGTACACAGGTCACTGCTGTGGTACACGGGAAATGAAGAAAGATTTGATTTCAGCTCATTGCCTCTTCAGCATGTGCTGGCAGTGACGGTCCTGGCAGGGCTGTCACAGTCCCTGTCTCGGTGGTGGAGGAAGAAAATGGAGGGGCTGAACCAGCTCTGTGATTTAGTGCTGACGGGAACGCGGAGCTCAGACGCACTTGAGGCTTTACGCAGATATTCAGGGCTCTGGTGGATTACCTGTGTACACTTCAATTGCAGACTGATTTACAGCTTATGCTTTTTGTGCTATTTTTAGCATAATAGGTTCATGACTGGGACTTGTAGCTATAAAGACAATTCAAGTTATAATAGTAATGAGCTGTAGATATGGGTTTTTATAGCATACTGGCTGAACAACCCCTTGATACTTGAAAACAAAAACGCTTTTGAAATAAAACCCACTACACCTTTAGTCCAGCACACTTCCCAGATCACAGATTGTCCATTTTTTTCATTTCTAGTATGCCCTCAATGTCAATTATCTTTCTAGTTTACTGTTCTTTCCCCCAGAAAAACACAGCTGGCATTAAGCTGTGTTCTAAAAGAACAAGCTGATCTGAATGTTAAATTAATACAGATGTATGCATGCACATATATCTCTATTTTAACTGTGAGGCACATATTTCAAATGTATCAGAAGGTTTTGTCATTTACGTATGAAAATTAATTCATAAATCTTTTTTGTATTTACAGCAGCCCTGACAGAGTTTATCAAAAATGAGCTGCCTTACGGAACTATCAATGGATTAATAAAAAGAATCTGATCTAATATTCATGACACAGGAGACAAATGTAAACGGTCAGGCAACTTCATCTTTTTATTCTCTGAGAAATGTTGTTTTTTTCATAACTTTTCCTTGTAGATTTTGTTTTCTCATTTCATAACTGCTTTAACAAAAGAACTGTGCCATCAATTTTGCTACATTGCATTATTCATGTGGAGGTAATACACACCAAATTCAATGCACAAAGGAAAGAAATACAAAAGAACATTCTATATTATTATTCATATAAACCCAAGAAAACTTTCAAAATCATGCTGTCCTGTTATATTTATGACCCAATATATTCTTCAACTGTGCAGTTCTTAATGTCCAACCACATCTTGCTGCTCTGCTGCTCAGAGGAAATCTTGATATCTCTTTGTTTATCCTGATTACCTTTACAACTTGATTTTGCTCTGAGACCCAAGCAGCCAATGACTAATTTGGGGAAAGGATCATTCTTACACTCAGGTCTGTGACCTGAGCTGCTGATTGTAATGGAAGCTATTATACTATTATAGAGGAACAGGGAAATTGTTTTTGTTAGGAGAGTGATTGTACTCATGCTGGACTCTCAAGTTTCTTTTTGAAGGCTATTTTTGTGCTGATGGCGTAACATTTGGGGTGATCTTGGAATGAGGTTTCCTTAGCTTGTCCCCAGAAGCTGGCCTGTCTGAGCCAAGGAATCTGCTCAGCTTCTTACCCTTATTTACCTGCCAGCCTGCTCCTTTCCTCCTAGGACTGGGTTTAATGGGGGACCCAGCAGTGCTGGGTTAAGGACTGGATTTGATGGTTTTAAAGGCTTTTTCCAACTTTAACCTGTCCTTTTCCAACCTTCCCTAACTATATTTCTGAGAAATCTCACACTCTTACCTATCTGGGTGCTTAGGAATTTATTGAAATCTCTGTTTGACTACTGCATAATTTACATGAAGGTGCTTAATAATTTCTGGGCCAGATTCTCGTTTGGTGGAAAAAGATGTGGATGTCAGGGAGGCAGCTTTTCTGCACATGGAGCTCCTGCCCCATCATGGCCCCCTCAGAGTCACTGCTGCCCTTGGACTGTAGGAAAGCAACATTAAGCTTTTTGGTCTGCCCAGGTAGTGTTATCTTCCATTCAGAATTAATTAGCCTCCTCAGTATTGCACACATATCATTTACTTGCTTTCTAATTTAGTACTATACTAAGGACAAATTACTTTCCAGCAGAAAATGTCAATGGTTTCATAGCAACCAAAGGTACCTGAGAGCTTTCCTTTCATGTTAAATCCCATTATAAGAGCATCAAGCCTGGTGCTTTATACTTCATGTTGGTGGGAGAGACTGACTGCTGCATCCAAGCAGCAGAGCCTGTCTGGAATCTACTCCTTGTGTGTGCTAGAACCAAAATTTAAGGGGCTGCCAGCTTGTTCTGTCAAAAGTTGGGTTCTTTAATTAATTTCAACAGTTGCTTCAACAGGCAGAAGGCTGTTTTAAATGGGTTTTATAATCAGATCTTTTATTTTGTGGAATAGCTTGATTTCGTGCTCAGAAACTGTGAAATGAGAAGTTACTGCAAAAAAAATCCGTCAATACTAACTACCTTCCAGCTGCTTTCCTTCTGAAACCAAATGGTAACCAATACTGCAGTGTGATCCAACATAGACAATTGCAAAGGGAAAAAAAAAAATCTAATTTTTATTTCTTATATTTGTCGAATGTATTGTACCCTGTAGACTTCTGGTTTTGCCATGAACTGAGCAAAGACTATTGGCATGGGTTCTAAAGCAGGATTCTCCTGGGGGAAAGGCATCTCCTGCTTGCTCAGCCTGACCTCGGGGCTGTGCAGGTGCAGAAGGCAGGGAAAGCAGAGAGAGATGGGAAACCCTTGCAATGTGAGACGGTGGCAGTGATTCCGTCAGTTCCTGCGATGCCTGGGATGAACAGTGACAAGAGGTTATTTTTGCCTCAAGACAAACATTAATTGTAGGTGGTTTCTCCAGTTTTATAGTTCACTCCTGGCCCTCCAGCTGCTGTGTGCAGCCTCGTTAGGTCCAGCACTGTGTGAATGTGTATTTTGTTCCCCAAAACCACGAGTGCATGTGGGAGAGCTGTCCCTGAGCAAGGGCAGAAGTTCATCTCAGCACCCAAATATTCCACCAATATGCAAGCAACAAGAGCACAAGAGCTTGCAAACTTTATATTGATGATATACATACTTTTTTTCTCAGTACCTAATACAAATTAACTGTTTAGTTCAGGTTTTATTGACTGGCTGTTACAGTGCTTAGGAAGTTTTGGGGGCAATTTAATGAAAAAAAAAACCTGAAAAGGGACTTCTGGCTTTGCTTCTTTGGTCAAAAGTGAGTTATGGTCTCAATAAACAAATCAGGACATAAAATAAGGAATTTGTCTTTGTTGGTCTTTGTATGTGGACAGAAATGAGCTTCAGCTGATGTGGGATTTGATAAAATTAAATATGCCTGCTGGGGAAAAATGTTATTAGATATTATAAGTAAAGATTGATTTCAGAAAGCTCAGACTGTTGTATGAACAATCACAGAAATCAGTATTTTTATACAGCAAAGGCATAAAAATTGCAATGAAAAAGTGAGTCATAGTTTATTCACAGGAACAGGAGTCCAAAGCACCTTGAGGAGGGTAAGGCAGGCGCCCCAGGGTTGGCATAGTGATGAGCTTTTCTCTTACCATACACCTGGACAAATGAACAAACTAAATTTGCACATTGCTTGGCGCGGCTACAGCTTCTGTTGCCTTTTTAGCCATCTTTTTTTCAGTGTTTTTATCTGGTAAACATGATTTTATTATCTGAAATGAAAAGTATATTTCATACCATATCTGGACTATTGCTAAAACTTTAATTTCCTCACCCTCAGCTTTACACAGCTTGTAAAAGACACTTGGGCTGCACTCGTGCAGACCCTGTGCAGAAAATTATTTTCACCAAATAAAGCACCTTACAGCAGACTGGCTGTGTTGTCCTGTTGTTTGAACCTGGATTGTGTTCTGAATACAGCCTGAAGTGATCCTTAATTCCTCTTTTTTAAAATCTGAGTCAGATTTGGAGAGATACTTGTTTGCTTTCACTTAATTGTGTTGTTGGCCATGTGAGGGATAAAACCAAGAATTTAAGTCTTTGACTGGCAGCTGTGCTTAGCTACAAGTGCAGTTATAGGTTATAAAAGTAGGCTAAGAATCTTAAAAAAATGTTTTATATGTTGTGTTTGTATGTCACACATCACTTCATTTTCTTTAAGCTCAGAATTATAATTGTGGACTGTGACTCATAAGAAATATATATAGATATTTAAGATTTCTAACAGAAATGAAGCATGACAGTTGCAGAACTAAAGCTGATTCTTGTAAGAATAATAAATCCATGGAAATCACAAAAACACAGATCATTGCACAGATAGAGACCAATATAAAAAACCAATAAGCATAAGAATGCCCAAGGAGAAAAGTGATTATGAAGAGTAACACAGAACTTATGCTAGTACAAATTCATAAGAAAGAGAATAAAAGAATGTAAGTATGAAAATTGACTTCAATATTGGTAATTTGGCAGAAAAATAATTCCCTCAGGCTGCTCTCCATCTGGTGCCCAGTTTGTGTCACACAAACCAAGGTCATCTTAACAAATGTGTAAGCATATTCACAGCTAACAAGATTTGTAACCTGCATTGTTTGTTGTGTTTCTATGATGTTTATTTAATTGACTGTATTCCATTAAAATTAAGCTGTGATTTCATAAGCTTCAGAATTTGTTCCGCTTCTATGAATTCCCTACCTTCCCTCTGAGTATTTTTTTATTTTTAACCATTTATGGGATTGGCAGGAGGAAAAGCTGAACTGTTTGTGTTCCTAAACAGTCTTAATAACTCATAGTTGATTGTCAGTGCTGTGACCACCCTCAAAGTCTGCATTAGGCTATTGAGGAACAGGGAATTTATTTGGTCATCCCTTCAGCTCTTGGGATATTAGAAAGATATCATCATTTCCAGAATATCAAATGCAAAAATAAGGCTCTATCATAGCCATATTAAGTTAAACTGAGTTATCTGTCTCCCCTTTCTAGATCTTTCCAAGGTTTGATTTGTTGAAAATGTGTGCATGCTATTCTTGTAAGAAGGCAATGCTTTTTTCCAGTACTACGGAAAAAAATTTTAATGTGTGGGTTGCTTATACAGCTCGCTCTGCAGGTTGGACTATTGGGCTCTAAATCTGACCTATTACTTTTGCTTCCTTCAGTGCATTGGCTTGCATTTAATGCCTCATCTCTTTTCCCTCATGATTTCAATGGCAAAATTTGCTCAGTTTTCATTATGGTAAAGATTCCTTTAAGGTTATGGATAAAAACAGAATTTAAAGTAGTATGGTGATATTAAAGTCTCTAACCGTTGCAGATGAATAGCAGAATATTAGGAATGTTCCTGCTATCTGTGCTGCAGGAAAAAAAAAAAAGTATACGTACAAAGTAGAGGTACAAGAAGGTTTTGGAGGGCAGACAAAATGCATTCCAGTGGGAGATTTCTGTTGAGCTTGTAAAAAAAGAAAGTTAAACCTGTATAAACACCTTTCTGTGAAGAAAACATGAAATACTACAGGTTTCTTTAATCTACCGAAGAAACATATAGCAAGAACCAGTAGCTGGGAGCTAAAGCAATTTCAAATTAGAAATAAAGCACATGCTATTGCTTTTTTCTGTTTCATAAAGATGGTAATTAAACTTTGGGGCAGGCTACATTGCAGTAGAAAATGGTAGACGGCATCTCTGGAGGCTTTCAGATATAGTCTATATACTTTCTGAAAGTTATTTTTTGGTTGAACACAAGTAATGGGGGGCTCAATATCAGAGGTAATTGGATGGAATATAAGTATCTGAAACAAAAACTCAGTGTAGATGAACTAATCTCTTCTCCTGGCCTTAAATGTATGAAAATATACATTACATTACTGCAACGTGTTTGTTTCCTACACCTAATTGGTTTTCTTTCAGGGCTCAAAAATCTTCAGTCACTGCAGCTTCATGACTAACCTTTAAGAATTCAAAACAATGCTCTTTACTGCTTGCTGAATTGTCACACGCTATATTTCTCTAAATCCATCTGAATGTGCAATTTCCAACTCCTGATTAGCACCGGGAGCCCAGTCAAGGATGACAGAACAGCATCCGATTTTCTGATCTCTACTACAATTACAACGGTCCAAATCTGTGCAGGGGCCATCCTACAACCTAAATCTTTTGAGGAAAAACTGTTGAAAACATATCTCAGGGGTTATTGATGGGAATAGGGTGATTGACAGGAAATTTTGAGAAAGCCAAACCTTTCTAGGATGAGTTACAGCACAAATATGTAACCCACAAAGAATGGACTGACTTCAGTGTCAGTCTTTGTGGACAGATCCCCCACAAATCTCTGGGTAGAAGGTGCCACCAGACATTTGCAACAGCTCCAACCCCAGAGCAAGATGATTTCTTGATTCCAAGGACACAGCATGTATATTGATTTAAATTTTCCATATTCTCCCTGAGCGAGTCAGAAATTGTGCTGAGTTGGATGTGTGACAGTGAGGGAGTTCAGACAAATTGGTGGGGTGGGGTTAAGCCATACACGAGCTGTGTCCAAAATGCCCTGTCAAGGAACTCTGAGGATTATTTCCTGAGGAGCATCAGCTGCTGTTGTATTGCTGATTTAGCACAAAAATGTGTGCACCTACTCTGCCCTAATTCCCATTCTTCCTTCTTATGCCTTGCTGAACTTACCTTCATCAGCTCTTCCTACCAGAATGTGATTCCACTCTTTCTGGTTTCATTCACTTTGTCTCATTGGGTATTTATCTTCTTCCTATTTCTGATTGCCACTGATGTCTTTTCTTCTAGAAGATATATTCATCTATTCATATATTCAGTGTTTTTTCAGGTTTTATTTATATCAGGTTGGGAGAAAAATATAATAAATTACTGACTGTAGAGTGCTCACAGGAATAAATTGTCAAAGACTTTTAATAAAATTATGCGGTCTTCTAAGCAAGGGTCTTTGTAAACAAAGGCATTATAGCAGAATAAAACTCTAATAAGTTCTGATGAAAGGTCTTGAGGATGCCATGCTTGGATTACTCCAAACTTGAGCATGGATAGATCAATGACAATTGGCTTTTTCCAAGCCCTGTTTGTCTGTAAGGACCTTCCCATGGTCAGTGTTGCTACCAGCCCTAACTCCATGCACTCACTGCTCCTGATCCAGATTTTGTCCCAGTCAGGGCACTGTGAAGAAGAGACAACTCCCACAGAAATGCCAGCAGTGCTTTATTTCCCCTAAAACACTTCCCCTTGGAAAGCAAAGCTGTAAAAAGAAAAAAAAATAAAAATAAAAAAATCAATTTATCACAGCTCACTAATCTAAATCTTCAGTCCCAAAGTGATCCATTTTGTGGGTTTGACCCACCAGCTGGTGGGACTCCTGAAGTTCAGAGCAAGTGTCCTCAGATCCTGGTTGTCTTTACATGTTTGAATTTGGGGGTAGACAGTTCACCTGAGAGTGCAGTTAATTTTTTAAGGTCTTCATTAATTTGAATCTTAGCTCACACATCTTGTTGTAAATTGAATACATTATCTCCTTTTTCCACCACCTGCTATTATATGGGTGCGTCTTGGGTAAGAAATTGTCTCTATTAGCATTTTTGTCATGCAGAACAAGCATTCTGTCAGTGTTGGCAGCTCTTTTTTACTACAGGTCTCAAATGTGAATTGAATTTTATATAAATTTCATGCTGTGACTTAAATTATCTCCCTTGAAGAATGACTACCTGTAACACTCCTTTTAGTGGTGAGTCCTCAAAGAATCCCAACTATGGGACTCAGTAATGGAGTTAAAAATCAAGAAGCAGGTTTTAGGTGAAAGAACATTTTATTCAAAGCATTTGTCACAGTAATTTCGGCTGTTTTCCTCACAAAGAGGAAGGCTAGCTATGATTTTTTTAGAGTTCCAGGTATTTCTGATGTTCTACGTTCCTAAATATCAGTTCCCAGGTGTGAAACTTGGCACTAAGTTGTTAAATCCTTCTGCTTTTGAATGCTTCTTCAAAATATCCTTCACATGTAAGGAAGGATAATATTGGAAATCCAATCAGCAACACATATGGTGTGCTGACTGTATTTTTTATACCTTGTATGTCTGCAGAGGACATGGGAGAAGCTCAGGAACATGGATTTTTAGTGCTGCCAAGGAATTAGTGAATTAGAGAATTAGTGGTATGTCACAAAAGACACCCTTTAATAGTTTTGTTCCCAGAAATTCATCTTTTGAAAATTAACAAACACAAAAAACCCACACGCATTCTCATTCAAAGGCCAATAACTTCTGTCTCCTCCTTCCTGTAGAGGGAGGAACCTGAAAAAGCAGTTGCAGGTGTATGCACTAGGAAAGGATACGATAGGAGCATTTGGCAAGACTTTTTAAAAAAGCTTTTATCATGTTTACATTGGTAGAGCGTCCAACGCAGAGTCACAATCATGCTGCCTGTTAAAGAGAATTAACTTCTTTCATTTTCATGTTGTGACCTGCAACAGTTTAATTTACCTGAGAGCATTCTTCCTGTTAATACAGGCTGGATGAAAACATGATAACTTCAGGTTATGTTAAGTGTCTGATTTGTGATGCAGTTTACCTCTGCAATGACTGCACTGTTCAAATTAATTAATACCAGATCATTATCTTTAGATGGCAGGCAGATGTTGAGGTTATGGTGTTTGTGAACCCTAAACCTGTCTTTTTTTTCTGTGCAGATCGCCAGCAGTTGCTGTATAAATTGGAGAGCCAAGGTCTAAGCCTTCTGGCAGTCAATTGGTTTTGTAATTATCTTAGTAATAGTTCTCAATTATTATTCAGTAAAGGTCGGCTTTCCTCTGCTAATGGGTCATGGCACCCTCTAGGGAGCCAGAGATGGACCAGTTCTCCTTTTTATCATGTAAATGGCTTGCCATCTGTGTGCCACCAGGTTCATCTAAGACAGTTC
Source organism: Pardalotus punctatus (assembly GCA_013400915.1). Classification (NCBI taxonomy): domain Eukaryota; kingdom Metazoa; phylum Chordata; class Aves; order Passeriformes; family Pardalotidae; genus Pardalotus; species Pardalotus punctatus. The sequence continues at coordinate 1,521,480 of VZTX01023804.1, forward strand.
TGAAAACACTGATTATTAATACCAAAGCTGCAGATTCTGACAGGATTGTAGAATTGTTTTAAATATTTTTAAAGATGGGCTTTGTTTCCTAAAATTTTCAAGACTGTTAAATATTGTGGACAGCTTAGTGGCAATTCTCTTCAAGTAATACAATTAAAAATACAAACTTTTATTTTAACTAGTGGCATTTTTACTTAACAAGCCCTGATACCCTTTTTTTTCTACCCCATCCTAATGCTGACCTACCTGCCTTTATTTCTGTCCCATTGTATTTATTTCTGCCATGTGATTGCTTGGGGGAAGTTAAATTACCAACTGAAGTTATTAGACTTGAACAGAACTTCTTTATTCCTTTCTCTACATCATGTTTACATTACAGGCTGTACTGACAGTGAATAAAATGAAAAAGTTAACAAAACTGATAAAGTCATCATTTGCTTCTACTCTGTTGTACTAGCCATGCTGTAATTGGTGCTGTTTTATATAAAATTACCATATAAATTGTGCCATCCAATGCTGCAACAGAAAGAGCAACAGTATTTACAGTAAATGGCAGATCCGTGTTAATTATTGATAGCCTAATAAACACACCATTATAATTCAGCCTTATTATTCATTATTAATAATAACTCTTATTTACTATTCATTCTGTAAGGATCAATTATGATTAAATGTTCTAAAAATGAATGGTCCACATGAATCTTTCTGTTTTCAGGGCCTTTTCCACTGATGGAAAAGCTCTCCATACTAAAATGCTCTGTTCTACAGGATAGAACATGACTGCATCTGAACCGCTTGCAGCCACCAGTGTCCTTGTCCTGGTGGCTGTAAAAAGCTGCTATGAGCTCTGGCAGAGGCACTTAATGATTTTGTTTCTTTGGAGGCCATTTCTTGCCCCTAAGGTGGTTGACTTATGACCTAGCATGTTCTTGGTGCCTTCTTGGCCACCTGGGCACACAGCAGTTTACCCTTAACAGTGATGAAGCTTTGCTTTACTGCTTAGTAATGTCAGAGAGCTCTTTTTAAATTAAAAGCAGCCAAAAATTCATGGAGGCATCATCATAAATCCAGGGGGCTCCAGTGTTTAACTTTGCTGGGGGAGGAGGCTGAATTCCGAACATTACAATGGCAATGAGTCCTTGTGAGGATCTGCAGAGTGACTATGAGGTGTTGTGTGAATGAAGGCATCTTCTCCAGAAATGATCCGTTTATTGAGCCCTAATAATACTTTTCATCCAGATGCAACCAGCCCAGTCTTTCTAGACTGCATTGCCAGAGTCAGGACTTTCACCCTCTGGTGTTGGCAGTGTCGCTGCTGGCTGTAGGAAGGACAGGACCAGAAGGATTGACAGCCAACACCACTCCCTTTTTTACCAGGCTTTTGATTTTCAGACCTCTCTTCCAAGCATAACTCAACTGCTAATTGTCACTAAGAAATAGCAATAGAGAATATTGATTTCTTACAATGCAGGCTAAATATTTACCTTCTTTGTTTCAGTTTTTATTCTTCTGACCATACTTTGGCTCATAGTTTGCTTTGTCACTCGTTTCAGGTTTTTGATGCACTGGTAATTCCACCGTGTCTCCTGTCAGATGTCAAAGGCTGCAAATTCCATCTGTTGTGAAGCACACTGAGACAAAAACTCATTGCCCATGGAGTGTGCCTCAAGTGTGCCACACTTGGAAGTGCTCTGAAGTTTTCACAGTGAATGTGGGGCAGAAGGATGATCACTCAGTCAAGGTGAGGTGTTCTTTCAGATCTGACTGTATTTCACACTGATTTGTCAGTGGGGGTTTAAAGTACGCTGCAGGCAGCATTCTGGAGTTATCCGGAGTTTCTTGGCACAGAGGAGTTTCTGCATATGCACTTTTTGTTTGACAAGGGCTCTCCACTGTCTTTCCCCAACTGCCCACTTCAGAATTTAAAATATCTGTAAAATGCTCTGTATTTTTCCATGATGTGCCACTTCTCACCAGCTGTGATTTTCCAATAGAGTGATGCACTATAATGCAGCCAACTGACTTGTAAAAGGATATGAGTTTGTGTGCCAAGGAGCATTTAGCATAATGATTCAACTGCAAATATAAAACACAATTTCAAAGAAGGAAGAGAAGGAATTCAAAATGTTTATAAATGTGATATGTATAAATATTTTTTATTTTGTTTCAAATAATGTCTTACTCTGCTGTATATATGGCATCCAAGGCACACTAAACATTTTTAGCACAAAAGAAATAATTCATTTAGTTTAGGGACACAAAGCAGTATATAAACCACATAGCTCAATGAATGCTGTGTTCCAATTCTTATGTGCATGACACTGTGACATATCTGGAATTACTCCAGAAAGTCATTTCAAGGTAAGTCCTGCCAGCAGAATGGAGTTACAACAGAACCTTGGGTACCTCATGGCACCTCTATCAGCCCTGATGCTGCAGTGCAGGAGGAGCAGGGGTTAACAGCACCTCTGTGCCTCGTGTTCACACCTTTCCTGGAGCTGGGCAAGGCCACAGCAAAGTGTCACCGCTGAACCACTGCTCCCATTGCCCAGGGGAGCTGTCACAGCCAGGGCTGCACAAGTCACACCTTCCTATTGAGGCGTTGACACCTCTTGAGTAAGAGCAGGATTTGCTCTCTCTTTAACTGCTCAGTAGCCCTTTGCACGGCGTCCTTGGGCAGCTCCCCCAGCTCCTCATGAGGTAATTAAATATTGATCTTGTCCCTTTTACAGATGAAGGAAGCTCTCATGCTGTGTTTCACCAATGGATCATTTTTTCATGGTGTCATGGCTCAGCCCCAGCCAACAACTCAGTTTCACCAATCTGTTGCTCTCTGCTCCCCAGTGGGATTGAGGTGGGAATCAGAAAAGTAACAGGGAGAAAACACATGGGTTGAGTTAAAGACAGCTTAATAGGGAAAACAAAGGCACACAAGCAAAGCAAAACATGGAATTCATGCCCTGCTTCCCATGTCCTGGCAGGTGTTCGGCCATCCCCAGGAAATCTGGGCTCCATCACTGCCAAGGGTGGCTTGGGGAGGCAAACACCGTCCCTGTGAATGTGCTCCCTTCCTTCTTCTCCCCCTGCTGAGCACCACACCATCGGGTATGGGATGCCCTTGGGTCACTTGGGGTCAGCTCCCCCCAAATCCTTGTGCCCCCAGCCCCCTTGCTGCTGAAAGGGGTGAGGAGCAGAAGAAGCTCTGATAGTGTAGGTGCTGCTCAGCCATAACTAAAATATCCCTGTGCCATCAGCACTTTCCAGCACAAATCCAAAACACAGCCCCGTGTTAGCTCTATGATGAAAATTAGCTCCATCCCAGGCAGAAGCGGCACACACAGTCTGTTATTCTAATTGATATAATTTTCTAATTAAAGCATAATTAATGTAAAATGCACTAGAAATACTAGGGAGGAGTGAAACTGTGACCATCTACTTTTATTGAAAATGTTCTATGAACCCCATTATGCCATTATAAAATAATTCTCTAAATGTCAGTGATGTGGAGAACACAAAAAAGACGTTGCTGTTATTAGACATGCTTTTATTATGCAGCCTAACTGAGAGCAATACTGTCTTTAAGAATAAGCAGGGAAGTAAAAAAAATGAAGGATTTTGATCACAGAGAAATCAGTTTTACCATGTGCTGTAAATATTACTGAGGCAGCAGCATGCCTACTTTTCAGAAGCCAGAAAATGAACAAAACGAAGGGAGGAATATCATGAATCATAATTTGCTGCAAATGCAAACTATTCAATGTATTTAATCTTTTCTATTTTTTGTCTTTGTTTTGTTTTTAGGTAGGGTAATAGACATATTTTGATCACTTTGCTGAAACCTCAAAACGTGGAAAGACAAGACCAATGAGACTTGAAAGCTCCATCCAACGCCTGCTGAAAAGTGTCTGTTGCCGGTGCAACTGCAGGAGCTTTTGCTATTTTTTCAGCTAACATTTGCAGCATTTCCCACCTAGTGCAAGAAATGGTGGCTGCTTGCATAAACATATATATAAAGCTTAAAAGAGCCAACTCTGAAGTTAATCCAACTGTTGGTGTTTACAGAGGAATGAGCGTGTCAGGAGAGAAGCTGCCTGTTCATCAGCTCGCTGTGGTAAATCTGCCTTTTATTCAGCGAGACAAGAGTTAACCTTTCCCTGCCCTTGCTGCTAAAATCCAGCTCCGGAGCAGTGCCCTCCTGCTCCATCCTCCACCTTGCCTTTGTGTATGGGATAATTATCAGCTTCATTATAATAACTCTTGCGTTTAAGTGTTATACTTACCCAAAGGCAACCTGGGAGATTTTATATTTGCAAGCCCCATTTCATCCCTCTGTAATAAAACTCTACACTGAACATAGGGTGGCACCAGGCAAACATCAAAATGTCTAATATTTAGAAGATAAAGGATGGAGACTATGATGTACTCTTGCAGAGAAATGAAGACTGGTAGATTGAAGGCAACTAAACTAGTTAAGCCCAATATATAATTATATGGCAATTTAATGACTTTAATATTCAATAAATATTTGCTTACTTATCGGATTAAAAAATAATTAAATTAATTTTCATAACATAGGAATGATACAAAGGTTTTTCTTTCATTTCATGTTTCCACATAAGGTTTTCATATAAGCAGATTTTGATAACCTAGGAATGCAGAACTGTGCAATCTGTTGGAAAATAGCAGCACCAAGGAAATTATATTTTAGTTTTTTACCACAGAGATAAGTTCAATAACCGGGTCAGCTTTCCTAGGAGAAAAGAAAGCAAATAAACCCAGCCTCCCACCTGAACTTAATTTGATGCAGATGAATGAAACATCAGCAGGCTTTTGTACCTAAGTGAGAAAGGGAACAAATAAAAGGCAGTGCTTTTTGTTGTGAGATAATTTTTTGTTATTTTACACTTCTAAGATTTGAAGCCTGCCTGAAAAAACTGGAACTCAAAAATAGGTCTTTGTTTTTGAAATTATGTTTTTCTTTTATATGAACACAGGAAGCTTGGGAACTTACCATTTTATTGCTTTTGTGATCATAGAAAAGAAAATTCTGTAAATTTGTGTGCTGTATTCCTGTGTCATATACTAGATTAATAGCAGTAGAAGGTCATTATGTTATTATCCAGGCTAAATTTTAACCCATTCTCAGTGCAGTCCTTTGGGGCTGTCCCATTGGGGACACTCCTATAATGTACAGCCTTCATTTGAGTCTAAACCTCTTGTTTTAATGATGTTGTCTTCTTAAACCGTGGGTTGTAGAGCTGCTGAATATCAAACATTGTTCAGTACACCCTAGTGTAAAGTATTGCCTTCTCTGGTAGCTGTGCCACGTAAAAAGTGATCAAAAAATGCAGAGATGTGGTGCTTAGGCAAATGGTTTAGTTGTGGCCTGGTACTGTAAGGTTCATAACAGGATTTGATGATTTAGAGGGCTTTTCCAAGCTTATTGATTCAATGATTCTTCTCTGGAACCTGCACTTGCACCTTCCCAGGCACCTGAATACGAAACTTGTGCTTCTCCAGCCCCCATGTGCCTGTGTCTATCCTCTTCCCTCTCTTTTCAGCTGAAGTGGCTTTCCCTGGCTGACCTGGCAAGGACAGCGCGGTGCTCAGTGCTGTTTCCATCCTGATGCTCCTCTGCTGCCACCCCAGAGCCAGGACAGCA
>VZTX01023806.1:12948-45232 GCA_013400915.1 Pardalotus punctatus
AATGAGAGATTTTCTGTGGATTTTTCTTTTTTTTTTTTTTTTTTTTTCCTGAAGCATTAGCAATTTTCTCATCACATGTTTTCCCACGGAGGAAACGACAGTTTTGCCTATACCCCTTGATTTTTCTTTTCAGAATTGAAAATGACTTTTTACTTTAGAGGTTCAAGCTACTGAACCAAAAACTTTTAGGTCAATTTGGTGTTAATCCTTGTTCACCTGAATTGCTGTGGTCCCTTGTGAGTGTTTCTATTGAGATGGTGCATGCCCCTGTTCTCTTCCTGCCTTTGGGGTTTCTCTGTTTGACCCTTTGTTTGACCATTGCAGTGTGTTACGAGACTCAAAAATTCCATGCAAACCAAAATCCTTTCTATTCAAAATACAGCTTTGCGTTTCAATTTGGCATTAATGACAAACCAAAAAATACTGCACTTGAAATTTTCTGGTACTTCATGTTCTACAAAATATGCATGATGTTTTGGGTTTTTGACTGAGTTCTGGCACACTGATAAAAAAACAAACCAGTGCTGAAATATCAAGTGACATACTGAACTTCCCATTTTTGACTAGTTCTCATCTGTTTACACCGTTCCAGCCTCAGTGTACTCGGTCTGCTCTGCAGCGTCACAAAACCCCGTATTTCACACCAATCAAGGCTTCAGTGTGTCAATAATAATTGATGTGTATTTCTGCTGGTCCTAGCAGAACAGAAGGAAGCCTGACTTGCCCAAGGTGTAGTAAACAGTGAGTAGCACATGGCAAAGGCTGATGGTGCTGGCATGACAGCATCAGCAGCGTGCCCGTGTGAGCGACCTGCACCACATGGGATCTCTGTCATCAGCAGAGAGCATTTCATAAATGTCATTTGTTCAACCAGCTTTATCGACATCATCTCTCTCAGCTCTCAAACCAAACTGCTATTGCTTTACTTTTTATTTTTCTTTTTTTTTTTTTTTCCCCCCACTCCTACCCGCCCCATCTCCCCAGCAGCCAAAGCATCACATTTTCTCTTAACCTCTGTGAGTGTCACTTTATGTGACTTTCTGGTATTTCTGTGCTGGAGTCATACATTTTCCTGAATATATTTCTCCTGAATATTTGCGTGTTGTCAAATATTTCAGCCAAGGTCATGCATCTCTACTTTAATTGCCACCCCTTTTTTTTTTTTTTTTTTAAGAAAGAAGAGTTCTGCCCAGATGGTATTTTTTTTTTTGTGTGTGACTAGTACATTTTCTACCTTCCGAATGAGACTTTTTGTAGCAAAATAACATTCAGCTTCTAGGTCCCATGCAAAATACCCTTGAGACACAGCTGCACAAGCAATAAAATGAGAAATTCACATTGCACTCCTGGTTTCTACTGCATCTCTTTATATGCTGTCAGTTTGACTGCAGCATGGCTGAGAATTGAGATCTTTTCCTGTGATCTTCTTGCCATTTTATGAGCTTTAATTAAAATGTAACTTTTTTTGTGAAAATCTAAACTGTATGCTGATGCCAGTTCACAACTCAGTTGACCTAACTCTAATATAATAAGAGACCCGTTTAAAGCAAACAAAATCCCAAGGTAATACCTCTAAAAGGTTTTATTCCTGATATTCTAGAAAATTAGTCTCACATAGAGCAGTTTTGTCCAATAAGATCAGACATAAAAATTCAACTGTTCCACTGATCCACTTCAGTTTTTTCTGAATGATTCCTGAAATCTCAATCCTTTAGCAGGCTTATTTAAACAAAGAGCAGAATTAAGCATGGATGCCTCTCTAATCCAATGCATTCCTTGGCCAACTCCTTCAGGGTAGGATTCAGCAGTCTGAGTCTAAAATAAGATTCATCTACTTCGAGGTAGATGTCTCAAATAATTGGTTGGATCTCAGCTTAGAACCGTTTCTTATTTGCCGCCAACTTGGAGAATAATTTAAAAAAAATCTCAGTGACTATTCCAGATACAGATCTTTATTAAAGAGGAATCCTTTCTCTTCTCTACCAAAGTGCTGGGAATCTCACCCTGCATTTCACATAATCCCTTGTGACAAAATGGAATAATAGTTTCTCCTGGAATAAAACATCTCTGATCCCATTTGCCAGCAGCCCGATTGGTGCTTTCTTCCCCATTTAGGCTTTGTTTTCCTAAACCTGGTCACAGACTCGTAGTTCCTACTGTAGTTTCTTAAAACTGGTTTGTTTTTTTAAGTTATTAGTGGTTTTTAGAAATAGTTAAGGGGTATTTTTCAGCTATATGTGAGGCTATAAAAGTTTGTGTTGCTGATGCAACAACAGAAATGAAATTGTGAGTAATGTAGCCATGACCAGTGTTTTGACTGTGTGCCAAGCCTAAATTCCAGCCAACACAGCAAAGAATAACAGAACTCTCAAGAAAATAAAATCTTTTTCTTATGTGTATTTTGCGCTGCTACTTTTATAGATTTTTCTCACGTTTCTAGGTAGAGATTATAATTCTAATTTACACATTATTTTACCTGTGACACCATTTTTATCTCTTTATAAGCACCCTATAACAAAGCAGAGAACTTCCTTAAGTGCGGAGTTGTAGCAAAACAAGGCCATATGGACCCAGTCTCGAGGGGGGATTTTCTCTTGAAAGAAAATGATAGCTCTCAGGTCTTGACTGTTACCACCCTGATTCCGCTTTGACTGAAGTGAGTTGGGTGAGTTTTCCCACCGAGTTCTGTGCAGGAGGAACCGGGCTGCAGGTGAAGGACAGCCTGCAGATGAAGATAAGAGGGAGGGGTTTTCTCCAGTGTGACTTCCCGAGGATTTTCTTTGCTTATTTTACAGCATTGTGGGGGTTTTGGCAGAACTCCATGCTGTCTGCTGCCTAACATAGTTTTGTGCACTTCTTTTTTAAAAGCGCATCATAGAAATTAATTTTCCTATGTCACCTATTGGAAATGTGACAGCATAAGCTGTTGTTAATGTGTTTTGGGTTGGGGGGTGGGTTTTCTCCAAAGGCAGGTCAGTTTTTCTAAATGGCTTAAATAGTAGACAAGCTAATAGGCATTCTAATAGCACAGCTTGAAGGTTTGTTTTTTTTCTTTACTAAAAACGATGGTTATTTCTGGAGATTGGGAAAAACTTAAGGTTTTAATGTAACAAATTGATTTTTTTTTTTTAAATGTTAGAAAGTTAACTATTTATAGTTAAATTAGTTCCAATGAGTTACAATTTAAATTTGCTTTATTTCTAAGTAGCTTTGTTACAGTGTATGCTAATTATATGGATATAATGTATAGGTAATATTGATAATATCACTGTCACGCTAATTACAAGCAGTAAAACTATTCTTTCAGTACTTTCTCTTTGCCTTCTGCAAGTGGGAAACGCATGTTGGGCAGGTATAATTTTAAAGTTTGAACATCAAAAGGTGTTTCAGATTTGTGAGCTGAAAACGCGTTATTTCCATTTAAAATTAACACAGTTTAGAAGTACCCTTGCCCCTGCTGTTTGAAGTCAGCAAATTCTGAAACTTGTGACCATCTCCCTGGTTGGAAATAGGTGAGGAAGGGGATTGTGTGCTGTTTAAATGTCGGCAGGTGTGTGGGTGCAGGTGAGCGTGGGAGCTCCACAGCAGCACAAAGCCCTCACGTAAGGGCTGGGCTGGGCAGGAGGTGGGAGCTGCAGCGAGGATTTCGGACATTGCGCTGGGCAGCCGTGGTGGCCGTGCTGCCATGAGCAGAAAACACTGCCCTGTCCTCCCCAGCAAGGCTGGCTCTGCTCTTTGGACTCCCACAAGCCACGGGCCACCAGCCCCCAAGGCAGCAGGGTGGGCAATCCGGGGGCTCTCAGGGATGCTGGGATCCTGCAGCCCCTGTGTGCCAGCCTTGCAGTGAGAATCCTCTGCAGTTGGGTGGCCCAGGGGATGAAATGTTTGCCAGGGCCCTGCACACATCAGAGGGGAGCAGATAAGGAGCCCTTGGCCACTAAACACAGTGCACGTTCCCATTGAGACTGTTCTGCTTGTAGCCTTCGTAATTTGGTATTGTTATTTTTGTAATTCATACCCACACAATCAAAAGGGGTTTCTTTTAATGCCGTAGAACATAATTATAGGCCTGACAGGCTCTGACAAGTTGGTTGAGACATTTATTCTTGCAGCCGGCAGATGCTTAAATGATTTTGTATTGGAAAATGCTGTCTGTGAAATGTTCTGTCTTAGTCGCTGTTCCTAAACCCAGATTCATAATGAAGTCTAGCATCAAATATTTATGTAAAATTACTTTAATCTGTAAATAGTTTTAGCTGTGAAAGATAAAAACGGCTGAGAAAATTAGTCAGGGGGGTTTCAGAAGTTTGTGTTGCGAAACAGTGATGCGTTTCTTTTCTGGTCTCTTAAAGTTGTTACCCAGCTGGCACTTGACAGAGAAAGAAGTCCACAGTGCCCATTGCTACGTGAAAGATGCTCCTGGTCTAATTTTTTAGTAGCACTGTAACCTATTCCTCTTGGGGTCGCATTTATTAAAATCCTCTTGCAAGACCCATTTGGAAAAGCAGAAGGCTTTACATGATAACCATGGACCAGTCATAAATAAAGCACTTTCCCACAGAGCTGGCCCTGAATCAGATTGGTTCCCATCAGGAAAAGCCAAAATTGTGTACACTGACTTCTGCCTCCACCTCCTACCTCTGAGTTTAAGCTGTGTTTAAGCAAGCAAACCCTCATTTGCCATGAACCAACTTCCAGTACTTGTAAAGCCACAAGGAAGAGAGAGGGATGTCCTCGGCTCTTTGAGCTCTTACTCAGAGGTTTTGACAGTGACTGATTTTCGTTTAATGAGTTGAGTCATTATTTGGAAGCTTCAGTAGCTGGCGGTTCATGTGCAGCATGGCTGAGTCTGAAAGTGACTGCAGCCTGATCCTATGGAATTGCACATTCCCTAAATATTTTAATAACAGCAAATCTCCCTGGGCCCACTTTTTCTAGCTTACACTCTCTGATGAAGGGCACTACAGAGACTCTGCTGATCCCTACCACAAGGGAGGCATAAATCTCAACCACTGACTCTGTTTACAACTTTGTTTTTTGTAAGGTTCCTAAAAGTAATCCCTTTCTAGCCACTAATCTGACCTAGTTACTATAAACTGATTTCTCTAGGATCAAAGGGTCTGTCTTTCCTCTGGGGCTGCTGCAGTGGGACTCTCACATATTACTTAGTGGTTTTTGGGCTCTCATCTGTGCCTGTGGAATTTGGATACCATCCACTGAAGTGTTTGTATAGTCTATGTAGCTGTCATATCTGTATATCTCAAAAATATTTAAAAATTAATGGTCTTGGTCAGTTCCTTTCCAGTTTGGAGAAGGGAGTTGCTTGTTTTAGTGACAGGGTTTTGTTGTTATTTGTTCATTTGTTTGTGCTTGTGTGGGGTTAAAAATTTGTCAAGGGGAAGCTCAACAGAAAAAAGCACTGAATTTTGTTCTGAAATGAAACTAATGAAACTGTGAACAGCTATTGCTCTTGTAAGTGTAATCTTGATTTAGCTGCTCTGAAAGTTGTGACATCATTGGCTGTGTCAGTGAAAATCGGCTTTGTAGGAAGGCTTGGACAAGGCAAAGGGGTAGTTCTACACTGATGGAAAATAATCCCGGGAAAAGTTGTTGTTTGGAACAGGAACCTTCACCTCTGTGTCTGGCAGAGGATTGTCCCAGGAAGCTGACCTTTGGAGGGAGGTGCCTGTGTGATTTGTGCTTCCAACCACACAAATCTGAGATGAGCACGGCAGCATCCACAGATCCTTGGGTGATGTTCTCCTGTGATTTGTGCTTCCAACCACACAAATCCGAGAAAAGCATGGCAGCATCCACAGATCCTTGGGTGATGTTCTCCTGTGATTTGTGCTTCCAACCACACAAATCCGAGATGAGCACGGCAGCATCCACAGATCCTTGGGTGATGTTCTCCTCTCCACTCCCGTTTCTCTCTAGGCACGCACACAACTGCGCTTTCTCGCTGCAGTGGTGATCTGGGTGGTGTCTTGAGGAATGCAGATGGGACTAAATAAACCCCAGTTAGAAAATCTGAGGACAAATCTCTCCGAGAAGAGAGAAGAAAGCTGCTTCTTGCCGCTGTTACTCAGTGGTGTGTAGGCTGTTGGGCTGTAGGTAGGTACTGTGCCTCCACATGCTGTTTTCGTCGAGGCACTGAGAAAGCTGAGGGATGGTGCTGTTTACATGTGATGGAAAGGAGCCCTGGAGCTGTGGGTTGGCTCAGACTGCCAGCACGACAGCGTTTGTGCTCTCACTGGCTCTCCCAGCAGCTTGTGCAGACAGTGGGAACGGGGAGGAAAGATTGGATTCTCGAGGACTCCTCCAACGAGGACTCTGGAAGTGAAAAAGCAATTTCCTAGACTTCTGCTCAAGTGAAGCAAAACTATTGCTGTTGATCATTGCTCGTTCTCTCCAGCAAAGGTCATGGAGTAAGTGTGAGATTTAGTGCTTTGATTTCTTTATTGAAGTCTTGGAAGGATTAAAGCCATCAGGTTCTCCTCTGCTGATGAATGTTCTAGAGAGAAGCCCAAACATTTCCTCCAGAATAGTAACTGTTTTGAATTTTGGGTCCTTCATGTAGCACTTGCTATTCATACAAGTACTACCTTGCATCTTCCCCTGGCTTACCACATGCCCACAGAAAGACACGTGGTTTAGCTCAAATTACCTTGTAATGATTAATGTCTGTATTTCCTAGCAAAAGAATGTTTAATATTGAAAAGTAAGGTTGTAGCATCCTAGATTTTTGTGTTTAATTTCTTAAAAGAAAACGTAGAAGAGCTAAGTGCAGAAAACCTTTAACAAGGTTTGCAGCGTTAGTCCTGGCAAGTTACACAATCATTATTCTGGCAGCTCTGTATGCATGTGCCTTCTGTAGATATAAGAATACAACAAACCCACAGCTGTGGGATTTACCATTTTATTTGCCTTGCAGCTACAGAAATACATTAGAGAATGTAATGGTTTAATCCCAGCCCCCAAGTAAGTACCACGCAGCTGTTTGCTCGCTTCCCCCCTCCCCAACTGGTGGGATGGGGAAGAGAATCCAAAAAAAGGTAAAACCCGTGGGTTGCAATAAGAACAGTTTAATAATTGCAATAAAGTTAAATATTATAATAATAATAATAGGAAGGAGGGAGAGGAATAAACCCCAAGACAGGCAAGTGATGCACAATGCAGTTGGTCACCACCCACTGCTGATGCCCAGCAGGGATCCACAGCTCCCCAGCAGCTCCTCACAGTTTATGTGTGGAACATGAAGTGCTATGGGATGGAAGATCCCTCTGGCCAGTTCAGGTCAATTTTGGCCACGCTTCTTCCCAGCTTCTTGTGCCTGTCCTCACCAGCAGAGCACGAGATGCTGAAAGCCCCTTGATTTAGGGTAAGCACTACTCGGCAACAATTAAAAACTCAGTGTGTTATCGATGCTGTTCTCATCCCAAATCCACAGCACGGAACTGTACCAGCTTCTAGGGAGAAAATTAACTCTATCCCAGCTGAAAGCAGGACAGGAGGTGAGGTATCTAGAAATCTGTTGGCTTTGTTGGTACCCACTCAGTATTTGGTCCTCCACTGCCTTCTGGGCTGTGTTTGCTTGGAGCTCCTGGAGGACACAACTGTGTCGGCTGGGAACTGCTCTAGTCCCACTGTAAGAAGCTCACAGCAGGAGTAAATGACATTCCTGAGGGCTGGGGCCCCACATGGCTCCCTGGCATCCAGGAATTGTTGAGGCAAGGGCAAGCTGCATCTCTGACAGGAAAAGCAAGGAAGCTGATATTAGGAAACCAGCATAGAGCCATATAGCCCCTGATGCTATTTTAAGGAGAGTAGATGCAATCTTTGGATGTGCAAGCAGGAAAACAGGATGCAGAAGAAAGGACAGAACCCTTCAGTCCTACTGAGCATTGGTAAGGTTTTAGATGAGCCACTGAGGCTGTCCTGGGTCGTACATGTTAAAGAGGTGTGCACCAGCTGCAGAGAGTGCAGAGGAAGAAGGATCAAAGCCTGACTTGCAGCTTAGGAATGTTTAGTCTAGAGACAGGAAGTACAGACTAGATATTAGGAAAGAGATTTGAACAATAAGGATGGTGAAGCTTTGAAATACATTGCCAAAGAAGGCTGTGGAGTCTTATTCATTGGAGGTTTTCCAAAGGGCTAAGCAAACATCTGTTAAAAATTATGTAAGTATATTTGATTCTCTCTTGGAACATGGAGAACGAGTAAATTATGGTTAAAGACATGAAATCAACTAGTGATATTAAATCTCTAGGTCATGCTACTCTTGAATTCAAGGAACCTTAAAGTGTTAACAGTGGTTCTATCTAATAGCATTTGATCTTGATGTTTCTGGCCCCTATTCGCATAACTGTTGCAAGAAGATAGACAACCCAGAAGGGAGTTGTGCTTTTCAGAAGATGAAAATCATTGTAATAAATGGATTCTGAAGGTTCTCCCTGGCCTTCTGACTCTGTGATCCCACTGTACTGCTGCTAGAGCAATGTAAAGCGAAGTGGGCAGAGCAGATCTGAAATTCAGATTTCAATTTAGGTTAATCTCTAGCATTCACTCTTAATGGATCAAAAAATAATGGTTTTTGCTGTCAAAAATTAAGCTAGATGGCCATTGGTGTTTAAAATGGTAGTAATTTTTTTTATAGCTGCTCAAAATCTTTCTGCAGAAAGACATTCAAAAATATTCTGTTTTTCTTCTCAAGCAATTTATAAAATGGCCAGAAATACTAGCTCAGTCCTGTGGACAAAGAATAATTATAAAATATTCTCCCCTGCAGACATTGTGTTCAAAAGGCATTTGTGTAAGACAGAGCAATGCAAAACACAGGAAGTTTTGAAAGGCAACCGTGAACAAATCTCCCTTTTAGTCTCAGTAATAGAGGAAGGCTGCTAATTCTGAAACTGGGACAGAAATGAAAATGTCGGTAAAAGTGCAAGAATGAACTTTATTTAGTTTTAGTGGAACAATGCCTGAGACCTGCCCGTACCTTAGGAAATGGCCACATCTGCATCCTTTACACTTGGGATTTACAGTAAGGGCTCATCTCTGTTACTGGCTTTTAATGTATGCACAACAGAAGAAATATCATTTTCTGAGCAAAAACAACAAAAACCCCTTTTCCTCTGTAAAAATAAAAAGGAAAGCTAAGCAGTTATGCACTATAACATAAGCATCATTTGTTCCATTGCCTCTCGTCCTTCTGTTGTGCAGCTTTGAGTGGAATTTGGCTCCACTGTCCATCCATCCTCCCGCTGGGCAGCTGCAGCTGAAGGCAGCCCAAGATCTTGGCAGGTTGGATCTCCTGATGTCCGTGCTGGGGAGCTGAGGGAGCCTCAGCTGTGCTGGATAAGCAGGAATGACCCCTGTGCTCTGATGTTCATCCCTCTGGATCCCCTTGGCATCAGAGAGGTTCATCATGCTGCAGGTTAATTATCTGCTGGTTAATTATCTGCCGTGCTTCGTGGGTGTGCAGGGGATGTGCAGCAATTCTGTTCAGTCCTCAAACCGATCGAGGAGTGCTCAGGGCTCCTTGTAGAATGTCCTGTTCTTAGCACCCAACATCAATGTCTAGTTGTTGAATTTTACCAAATTTTACCCAAAAAAAAGATGTTGGGAATCTACCTACTCTCATCTCATGGTTTATCACATACAGCTCGTGTGTCACACGAGGTGCATGGTTCAGCTTCTGGTGTAGTCAGGGATTTGGAGTTTAAGACGATGTACTGAGAGTGTCTTCAGAAAAGAAAAATGAGATCACCACCCCCAACAATTCAAAAGTTGTTCTTTCCATTCAGTTCATAGAGATATTCCAGAATATAGGGCTCGCTCTCCCTCAGTATCTCTCATCTGGCTACTAAGATCCAAATCCTCTAGTTGTATGCACAAGATCAGATTTGAGAGGGGTTTTTTCACCACTTGAGGAGTTTGGATCCACCATTGTTGTTTAGGCCTGTATATTATAATTTCAAATGAGATTTTTAATGTATTTTTTACCTTTTTTGCCTTCATTCTTTCTTTTCTCTATTTAAGAAGTCTCTTGATTTTTTTTTTTTATTTTTTTCTTTTCCTAAGCCTATCCTGTGTTTCCCCAAAAGTGTGTGCAATCTGTAGTCTCTTATCTTAGATGCATTAGTTGAACATTGCTGTAGTCAGGATAATGAATTCATGGGGGTTTTTGTATGTATTGATATACAAAATATCACAGAGAAACCAGGAGAGATTTTGTATAGAGCTACGGATGAAATTTTCCTCTCTAGAGGAAAAAATACTCTCTGAAAAAGCTGACATGCATAAAACTGATTGAGTTCTTCTTTTTCCCTTTCATGCATACCTATCATAAGGTATTTTTGCTTAGCATCTGTGCAAGATATTTAAATAAACTCAGACCCTAGTAATTCCTATTTTGGAACTTACCCTAGGCAGAGACGGAAAACATTTAGTCCTAGTTAAATCAAAGTTTAAGAACAAACTCTGTTTTATCGCAGGATGCTTTTTGTTGGGGTTTTTCTTAAACAAATGTAGGTTTTTAGTAAGTTTTTTGTCAATGTTCTCTTGTACTGATAGCTGGGAAATAGAACAAGTAAATTATTGCTGCTCTGCCTGGCTGGGCTCGCTGTGTGTGTGTGTTCCTATGTGAATACATAGGATACATACACGGAAACAGGAAAATCCAGTCATTAATTGCAGCTGGGACTGTGCCCAAGCTAATTATGGGTCAGGGTTTCTAATAGATGTGCTGAGCAGGTGTGGAAGCCACCCAGGGCTTGTCCCCAGCGGAAGGACTCGCTGAGGTGTGACATGTACTGGTGATGGCATCAGCGCTGTCTGCAATGCAAAATTCATGGGCTTTTTCTCCGAAGCAGAAAAGAGCTAACGATGTGAGATGGCAAAAAGATGATTATCGCTTCAATGCCATAAAACTGTGCTCCCAGGGAGGATAGCAGGAGATGTTTTAATTGGCTTGGGACGTAGGAAAGTCTTCATCATTGAATGGGAAAGTTGTGGTGTGCGACTATGAACCGATTGTGTTTTATGTGGGGCCGAGTTCCGGCTGTCCAAGCAGGAGCATCTCGAGCTGCATTTGAATCCTGTCAGCAAGAGGTTCATCATTTCATACGTACCTCTTTGAATCTTTATTGCTAAGAGTGTGCTTGGCATAATTATGTCTGCTTTGATTCCATTGCAAAGAGGTTTTCTGGAAAATCTGCTCAACAGTCTGATTTTGTCATTACTTGGAATTGCACTCTAATACAGTGGTAAATACAGCACAGACTTCATTCTAAAGTGACTTTAAAAAAAAATTGCCTGAAAGATTAAAATATACTTGAAAAATCTGTTCTGAAGTATGCTTAGTACTGCTGCTCTGCTTGAGCTTTTCACCCTCAATGTATGCTTTTGAGAGGATGAAGTAAGCAATAGTACAAGCTGCCTTGGCATAAATCACAAAGAAATTATCATTACTGACCTAATAATTCTGTCTCTGGCTAAGATTAACAAGAAGGTCATTTGGCAAAAATGGTGCCTGTTTACAGCTAATTGCGTGGTGGGAACTGAAAGGAGAACAAGAATTCAGTTTATTTGTTTATAGCAATTCCTGCTTAGACAAAGCCTTTGTAACCGGGTAGATCTCCCTGCACACCATGCAGGCATCACTGATGGCACAAAGCAGCTCAAGTTTTTCCTTTCAAAACCGGTACAAGTCATGTTGGCAGATGATGCTGCATCTTGCTGCTTCCAGTGTTCACTCTCCCGTGCATCCCAAGTAAGGATTTCCTGGGGACCTCTCTACCACTTCTGTAATTTCATCCCATCACTTCTTTTGACCAATGTCAAATCTGTAAGTTTGACGCTACCGAGCAATTTCTACAAATGCTTTCATGGTTGTAATTTCAGTGTACTCAGAAAACAAGAACTGGAGGGAAAGGATGGGAAGAGAAGAAAAAAAAGAGAAATATTTCAAGGTCATTTGATTACCACGCCATGGAGGTTTCAAAACCTGTGAGAGCGTGCTCTCTACTGTTAACGAAGACTGTGCCAGAATAAGCAAGCTTTAATTCCTTCATTTAATTCCTTGACTCTCTGAGAAAATGCTGGGTTAATTCAGAGGGATTATAGCTTCAACCTAAATTCCATCTAAAGATGATGGAATACTGATTTTCTAATCATCTGTGACTGCCCTGCCATTCTTGCCTAGGGTAGACCAACAGCTTCAGAAGGAGCACCTCATTTTTGTTACTTGTGACATAAATACAATAACTCCTGCTCTTGTCAAAGACTCCATGTCCACGTAGCTGTCCACTTGCATCTCCCTGGAGCCAGTTCAATGGTGCATTGAATAGAAGCCATTTCAGTGTTAGTCAATCCTGGGGAATTTTTGGCAGCCACGTCGGGATTTTACCACTCTTTTACAAAGCGCTGTTGCCTAGACTTGACAGGAGTTAAGAGAGAAGTCAAAGACTGGACAGCTTGGATTGCAGAACTCTTTTCTGGCATTGAATCACCTTAATCCTTGATAATCTTGTTTCATTTTTCAGAATTCTATGGATTTTTTTCACCTTTTCTCCAATACGTGTTTTCCAGCTTTACCGGCTGTGCATGACCACATCGTTTCTGTTCCATTCTAGCCTCGCCTCTTTTAAAATGCTGCTCCAGGGACCAGCAAAAATGGGTTGCCAGATAAAGCATTATCTCTAATTACTGCCAAAAAGTGCTCCTTGAAACAATGTGGAGTAGGGATTTTTAAATAAGGTTGCCCAGTAAAAGCAGTTTTGTGCACAAGTGCAAGTACTTAGGGTAAAAAAATAAAAGTTTTAAAGGGTTTAGGGACCTGTTTTCTTCTCTACATATTGGGTTGGGTTTTTTGGGTGGTTTTCTTTTGTTTGTTTTGTTTTTTTTGCTGTTGTTGTTTTGGGGGTTTTTGGTTTTTTTTGTTTGTTTGTTTTTTTTTGTTTTGTTTTGTTTTTTTGTTATATTTGGGTTTTTTTCTTGCTTTAGTTCTTTATTTTGTTTGGGTTTGGTTTTTTTTCCAAAGTTGCATCTTAAAATCTAGAACCTGATTAAAGCACTGCTGCCTGTTCAATTCTGACAGTTTTTAAAATCTTTTTCAAGCCTAAAATTTTGCTTTCCAAGGCTTGGCTGTTTGATAGGATTTTTTGGAAGCTCTTATACTTAATTTTTCTTTGAAGTTAGCAATTCTCTAACCTTTCCAGCCTTTAAGTTGAGCAGTCAGATGCTGTTTGGCATTGATAATCCTGGTTTCTAGGTAACCCAGGTGGGCCATTTTACAAGGTAAGAGTATTCAGACAGTGTCAGGGATATTGGAGCTGCTATGCAAGAAAATGTGCTGATGTAGGAGATCAGAAGTTTAAACTTTTGGAGTTCCTGCTGATCACATGCCCCAATTCTGTATTTGATCCGAATTCCTTCATCATATCAACTCAGAAGACAGTTGGAGTTTCAGTTCTGTGGAATTTTGCCATACAGAGAAGCCATTTATTTGGTTGGTTTAAAGGAAAGTAATTGAAACACCAGCACAGACTGATCATGCTGATGGACAGGTGAACTCAGTCTCAGCATCAACACCAGGATAA
This sequence comes from Pardalotus punctatus, assembly GCA_013400915.1. Classification (NCBI taxonomy): domain Eukaryota; kingdom Metazoa; phylum Chordata; class Aves; order Passeriformes; family Pardalotidae; genus Pardalotus; species Pardalotus punctatus. The sequence goes on from VZTX01023806.1 coordinate 26,550, forward strand.
GAGGCAGTGTGAATTATCCCATGCCTTTTGTGATGAGTTTTCCCGGAAATTTTGTAGGACTGAGTACCGGATAAGGGCGTTTAGTTTACCTTGATACCTTCTATCACAATAATCACCCCACTTAAAGAGTTAGCAGCAACATACACAACATTTTACAGACCGATCATCTTGGTCAGGGTATCTTTATGAAAGTTGTCCCGGTGAATTCAGGAACGGCTAACTTGCTAGCACAAACCAAAAGCAAGGCAAAAATAAACCAAAGACACTTGTGATGTGTTTGGGTATTGGAATGTGTGTTCTGAGACCTGTAAAGATGCTGAGGTTTGGGAGGTGTAAGGTATGACTATAATGGTGATATTTGGGCATTCCTCCTTAAACTTCATCAGGTCACTTCCGGAGGCACGAGCTGGAAACAACACGTGGCCATTTCTTCTCGAGATCTCTTCTCCTGATGTTTTGACACAGTTGTGGAGGCACTTTCAGACCTGGTTTCCCAACAAAATTTAATGCAATGCAAGCGAAGGAGCAGAATGCGAACGCTTCTGTTTATGTTTTACTGATTGCGCATATTCAGAGGAAATGTGTTTATTTCTGCCTGTGCTCAGTTCCAGGGTCTACAGCTCCTATTTTTAGCAGCCTCGCACTATTGTTAATCTGAGATTTTTGACTATCCAGTGAGTCAGAAGGTCTGACTGCCCAGAGATACATGAGTCAGACAGGCAGGAATAGTCTGTTCTTCTTCAAGACACCAGGAGACATGGATTTAAAAAAGAGGTTTCATACTTAGTGAACAATACAAATGGAAGCATAATATATAAATAGAAATCCTGTTACCCTTCACGTTGGATTCTTTTCCCAGGAAACTCTTGTCCCAGAACTGTTACTTACTACATAATCTATTTGTATATGAAAATGGGTAACTTGTCACCCTTTTTATTCTTTTCATATCCCCTGTCTATTGGTTAGTTAATGTATTTCTAGGACAGCTGATCCTCTCACTGTGACATAGCTATTCCCACAGTAAAAAATGTAATGTGTAAGAAGCTTAGAGAAGAAGGGGTGTGGGTCAGGGAGGAGAATTTAATAATAATTTAAATTTATCTTTTGAAATGGTTTCTCTGCAAAGGGCAAATTACTTTAAAATAGCCAAGACAGGAGTGTATGTGGTCCTAAAGTTTCTTTCTGCAACATATTTTGGTTTTTATTTTCAAATGCTGATACCTTTCCGACACTATTCATGAGAGTGGGAAATTGTTAGCAGCTATAGAGCTGCACATAATGTAATTGAGGTATGTAAGAGTGGACTGTAAAAGGATGAATGTTACACACTGATGCTCTGCCCCAGCCTCTGCAGAATTTCCCTCTGGAAGGCAGAAATGCCCAACCAGCTATAAAATTTCATGGGTTCTGAGCTGGGGATCAAGTAAATACAAGGTACAAATGCACGCTGGAATGCTTAGTAATGGAATAACAGTGCTTTGGCAGCTCAACAGTTCAGGAATGAAACAGGGATATTTTTACTCAAAGGTCATTGGTGTAAAAGCTAAATTATGGGAGACTAAAATGCATGGCAGTGTTCAGAGGGACAGCCATTGGTGATCTTGGGTCTAATTAGAACAGATGGGTACACAAACAGTTTTGGCCAGCTGCCTTTGGTCACCTTCAGCAGGGAGACAGGATAAACACTGTGTAGCTGCTCTCGGGGTAAGAAAGCACATGGATCTCTAGGAATCCAGAAATTCATTTTCAGAATGAGTTGATACGTGATGGAAATAAAATTAATTTTCTAATGTGGATATTTAGGGAGAAGTTCGAAAGACCTCCATGGGCTTCTAAGCTGAGTGAGCTGCAAGTAAACTCAGAGTACCCTTTGGTTTTGGTTCAAGACAAAGAAGTGCCATGAAGTGATTTGGCCAGCTACTCATGGAGCTTTTTAGGTGTAGTGGCCTGTAAATGAAACAGGAATGAAATCATTCCGGTTATATTTTTAAAAATGAAAGCAATTGGTCTTTTGTGTAGCCTTTAGTTCAATGTCTGTAATGTCTGCATTATTGTTAAGCTCTCCTAGAACCTGAAGTGGTACATGGATTTTTTCAAGCCAGATGTCTTCCATATGGCCAAGAGGTTGGAGTAGAATAGAAGGACCTGCAATAATATCTAACTCAGCTGTCTGACCACTTTAGGGCTGACCAAATGTTTAAGCCTCTTGCTAGTGAGAAAACCTGTCTGAGCCACCTGCATTCTTGGAGCCGTCTGTTTTTAATGTGCTTTCACCTCTTTTTCTGCCCCGCGGTCACTTGGGTGCTGTTCCCTGCAGCGTTTTTAGCTCTGCAGTTGACAATGCAGGAATGTCCAAACTGAAAGGCTGCCTGGAAAAGGACATTGTCTTGTCAACACTAACCAGTACATCAGTTTTTCATTGCTGGAGGTGTTAAGATACATGACAAAATCCATCCAAGTTCAGTATTTTCCCACACAACGAGAGGGGACAGGCGTCCAGACTTCACTGGATACCACTCTTCTGAATTTCAATTGTCTCTTCTTCCTCAACAAAAGCTCTAGAAAACCTTTGGCTTTGTCTGGATGACTGAGCAGAGGCAGCATTTCCCCCAAGATGTTGCTGAGGGTGCTGAGTCTGTACAGCAGTTGCTGATGAATGTCTGTATTATCCCCAAAACAGAATTTGGTGCACTGGAATACCTGCGTGTTTTGGTGTGTGCTTGTTTCATGAAAAGGGCCTTTAGAAATGGGAGCCGAGCCTTTGAGCTAATGGATGCAATTTTTGATGACTGATCAACCTGTGACATGCAGTGATTAATGAAAGGAAATCAAGTTTGCATAATTGAACGCTCATTTCTTCAAGTCAGTGGTCAACCAATCTATCATCTTACCACAGATGTCATCTGACATCGCATTCCAATGAAATGGGTCAAAGAAATATTAAAAGTTCCCTGCAGCTTTTACACTAAATCCAGTCCTTGTTTTGTTTAACATTTAATTATCTGGATGATTTCAAAATTATTGCATTCATGTGACTTCCTGATTGATGTTCTCCTTTTTTATCTGTCATTCAGACTCAAGCCAAAGCTAGTTAAATCACAATAATTCCCATATCAAAGCCAGGCTTAAGCAAAAACAGTCACTGAAGCTGGGAAAAATGACAATAAATAGAATTTGAAAGTTCTTTTGTGGAATCTATTTAATTTTTGGTTAGTGCAGTTTCTCTCCTAAACTGTACCTGTTTGTAAAGTCATTAAATAATGCTGATACTACGCTTTTAGTAGAGAAATGAGGCATCGCTGACCTGCACTACACCTGGCTTAGGGCAAAAACACGGCCCCTTTGTTTTCCAGGGGGAAAAAAGCAAAAATAAAAATAAAAATAAAAGAATGTAGACTCCAACTCAAGAAATGGAGGGAGGACTCGTGCTCAGGGCTCACTTCTCTTCCATGGTCGCATCCTTTGGTCCTGTTGGATCTGGTGCGTGAGCACTGCCTGCTCCTTCTGTGCATCTGGAAAAATCTTTTCCATCCCAGAGGAAGGAATTTGAATTGGGATAATAGCAGGAACCAATACATCTGCTAAGGAAAAGATGACCTAATAGATTATTTTCAAATATTAGACAAGTAGAGGGTTCCTTGCTATTAAATATTATCGCTTCCATCTCTTCTCTTCTGTCCATCAAGCATTGCTTTGTGACAATCTGTAGCTCCGAGATAATTGTTAAGTTTTATTCAAATTACATTACTAACCCTGTAACTCATACTGTGCATAATCTTAGCTATCTCAAATGATTCTGTGGGAGGGCTGGCTTTCAATTTAAGCCAACATTTTTAGCATTTCTTTCCCCTCCATTGTGGAAAAAGTAGCAAGTTCTTAACAGAACGATATGAATTATGATAATAAAAATGATTCCTAAAAAATTTTATATTTTTCCTCTTGAATATGCTGTGCTACTATTCTTTAGAGTTTGTTAACGAATCTCATTTGGCAAAAGCATCTTCTGGAAGTTCCATTATCCCTTGACTGATGTCAACTTAGTCTTTAACTACAAAAGCGTCTCCTTTCCATAAGGTTTATCATGATAAAATTAATTTATTTTCCATGTAATTTCTTTTTGTAATTTCTCTTTTTTTTTTTAAGATATGAAAGATTTTAGAATTTGCAGTTTTGACCATTAATACTATTTTCTTTACTGGAGCTGCAGTCTGCTACATGAGCAAAAGGAACTGTTGCTAAATTTCTCTCACTGTCTGCTTGCCAAAAAGTTATCATCTCCAGCTGGAGTTACTCCAGATTTTCACTAACATACATGGAATTAGAGTGAATTGCAAATTGTTCAAGATGGAAAAAGATCTTCAGACTTGAAACCTGAAATATAAGGTTCTTATTTTTGTCTACATGATGAAGATTAGGAAGACTCCTAATAAAACCAGCAGAATCAGCACTAGTGAAAAGTCAGTGAGAATGAGATTAGGATCAGGTGGAAATCAGGAAATTATCTTTTCCTGTCAGATTCAAAATCTGGTTCAGGCTTAATTTATGAGTGGGCTGAGGGCCAAGATGGTGTTTCTGATGAATATCCAGGCTTTGGTTATGGGTTAAGGAAAGAGAGGCTTTGTTGGTTCTGGCAGCAGCCACCTTGACCCTTGAGCAGTTGTGGTCAGTCTGTTTCATAAACTTGACCAAACAGGACAATTCCTCTTTTGAAGGACAATGGGTATCGGTCAATACCATTATGATTCAGTTGCTGATCTGGAGAGAATAAAATGGCAGCTGCAGGCAGTAGGGAGATATGGAAAAAGCACGTTCCACATTGATATTCACCCCGCACAGAGAGGGAGGAAATAGAACCAACAAATACATAGGATGTGGTGAAAGGAGCAGCATGAAATCTTTCAGGCCTCAGAACTGGATTGACTCTTGTTACTGAGGTTGGCTCCACCACTGATGGTGTGAAAATCAGGGTGGGACAATCCTGTTTTCTTCCGTTTCCTCTGTACAAAGGTAAATCACAGCATTGTTTTAAAAAGTGACATTTCGTTGTAAACCTTCATTGATCTCAGCACGAAGTAACGTCCAGAGCATTAAAATAATTGTACAGCAAAACCACGTAGGGTAATTTGATAAGGTGCTCTGATTCCAGAAGGGTAGAAGTCCTCTGCATTGATTTCTTATTTGCTCTTGAATAAAAATCTCAGAAAAAAGAGTGTCTGGGAAAGATTTCATATGGGATGTAACCACCATGCTTTATTTTAGAATCCACTTCAGTGGTCTGACTTGCACACATTGTTCATAAATCCTGATAGCCACATGCTCTGCATTTATAGATGGATTGGTACCATATGGAGGAGATATAAAAGTGTGTGTTAAAGGAATAGGCTCGTATGATATTTCATAACGAAAATGGTAAAGCTTTTCCAGGTAGAGGAGAAGCACTGCCCAAGGGTCTCTTAAAATATCTCTGCTTCTACTCCAGTCAGCAGCTAGGTACTGCTTTGACTGAAGTCCTTTATTTGGGTGTTTTTAGACCCCTTTGAAGGCAAAAATTAGTAAGAACTCTGAGATTCCACTTAGTTTTTCATTCTTTTTTATTTTCCTTACTAGTGAGAATAATTGTATTAAATGTCTGGTTTTAATTCATATATTTTGGCTTCTCTTCAATACCTAAAATTTGTGAGGTGTTTGTTGTAGGCTTTTGAAATTAATTTGGTGTCCCAAAAGTTGCTGATTATAGTGAGGATAAGCATGATTTAAAAAGCTCTTAAAGAGGCAAATGATGATAATTTTTTCAACAAATAAGCTACATAGAGATCTCTTAAAGTCAACACTGTTAGTTGTCTAAAAATTTGATTTAAAGATGTAAATTTAAAATTGTATTACAACCAGGAAAGCCTAGTTGCCAGTTATATAATTAATCCACTAGATCATGCTGCCACTTAGCTGTGCTATTAAGAAATGTGTGTCTATGTAGCCTCTCTGCAATGGGGCCTCCTGATGAGATAATGTGTTAGGGAACAATGATGGCTTGTTATGTAATGAAACCAAACTCCTTATAATCTACGGCTGTGCTGGTTAAACAGAAAAAAAAAAATGCTGTTCAGCCTATTCTTTCAAGAGGTATTATTCTGTGCTTAGTCCCTCCTTTTAAAAACACTCCATAAAAAAAGCTTTCCAGGATCCTTTTTCCAAGGTCAAAAGCCTAGTGCATCTTGTGAGAACCTAGATGTAAGGAAAAATAAGCAAGAAGCAGATGAAAAGGTTGAGTTGTAGAGGAAAGAAACGGGAGTTTGAAAGCAGACAGGTATGTGAAGATGCAGATCTGTGCCTAATGAGATTTTCTGAAGTGCCTAAGCAGGTTAGGGCTGTGAGATGGATGCCTGACTTGGTTAGCTGTGTCTGAAAACCTCACTTGGCTCTATCAGCCCTTTTAGTCTTCTCAATAGCTTCGCGAATTTGGCCGAGGGAGCTGAAAATCTGTTTTCTCTGTTCTAGAAACCTGGCAGGTCCGGTGTGCCCCGGGTGTTGGGGAAGTTCCAGCCACTTCCAACGCGCAGGTTTTGTTATCTGTCCTCGTGGTTTGTGGGCAATGTGTTCCACACTGTGCCGGCCCTTAGGACAGGCAGAATTCCTCCTTTGTGGGGTTTTTCTGTATCCATTCCATGGGGTAAAACTGATTTGTGAGGGACATACGGTGCCATGCGAACGAACGTGAAATAAGGTAAATTCTCTGCTCGGGGATGCTCAGCAAGTGGGATACACATGGTTTGCTTTCGCTCAATCTGCACCTCAGCAGCTCCCAGGGAGTCCAAAACCTGCACCTTCCCAAGCTGTGCTTGCCTTGGCTCCCACCCACTTGAAGCAGCAAAGGCAATCGTGTTTTCTTTGTTTGCCTTCTCCAGTTCTGAGGCTGCTCCTTGGTGTAAATCAGTTTTCTTATTTTTAGATATTACGGATTAATTGCCGTCTTTCTTAGCACAGGTTTGTGGTTGTCTGTATGTCCTTATAACTGAAGGAGACAATCTTTTTTTCTAATTTTTTCCCCTCTCTTTATTCTACCTGTTAATAAGTCTAGGCTCTGCAGGCTCCTGGTTTGGGAGAACCAGCCAGGGATGTCCCTTTATAAAAGGGAATTACATGGATGACACGAGTGCTTAATCATTCAAAATAAAAGCCACTAAATAGCGAATTAGAACTGGAAGATAACACAAAATCACTTTTTCTTGGCCTTTCCATGAGTTTGCAAGTCAGCAAAACGAAGGCAGCAACTGCAGAAGGTCCAGTGATAAGGCCAGGCTTCAAACCCTTGCTGCTCCATTGTTAATGGTGAGCGTGTTTTTCTCAATAAAATGGTACTGATCAAAGGAGACGCAGGGAAAGACATGGAAAGTAATCCAGAGCTGACCCTGCTTTATACAGCATTTTCTAGCTGATTTGATTTGTAGTAAAGAGGGCTAGAAAAAAGGAAAAGAAACCATTTAGTAGCAATTCTTTAAAAAACATTTTGTGGTGGGGTGGAGATTATTGAGGCAGTAACTCTATAAAATTCAAACAGAAAAAAAAACCCGAAAAACAAACCCACCAAACACAGAACAAGGCACTTGATTTGTTAGGGCTGAATATGATTATAAAAATTCAGATCAATTCTAGTCCTGAGATGGTAATCGTGTTACCATAGATGCAGAGGCCTGAAGCAAGAAGGTAACGAGAAGAATGTATCTGTTCTTTTACCCTGGTTTTTAAATCTGAACATGTGGCTTAAATAGGTCTTTGCTTGTTTATAATTAAATTTTCCTGAACAATACATGAGTTGGCCATTTCTCAACTGTCTGGGGCATCTGTTTTCACATACTTCAAATACAATAAAGATTTTTGTTGTGTGCTGGGTTTGGGGTTTTTTTAGTTTGGTTTTCTTTTTTTTTTTTGGACTTCCTAGTTAACAAAAGTAGGAATGGATGCAAACTTATAACTGGATATGCCTTTTGGGTACAGACAGCTGGAATAAAAACTGCATTAATCCAATTTTGGCCCTAGTTACTCTTAGATAATCTTATGGAGCTTAAATTCTACATGTGTAGAGAAGACACAAAAGTGATTTTAATTGTTCTCTGTAGAGCAGCTGCGTCCTCTAAGGAAACTCAACATTAGGAGCTTTTAGTCAAAATAACCTGGGCTCAGCCTTTTCTTCCAGTCACCCTTGCACTCAAGCTCTGTCTCTGTTGTTTGTCAGAGCTGATGTCAAAATATTTGATTTGCATGTTTTCTCATGCCTCTTGTGGAACCTGAATTTTCTGAATGCTTTAATAAATGTGAGTTGCTTTGGTGACACGAAAAACACCCACGATGTTGGGCCACTGGACCGTTCACCATCCAAGGAGCTAAAAGCTCTTAAACTTTAGTTACACATGAACTCATCCTGGCTTGGTGTCACAGGCTCTTTGATTTTTTTTTTTTTTTTAATTTTTTTTTTTTTCCCCCTGCTGTCATTCATAAACTTCTGGTGCCTGGAAACAAAGGCTGGTCATTCTTTTCTCAGCAAAGGCATTTAATATCAAGATGTTTATCTTTATTTTGCCAGTGAAATAGAGCTACGTTTGTTGTCCATTTTACAATAACTTTATTTGAGCTTCTGATGTTAAATCTATCTAAGGGGAAAACCATACCATTATATTTAAAGCATTTCAGCAGTATTGCAGCCCTTTTTATTTCCTCTCTCATGTGTTGTGAGTGTAACATTTTTATTTATCATACTATTTACAAAATATATGTTCTGAATGAAGCAGATTTGTGACCATTTGAGAAAAAAAGTGCTCAGTAGCAGCTGAATGCTGCAACACAGGCTTGGGTTTTCCTGTTTGGTTTTCTGAGGATCAGAAATGGTACAACCAGAGTATGGTACAAGCAAATCATTCCTCAAAGTTACTTTTAAGTTTCAAAGTCCTCGACTTTGTGGATCTTTTTTTCAATGTTTCTCTTTGTAAATTGGTGCCATTGTTTGGTCTGTTGCTTCAAAAAGTTAATGGTAGATTCTAAAGAGAGAATTTTTTTACTTTGTTCCATAACAGTGACAAACAGAAAGGTTTTGGGATGTACCTGCAGCTCTTCTCTCTACACAGCCAGACTTACCAGGAGAGCTGTGCAGATTGCAGTATCTGTGTTTCATAGGTTTTTATTATTCTTTATCTAAAATTGTGTCAGTTTTAGATAAAGAATAATTTAAAGTCTTGGGTTTTCTGGATTTTTTGTGTTTGTTTTTTTTTAAAGCAGTGTGCCGCTTTTCAAAGACAGATTATATTCAGATGAACTTAGCAGATCTTTTAGAAGAAATAAATGAAGAGTGCAAAGAAGACACCAAAATAGATGAGCGAGTGTATTTCATATGGGGCTAGTTAGTGCAAGGAATTAAATATTGTTTATATAAACTCTTTGTGGCACCACATAAAATTACTTCCTCTTTCACTGTGAATTCATAGAGGGATTGTCTTTAGAAACACAAAAATGAAATTATTTCTTGTTTTCAGCAGGACTGGAACAAAAAATAGATCATGGAAAGTTTTTATATCAGAAATTTTCTTAGGAGAAGGCGACTGGGCCTGGTATAGCTCTTTTATCTCCTCTTTGCTTCAGTTCCCTGTTGCTTTTATTCCCTTGTTCATATACATCATTGCTCCAGCTCTGCTCTGAAATGTCTCTTCATAATCCAGAATTCCCCATGGAACATAAACATCAATATTTCTGTCTAGAAGACTGATCTATCAGGGCTGGAGACTCTTTTTCCCCCCATCACTTAAGGATCTTTCTGAACCAATAGTTACCCACTCATATTTTGCATTATCTCTTGGTTCATTTTGCAGATCTGTGAGCACTGCTCCAATCCTGACAAGCCATGGGAAAATACACCCATGTTGTATGTTCCTGGCAAACCTGTTTTGCTTGTATGATGTTACCATGTTACAGTCCAGTGAGTGAAACTGAGCGTGTGAATGGTGCAATAATTACGGTTAACAGTCGCTTTTGTGTCTTTCTGTAGTACTGAGCTTTAGAATTATTTTTCTGGCTGTCTCTAATTTTTCTCATAATCAGATATTGTAGCACATTGCATACAGTAGTGATTCTCCCTCTTGATTCACTGCTGTAAGACATTATTTAACTGCACTAATCATTGTTTGTGATCATTTTCCCCATCTTTTTCCCAAATCAGTGAAATCTCTGCTAGCACACACAAATCTGTGCAATTCTTCTTTGTTTTGCTGTATTGAAAAATGGTGCCTAAGAGTTTTGAGATACAGGGTTAAAATATGATTAAGGTAGTGTATGTAGCTTAAAGGATTAGAAGAATTCCAAACAGTCCTGCCATGAAAGCTGTTTAGGGACATAAAAGCCAGTTTAGAAAAAATAACTGCAATCCTCCCACAAACCTCAAATGGAGCTCTTTTTGAAATTCAGAAATGTTTGGCCACTTTTTTGCCTTAATTTTTCCTATTCTTCCTATCTCTGCACTTTGTGCAGAAGCATCAAGAAACCACAATAAAGGCTCTCCTGCAGACCCCAGGGATTATGATAAGTATGAGACACTGTCAGTGCCCATCTGAACCATCAGGGTGTTTGAGCCTTGCCCATGACTAATTTCTGCCCTGCTCTGGAGGGAGCAGCTCAGAATGACGATTTTCCCGTGGTAATGTACCTGAAGATGTTATTTTTTCACCGAAGAGGCTTTTAAGAAAGTTTTCTTCTCCCATCCAGGACATCAGTTTTGCAAAGCGTTCCTTTGATTTTTCCACCACAATGTGAAGGGAGGGGGAAAAACTCCAATCCACAACCTCTGTAATTTCTTTTCTTTTGGCTGGTGCTGCTTATCTGCTCGAAGTGATGCTTGGGATGCTGATGCTCAACCCAGGGGCTGCCGGGTGCCCTTTTGCTGTTGATCCAGCTCTTAACGTGCTGTAAGTGTAAACAGGTAAAATGTCAGGGTAGCTGGGAGGAAAAGAGCAGCGCAGTCAGTTCATTTGATGAAACACTACGAGGGAAGTTCTGCCCTCAGCCATGCCAGCCCCAGCTCCAGGCTGGGATTTTGGCTGTGAACGGTGGCAGAATTTACCTGGATGTATTTTATTGAAAAACAAGGTGGTGATAGGGTCTAGGAGGCTGGAGTTACAGGTTTCTGCTGTTGGCACTGTTTGAAATCTCCAGGGAGCACGCCTCCCAGTAATCACTTGGGAAATCACCTCTTTCCAAGGAGCTTCCAGTGTTCTGACAGTGGGATTTTTCAGGGTATTTTGAGGATCAGTACCCAAGTGCAGAGACTTGCAAGTAGAATAAACATGGGGTTCCTGACTGATCAAAAACTAGCTGGGAAAGTTTTGAGATTTGCTTTAGGTGAGAACAAAGGTGCAGATAATTTCTTTTTGGTTGTGGAAGTGTATGCCTCTACTAAAATGACAACTCTTGAAAATGAAATTTTGGTGTCTTCCACGTGAGTACTATCTTCATCTAGCTTACATGCAATTAGCATTGCATTTAGTCAGGGAAGGAGGAAATGGAGCTGTGAATTCTTTATTGTTATTAATCTTGTTGGTCATTTCACTCGCACTGGGAAGCTTCCAGTTCTAGAATATTCACAGCAGACAAAGAACTATTTCCCCACGTAGCTACAGCAATTCAGGATGCAGAATATTTTCAAAAGAATACGTTTGACTTTACAGCACGATAAAGAAGAATGGGTAGCTATTTTCAGAGACAGGCATACTTCATCCATCTCCGTCTGTTATTTAATTCTGAATCTCAAGAAATATAATCTATAGTAGAAAACAAGCCTTGGTTTCTGTAGGTTCATTAGTGAAGCGCAGATCCGTCCTCCCAGACCGTGTTCCAATCTCTGCTTTCAGTCTGACGTGTGCTTAGGTCTCTGTTTAATTGTCTGTTTTAGGACAAACTTCACCAGCACCCATGGCAGATAAAAGGAAAGCCACCCAGGATGACAATTTACTTTTCCTGCAGAACTGAGCACGCTGTGCACACAGCAGAGGAAAAAACCACTCCAAGCTGTCCCTGGAGTGGCAGAGTGCAAAGGGCTGGGATGAGACCCCACTGGAGCGTACTGAGGCATTGTGGTGAAATCCAGTGTTTAGAGCGCTTGTCTCTGCCGTGTGGAACCTCTTTGAAGAATCTCTTGTAGCACCAAATGCCTATTCCATGATTTTACTCGCAGTGAAGTGTTTAGAGAAGCTTTTCTAAATAAATTGTGCAGCAAATACAAGGCAGAACAGAATATGGGCAGGAGATGGAAGTACATTCTCGGTTTGCTTTTTCTGCTGGCTTCCTTATAAATCGCCTCTGTGACATGTTGGGATTTTTCCTCTTTTGTTCTTGCTTCTCCTCAACTAGCTGGCTGGTTTGGCATCTTATGCTTGTGGGTATTTTTAGCACCTCTTGAAAAACTCAAAGATGGATTCCTGCTGCTGATCAGCCAATGCTGTGTTCTCCAGTAGTTGCCATTAAAATATCTCAGATATACTTCCCTGGCACTCTTTGCTCACCTTTTTTTTAAAAAAAAATAATATCCATAGTATTTATTTCCTAGCAAGTGCTCCCTCTTTTGAGGGAAGGAGACATATGGATTCTAGCTGCTACTCTGTATGTCTTTTGCTGAGACTCTTGACTTGCTGAGTAAATACCTGTCAAAAACTTTAGGGGTGTATTTCCATGGTGATTGCAGCATGTTTACTGTAGGATCTGCCTTGTATTTCTGAGGTGTAAGTGTTCCCTTTTCCTCTTTGCATGGCTTTTTGTGATACTGCAGGAATGTGCCTCGCAGGAGTTCTGCCAAAATAACACTTCTTTGTATTAATTGCAATGGATTTTTTTTAAATTGAAGAACAACTAAAAATGAGAGAGGAATTGTATTCTGAACAAAGACTGTAGATTTGGTTTTCTTTTTCTTTTTAGATCTACCCAGTACATCTCCTGATGCATTAGCTGCCTTATATAGAAACCTGAGTTTGCTCGCTCTAAACACAAAGAAAACGTTCTTCATTATTACCAGCTGTTTATTAGTGATGGCAGTTTTCATATCAGAATTTTCAGAATTGGTATCCTTTCTCCTGGCCTCTCTCAGGACTCTTGCTGAGAGCCTAGAGTGGCTGTGTGCTATTACTGCTGTGTTCCAGCAACGTTTCTCGCTGAAGCTTCTGCTGAGATAAAAATGACTTTGAAATGCAGGCAAACAAGTAAAAGACAAACCTGAAAGTGCAGCAAGGTTGGGTTCAGCTCTCCTTACCTGGAGCGTTGTGTGACTGCCACGGCACCTGCCCGGTTCTCAGCCCAGTGCCCAGGTAGCCATTTACACCTGGGTCAAACGAGGACAGCCTTTTACACAATTTCAGTAGCAGAGCTCTGCCACCTACATCCCCGAAGTGAACATGTTCTTTATTTCTTTTTAACTCTTCTCACTTTCGAAGGCCAGATTTCCGACCCCCAAAATACACGAGCTGGATTCCAACCAGATTTCTGAATTAGCAGACTTTTCTGGGAAGGCCTGGAGGAGCCCTGGGAACGTGGCTGTGTTCAGGAGCTCTCTGCACCTCAGCTCAGGAACACAGCCTTGCAAACAAGGCGTGTGGCACTGGCAGGGGTTCCCAGGTGTCGCTCAGCCTTTTCAGCATTACCCTGGAGAGTGTATTATTTCAGATTTATGGTGTCCCCTGTGCCTGTCCACTTCCACTGTTTCTAGTCATGGGGTAAAGATTAAGCGATGTTATATTTCTTGCTTACTAACCTGAAGCAACAGCACCTACTGCTGCACGTTTTTCATCAGAGGACGGAGCAGCATCTTGGAAAATCCTGGTTTATCTGTAGCAGCCTCGTGTGCAGAAAGCTCTGAGTATCAAGTTTCACAGTAAGGGGCATGTTTGTGATGCATGTGCTCAGAACAGGGAAAAAACAATTGAAATGCCTACTGATGAAATCTGGGAGTTTTTAGTCCAATGGTATCACAGGATGCTGTCAAGAGAGGAAAATTGTGGCTCACTAAAGAGGGGAAACAGACACAGAGAAACCAGGGCTCACTGAGAATTTCCCTTCTCGCTGACCTGGGTCTGCATGTGGCTGATGCTTGATGTACCATATCCAGCTGTCATTATGGTTTTATTATGTTTATCTCAAATATATTACTGAAACCTTATTTCTTCTCCTCTAGAAACTTATTTCTTGTCCATTTAAACCTTCCGGTGATGTCAGAGACTTGGACATGCAAAGGGTGCATCATGCAAGGGAGGCTGGTTTAGAGCTGCTCAATCCTTTCCTTCTTATTTGGTTTAAATATATAAAGATGGAATTTCTTACATGGAAAGACAAGGCTTTTGATTTTCAGCAACAATCAAATGAAGCTTGGTAATATCCCTAAGGTTTTGTTTTCTTCTATTTGGCTAAGAAAAAAGGATACCGACTAATACGTCTTACATTTTGACAGTGCCTTTCTTTAAACAGCAACTAATTTAACTGAACTCTCAGTTAATTGGTTTAAAAATATGAAACCGCTCAACTAGGGTGTGCAGTCAGCTTTTCATAGCACATCCCGGAGTCAGTTACCATGGCACTGGGAAGGATTTTTGGTCTCCATGGCAACCTCAGGTCGGCTTGTCGCACCTTTTATCTTATGCAGACTGAAAGCAGCAGTGTGTGTGTGGTATCTGGAGTTAATATGTCAAGGAGGAGGCACATACATTACCAGAGAGGTGTTGGGTTTTTTGGGTTAGTTTGGGGTTTTTCTTTTCCTGCTTTAAACTCAATTAATTATTGCTAATGAGGCAGTAAGGGGCAGGTGGGAAATGTCCTTCCCCTTCTGGAGAGCAGCCTGCAGAGCTGGGATGCCGCAGCTCCGGGGGCTTTTGGGACCCCTTTGCCAACCCTGCCACGGGATGAGTTCCCCTGGACTCAGCGTGCTTTGTCAGGCAGCTCTCACAGGATAGTTTGGGAGCAATGGGACCTTTTAAAGGCCATCTGGTTCAACCTCCCTGCCATGGGCAGGGCCATCTTCAACCAGACCAGGTTCCTCAAAGCCTTGGGAAGGTGGCTGTGAACGCTTCCAGGGTCTGGGCTTTGGCTCTGGCCAGGGCGAACGCGTGGCCGGACCCTGCTGCAAGGTGTCCTGGGGGGCAGCTGTGTCCCCTGGGGGGCATCTGTGTCCCCTGGGGGGCATCTGTGTCCCCTGGGGAGCAGCTGTGTCCCCTGGGGGGCTGCTGTGTCCCCAGACCCTCAGTGCCTCCTCTCGCTGCTGGCACCAGCCACGCGGTGCCACCGAGGTCCTCTCGTGCTGCCTGGTGCCGCAGGAGGAGCAGGACAGCTCAGGGAAGGCTGGCATGGCCTGCAGGAGTGAAGCAGAGAGAGGGCAGGTACCAATTGGGCACTGGGAAATCTGGGAAATCGTGCTTTGAGTCCACTTTCTGGAGTCCCTCATTGTGTAAGTGTTGGGCAGCTTGTTGAGGTGAAGCAAGTGGTCTCCTTCAGCTTTCTGATTCACCTGTGCAGGCTGCGGTATGTGCTCCTGTGGGATTTTTTTTTTGTTTTTTTTAATTCTTACATTTGCTTATCCCCATTGAAGCTTTGGAGGGCTCCCCTGTAGGCATGGAAATTACCATTAAAATGGTCCCTCTGTAGCTGTGGTACCTGGGGCTGCAGGGAGAAGCTGCTCCTTGGCTTCACGTGCAGGAACACGCAGGGTCAGCACTCCTGACCTGCCTGGCTCTCCCTGTGTTCCCTCGCACCTCCAGGCTTTGCTGGGTCTCTCTGCTGGATGCCACGCTCAGGGGCTGATCCTGCAGGAGACAGGGTGAGACCCCAGTAAAGACCCAGCTCTGTTCATGCACTGGGCTTGTCTTACCAAAATCACACGGGTGGTGTTCAGGCCCTGCTGCTGGGAATCACTGAACAGCTCCTGGAGCTGCAAAAGCAAGGAAGCCTAAATCTGGCAACCTAATGCTTAGAGCTGCTTGGAGTGGCCTTCTGTACACTCACTACTTGTTTTCCTTGGAATTGTAATGGATGGAGAGAGTAGGCTGGTGAGGGAGATTGCAATGGAAGCAGGAATTAAGCACTATTTTCTAATTCCAGGACAGTTTGAAAACCCTTTGTGCTGATCTTTCCGGGGATTTTGTGTGCTCTCAGGGCAGAGGAGCACGTGTAAGCAGGAGATAGTTGTTTAGCAGTGGGTGTATGGGGTGTGAGGTAAAGCCTCTCTAGTTATGCTGCTGACTAAAAATAGCCAATGCAGAACCCAGGGTGATTTTGGAATGTTTTGTCTACCAGGAGCTTCCTTAATATTCCAATACAGCTCTTTCCAACTGCCTGTTTTTAAAGCAGAACATACTACAAATAGCAGAAGCAAATAAGTTTTGCTTCTAATGATGAATAGACTGTCTCCACATGAATTTGGCAGCCCTGGAAATCTTCAGTCGCTGATAGACAAATGAGCATCACAGTACATTGAAAATGCCCCTACATTTTTCACATGTTGTCTTGCATTCCCACTGATGCCTGTATGGGGTTTGTGTGGCACAGTTGTGGTAGAAGTGGGAGTTCAAGGTGGCTTTGGAGAAGCTGCCAGAAGCTTCCCCATGCCCAGCAGAGGCAATCCCAGCTCCAAGACTGCCCCGCTGCTCTCCAAGGCTGAGCCCATCAGGAACAAGGGTAGCCCCTCAAGGATGACAAATTTAAGAACGGGGTGGGGGGAATTTGTTGGGCAACAGCAACTGTAGTGGAGAAAGGAGTGAGAATAGGACAGGAATAATTCTGTCAGCACCGAGGTCAGGGAAGAAGAAGAGGGAGGGGGAAGCTCCAGGTGCCAGAACAGAAACCTGCATCCCCCATTCCCCATCCCCCTGAGCTGCTGTGGGGAGGAGTAGAGAAAATCAGGAGTGATGTTAGGCCTGGAAGAAAGGAGGGGTGGGGGGGAAGGTGTTTTTAAGATCTGGTTTTATTTCTCATTATCCTACTCTAATTTGATTGGTAGTAAATTAAACTAATTTCCCCAAGTCGAGTCTGTTTTGCCCGTGACGGTAATTGAATGATCTCTCCCTGTCCTTATCTCGACCCATGAGCCTTTTGTTATATTTTCTCTCCCCTGTCTGAGCGGGTGATGAAAAACCCTCAGGAGGCCCATAGATTTATGCAGGAGTCTTTTTTTAAACCTCATTTGGGCTATAGAGTTTTCTGCTCCCTTAATGTGGAGAGGAAAAACTTTCCCTCCAAAATCAAATCTTTTCTCAATTTTGTTTCTAGTTCACGACCAATGGAATGAAAATCAAGGCATATGGAATATTTTCAGGCCTCAAAATAGATTTACATTTCATATGGACACAGGCTTTGGTTGAGTCTTATTTTATCATCTGTTCTTAACTTAATGATGAGGCCAGGGAGCAAAGTTTGGATCCAGTTTTGGAGGAGGAAGGTATGTGTTGCAATGAAGGCTGTATTTGTGATGGTGTTAAGCTTTTGGCTAAATTTAGCACGTCTGTTTTAAGATTCAGAAATGACATTTTTTGTATAAGGAATTGATACATAAGTCCGTATGCTTTCAAATATATGGATTTCATTTTGAAATTTGACAGCCAGAATTGAAAACACTTAGCTGTGGCACAGAATTACTCTGTTAAATATCAGGAAGAAAAGAGAGAAGAATTAACAAAGATGGGAGCCAGATGCAAGAGCATGTTTTAGATTGATCCCAGCACTGGAGGGGAGCAGCTCCCCTGTCACCTGTGCACTGCTGTTCTCGCTGGAGTGGAGCAGCTTTCCTGCAGCTCTCCCAGCAGGAGCTGCCCTGACAGCACCGCATTCCCGCTGCCTTGGGAAGGTAGAGCTGCAAGGATAAAATTCCTGTTTACATTTCAAATGTTGCTCTGGCCAATACACTGAAAGACAGAAAAACATGCATGTTGAATTTGTAAAAACCCAACAGCTTTTCAAGTCCTGGGTTCTAACGCTGGATGCCTCCTTGTTTATTTTCCTGTAGCACACGTGTTTGAGAAAAACCTGTGACTGCTGCAAGGGACAATTACTTGCTCTGACAGTGGTGGCTTTCCGTGCTTAAAACAAAGCTTAACAAGTGCATAACATCCCTGTGCAGTGTTTTCAGGAATCGCTCTGTGGCAACAGAGGGGAGGAACAAGCAAAGGCAGAGCATGTTCTGCCTTCTGCCTGACTTGAGATAAATGACAGTAATCACACAGACAGTAATCTGGCCTTTTCTGCTCTGCCCACCTGCTGCTGCTGTTGTCGTGCTCTGCACTCTGCTGCCATCCTCCGTGACAGCAGCGCCTCCAGCTTGGCACTGCTGGGGACACGAGGGTGGCACAGCTCTGCGGCGGCGCGGGCACAGAGGGGCACGGAGCCGGGCTGGGGCGAGCACAGCGGGAAACCGGCTGAGCTGTCCCTCCTGCAGCACGGAGCGTGGGCTGGGGGCACGAGAGCCAGCTTTGTCCATCTGGGCAGTGAGGGGCTGGACAGAGCCCTGCAGGCAGATCTGGGCTCCTGCTTGGTGGCAAGCAGAGCATGAGCCAGCAGTACCCTGGAGCCAGGAGGGACAGCCCTGTCCGGGGGCATCAGGGACAGCATGGCCTGCCGGACCAGGGAGGGATTGTCCTGCTCTTCTCTTCTTCTCCTTCTCCTTCTTCTTCTCCTTCTCTTCT
>VZTX01023806.1:45440-80164 GCA_013400915.1 Pardalotus punctatus
TGACCAGTGATAGGACTTGAGGAAATGGCCTGAAGTTGTGCCAGGGAGGTTTAGGTTGGATATGAGGAAAAGGTTCTTCATCCAGAGCGTGGCTGGGCACTGGCACAGGGTCCCCAGGGCAGCAGTCACAGCACCAAACCTGACAGAGCTCAGAAGTGTTTGGACAAAGCTCTCAGGTACACGGTGGGATTCTTGGGGTTGTCCTGTGTAGGGCCAGGAGTTGGCCTTGATGATCCTGATGGATCCCTTCCCACCTGGGGCCCTCTGTGATTCCATCAGGTCGATGACTGTTACAGGAGAGAAAACAGCACGTCATGAGAAGTCCAGCCATGGTCTGAAATGGAGATTGCCAGAATTTAGCTCCGAGGGCAGGCCTTGGCATCTTCAAATACAATCATGGTCCTTTAAAATTCCCTCTGCCCTGTACAAGGGGAGCCATTCCCAGAGCAATCACAGCTCCTGTGGAATTGTCCAGGGCAGGAATCCTCTGTGGGCAACAGGCTGTCTGAAAGGGCAGGCACTGTCGGCTTTCAACCCAAAACAGATCTTAAAACTCTTCAGTACATCCCAGCCATAGTAAATAAAGAACCACAAGTCTTTAAGTGTGGAGTAATTTTTTAAAAGTAACTGTTAGTTGGAAATTTAAGAATACTAACTCTAGATGTAGCTAATTGAAAATGTGATCGGGACATGGAGAATAGGTAATGAACGAGCTGGTGAAGAGAGCAGGGTGAAGAAGAGCAACTTGCAGGGCACAGAGGCGTCCCCAAGGCTCTGAGTTCACAGATGGAATATTGCTGTGGTGTTAGTCAGGGCTAAACAGTGACTTACAACCATGCAGGGACAGGAACCTGTTTGTAGAGACTGGAGGATTCCTATTAATGGCATGCACCAGACCCACACCAGGCTGCAGCGTGAGGTCATCATTTTATCTTATCCAGCTATGCTGGGCTGACCCTCAATAGTTCAGAATAAATAAAGACAGTTCTAAGAAATATAAATATATAGGCTTGTGCTGAGGACATGCCACATTGGTTTGTGTGTATAAATACGCATACATTTATATGTATTTATATATGTACACTGTTGTCAACTTATTTAGTGTAAAACTGTACACTGCCATGACGGTGTCCAGTCATTTTGGGCTGATTGACTGAAGCTTGTGTAACATAAAAGATTCATTTTCCAGAGTAGATAAGCTGGAACTGATCCTAAAATATGAAATAAATAGAGACAGTTACACTTTTCTGTATCTTTATTGAAAGTTACTATTTGGAGACTTCTGACATGGAAGATGCTTCGAATTTATCATCAGTGCCCGTGCCTTTGGTAGGCCTCTGTGCATGAGTCCTCCCATAATTTCCATTGCTCTAATCAGTCCTTGTGTGGTATCCAGAAATGAGCACCCAGACCTGGAGCTTTCCCGCTGTTCAATAGAATGAAAAGATAATTTTGCATGTTAACCTTCCTTATACATATCAATATTTCAATACCCGTTATGATTAGTGTTTTGATATTGTGAATTAATCTCTAAAACACTGTTCCTAGCAGTTTGAACCTTTTTTCATCTAAGCCTAGTTCTACATTTGCAGCACATAACACATTATAGCTATTACTGAACCAAGTTGTACATTTCATGTCTTTTCTCTCTCTGTTACCAGGTCCTAAAAAGAAATTAGATTGGTGTGAGATGATTTTTTTCTACAACCAATTTCTGCTGGATGTTAATATTTACTTTCCTTATAGTTACAAATATCTCCTAATTTGTTCCAGAAATTAAAGTTAAACTGTCTGTTTCTAATTCACTTAATTCTCCTTTAATGTCTTTTAAGAAATAAAAAACTAGAGAATGGGTAAGGTATTAGACATCAGATTTACCTGTCTTGACGAGTTCTCAAAATAACTGCTAAAAGCTCTAGATCTCATCAGCCAAACCTTTAGGTTCGGTCTGGAATGGAGCTCATTAGGTCTAGGCCATTTGAAAACAATTGAATTTAACTAATACTTGCTAATTGGTGGAGGGTTTTTTCCACTCAAAGACTTAGCTCTTGTTCTTTTGTGACTGAAATCAGAGCTGATATCCATCTGATGAAAGCTTGTCTTTTGTGATGATCAACACACAAAAAAGCATTAACAACTTGACCTTTTTGACCTCATACATCAAGGACTTTCATGCTCAGTTTCACAGCAGAATACTCTTGAGCCTTCCTTTATTGCTCATGCCTTTACTGAATGATTTCTGAATGTTTCTTGCTGGTTCCATCCAAATCTGAACCCTGAACACTGTTAGTGAGTGAGACTCCATATTTTAATCTAATCTTGCTGGGGTTTTGTACTTTTTCATGGTAATCTGGTTTTCACTGCTGGTTTGCTTCCTTTTTTCATGCTTCAGGTCAGTGAAGAGCTCATGGTGGTCAAGGTTACTGTGCCACTGGTCTTTCCTCCATCATGAAACAGCTGGCACACAAGGCCCTAAGAATTACTTCATTAAAGAGTTTCCCTCTCTCCTGAATGTCTTTTTTCCTGCGAGCATTCTCTGGAGATGTTTCCTGGCAATCCTCTGGGATTGCTGAAATGTGCTCCCTCCAGATTTGACTTTCCTGTTGTGCTGCCTCCCCATTCTAAGATGTTAAGGATGGAAAAAAGAAAACTCTGAATACTCTTATCTTTTCCCAGTAAGCAGTGCCGCCAGAATTTCTCCTGTTTTCCCAGGTTTTATGCTCAGGAGGGATTTACTCACATCACCTTTCTCAGGTGCCCCATTCGGTCTCTTGGCTCTTGGAACAGTTGGTGGGAAGTCATGGGACGCGTGTTTGTGTTAGCAGCGTGCAATTCCCAGGCCACCTCAACTCTTGCTTTGAGTTACGATCCAGCAGGGCCCCTCCTTTCTTCCAGGGCATGGGAAGGGAGACTGAATACCTAATTTAGGCTTTAAACTTTGGTGCTTGAAGTTTGGTACTTTTCCACGGAGGCCTTTCTCTGTTCCTTTCCCACGTGTGTTTCAGCCTTTACTGCATTGCAATGTCCCTTCAGGACGGAAATGGAGGACCTGAGAGCAAGAAATGTGATCTGGGAAGTCACAATGCAATTTTCTGCATTCTGACTGATAAATTACAGTGTCTTCAGTGTGCTCTGGCATGCAGTGCAGTTTGTCCGTGCAGCAGTGATGATAGGCTGTCCTGAGCCACTCATCAGCACCCCTTGGTTTGGACTCCTCAGCCTTTTAGGGAAGCCTTTAAAAAGAGTTCTTATCTCTTTGCCAGTTTTTATTCATGTTTTATCATAAATGGAGAAAGCTCTTAGCCTTGAGAGTGACCATGTTCAGGGTGATCATGGCTTATAAGAGGCAATTTAAGAGAAGAAAAATAATCAGCACCGTTTGCAGTGACAGATTGTCTTGTGCATCTCAAGAAAACACCGTTAACTGAATGTTGCAAAATGCTTGCAAAAGGAAAGCTTTTGCCTTTCCCATCTGAGATCTCTGTGCCACCAGAAAACACCTCTGGCTTTGCCCTGGAGCTCTCTCAGCCTTTCTGCATCACTGTACAATTATTGAATCGCTGTGTTTGTGCCCTGTACCTGCACCTTGCGGTCAGGATCCACCCAGAACAGGATTCCAGGCTGCTGTCCTGTGTCCATGTTCTCTGAGTTCTCACCACACAAACAAAGGTTTCTTTCCAATTAAAAACTGGCTGGCACGATCACAGGAACAGTTCAATTGCCTTGCAGGAAAGCACTGAAGAAAATCAACTTAGCTCTCCAGCTTTAAACCTGCATTATTAACTACTTCAGTTTGATGGTTTGCACCAGAACTATTAATGGGCAGCCTCTCATTCCTGAGACCCCAGGACTGTTTTCTCATGACAGATGGAGCAGGAATTGTTCCATGGCAAAATCAGAGGCTGAAGGTCGGTTGTTTCCTCTTGAATGTTTGTAGTAATAAAATGCTTTCCCTTTCTCAGTGTGGTCTGTACCTCAGCACCATCATTTTTCACTGGAAAATGTAAGGCTCCCTTATTGATGTTTTAATTCAATTTAAGAGCTTTCTTGACTTTGTTTAATGGTAGAGATGTTTGTGCTTCAAGCTTCCCTTATTCTTGCATTGGGGATTTGCTTCCTCGTGTTAGTCCAACTTCATGACTGCTTCAAGATCACTTTTAATAATCAAATTAATATAGATGCAATCCCACATGTCACCTACCTAGAACTTTTAAAGAGGTTTTGCAGCTGATTTCAATGAAAGTACCCTCTCAGTTTATTGAGAGAGGCCAGTTTAGCAAAGATTTTTTTTCCCCAATTTTTTTTCTATGTCAACAAGGTAGAGCCCATGGAGACCAGTGACTCCAGCTCTGAGACATTACAGCATGTACTGTACTACTGGGAACACCATGGAGCTAGTCATTAATATTTCCATGAAAATGATATTTTTAAAGCAAGTGGATTCATCAAAACTGAACCAGTTCATGTCACAAGTTAGTTTTGATTAATTTTTTAAGACAAATATTTTTGGGGAAGCAGAAATTTTCCAAATTTGCTATACATCTATTTTGACCTTTTTTAGATGTAAAAATAGTGCTTTTTCATTTCAAGATGACCTTTCCTTTAGAAAGCTAAGCTAATTATCATTAAAAACTTTCCAAAACTAAAAAGTTTAATATTTAATCGTTTAGGCAACTTGAATGGATTTTTTTTAAAGTTCTTCTGGGACAGAAAATTACATTTCTGCACAGCCACAGATGTTGCCTGCCACTGTCTGGCATGGGAGCTAAAAGCCTGAATTGAAGCAGAATACACAGTTTAGTGGGGGTTCATAGGAAGAAGCTTCCAGTTCTATTCAGTTCCATGAACTGGGAAAAAAGAAAAGTCACTACACAAGATAATTACTGCAGCCTTTATAGAGTTGTAGATCAGCCATCCTTTGAATACAGATAGCGACTTTTTCAGAAACAAACCTGACCCCTACCTTGGGAATTATGCATGCCATGACTGCAAACACACATTCAAGAACCTTTTTATTCTTCTTCCCCCCTCCTCGTGAGATTTTCGTGGGTTTTTTATGAGTGCTTTCCAGGCTGTGGACTGAAGTGGTGTACTATTATATTTGTGTTTTGGACAATTCCTGTGGGAGATTCGAAAGATGATCTTGTGTTCTGCAAAGTAAATAAGTATCAGAAAGATGTGCAAGTGTTTATTGCAGAAAGAGCTTTTCTAAATGAACTCGGCTATCTAACAGCAAATACCACAGCTATTTTTATTGGGCTCTCCAAAATCAGATACTTCTCAAGTAACATCTGCCAGGGCGAGGACTGACTTGAGTTTTCCAAAGCACTGTCTCTAGAAAATAGAAAACTTCTTTAGCCCATCAAACCACGGTTATTCAAGTCTTGTATTTTCCTAGGAGGGTGTGATACTCACATTTTGTTTAAGGCTGTTTGTGTTGATCCCACGCCCTAGATCCTCTCTTTATTGACAGAGGGCTAACTGAAGTTGTAAATGCCGTAATACTGGACCAGGTGGAAGTTCACTGTCAACTGACTGTCCTCATCCTGTGTGATTTATTTACCTTCTCTCTTCAGGGTCAGCCCTGGCTGCTTGTCCCCCACCATATGTTTAAAGAAGGACAAGAAATCTCTTATTTACACCCTTTTCTGTAGCTCTACTTACGGCCTATGTGCAAATTCACAAGGGGATTTGTACACGGCACACAACTGAAGCGCAGATATTCTCACATCCATGGATTCTTTATTGTATTTTTCTGGTCTCTTTCTGCCCAAACTATCCACGCTCCTCCTTTCTTACCAGGTTTCTTAGCTCCATGAGACTCCTGAGCACTGAATTCTGTTTTGCATTTTTTGCTTGTGGATTTCAGTGAGGTTTATTCTGTCCCACCAGCTACCCTTCATTTCTACAGCATTGTGCCTTCCCTGATAACCTTGACACACTTGTTATATAAGGAAGCTGAAGTCACGTACTCTGTCTTTTTCCTGTCTAATCCTTGCCAGTTGTTCCATTTAGGTCTCCCTGCAACTTCACATGAGATGCTTTCTACACTGAGGATCTCTGTGATGGGGCAGACACGGCAGCAAATGAGGCTTTAAACCTTTAGAATGTTAGAGGAGCTATGGAAGTCTTTGGGGTGCTGAGCAGGTGAAGGCAGAGTAAAAGGAAACCCATATGTTTAAAGAAGGACAAGAAATAACCCAGCAGAAGTACATGATATCTTACTGGGGAAGATACTCGCCGTGAAGTCATGTGGCAGATGACTTGGGAAAATTGGTAGAGGAGGAGCTGCTGCAGTTGCACATCTCAATGCACAGCAGTGTGACCATCAACAGCGCTGCCTGTGACAGATTCCTGCCTTTCTGAGGGCATCACATGACGTAGCACGGCCAGAAATCATTTCATCACATTCTTATTTCCAAAAGACATGAGATGATTTTAGTGGCAAGAGTTTGGCACTGGACAGATCAAGCCCCAGGTTTGCAATTAGTTGGTTTTGTGTTCTAGGATAAGACATCTAACTTCCCTGAGTCTATGTTTAACCATCCATAAATGAGAATAATTCTCACCCATCTTCCAGGCTGCTGAAATTTAATTAATTAGTGTTTCAAAACTGTTCTGGATGATGCAGATATGAGGCACAGTGAAGTGCTGCTATTATTTCTTTACATATACCTTCCTTCTATTTTGTTTGTGACTGTAAAAATACCCTTTGCTGCAAGCTACTGAAGCTGCAAGGTGTTTTATTCCATCACCCTATACTAGCCTTCCAGCCAGAAAAAAATAACAGAGCCAGACATTGAAACGTTTACAGACACTTTTTGGTAATTGCTGCAGTTAATAGAAACTCCAGTTGCTTTAAGAGAAGTTTCAGTTTATGGCTGTGTTTGAATTTAATGTGCCATGAAACCATTCTGACATGCACAGAGCCTGAAGCTTTTGCTGCTCAAACCTTTCTCCACAAAGCTGAGAATCTTAATGAGAAATGAAGGCCCCAAGCTAAGGCTCTCACAACAGGCTGTTGCTGTAAACAGAGCAGAAAATGCCCCCCAAGGTGAGAAATTCTCTTTAAAAGATTACTCTGCTGTGGAGATGGAGCAGTGCCAGAGCTTCCGTTAGTGACCAAATCATTTGGAGCCAGGTAGGAGTTTTGGCAGCCACCGTATGATAAAGGAGGAAAGCCCCACGGCACTCGGGAATATTTCTGGAGCAGAGCTCAGGCCGCCAGGAGAGCACCAAAGTAAAGCTGCTGCACTGGGGCAGCTTCTCTTTCCTGCCTTTATTTAATTCCTGCGCTCACCAAAGCAAAGCTGCTGCACTGGTGCAGCTTCTCTTTCCTGCCTTTATTTAATTCCTGCGCTCACCAAAGCAAAGCTGCTGCACTGGTGCAGCTTCTCTTTCCTGTTTATTTAATTCCTGTGCTTACCAAAGTAAAGCTGCTGCACTGGTGCAGCTTCTCTTTCCTGACTTTATTTAATTCCTGCGCTCACCAAAGTAAAGCTGCTGCACTATTGCAGCTTCTCTTTCCTGACTTTATTTAATTCTTGCACCCACCAAAGCAAAGCTGCTGCACTGGTGCAGCTTCTCTTTCCTGTTTATTTAATCCCTGTGCCCACCAACCCCTTTTTCCCTCTGAAGTACACGCTGACCCACAGGTCACTGATGTCTTGGTCAGCAGCATTTTGCGAGAAGAGAGACACATCAGTGTTAACTCTGCTGCACTTCTGCCATCAGGGAAGGTTTGGGATGAAGGTGTGGGCTCCATTTCCCAGGTGTGCAGTGGGAGGCAGCCTGGGCAGCGGCACAGCCCTGCCCTTCCNTCTCTTTCCTGACTTTATTTAATTCCTGTGCCCACCAAAGTAAAGCTGCTGCACTGGTGCAGCTTCTCTTTCCTGTTTATTTAATCTCTGTGCCCACCAACCCCTTTTTCCCTCTGAAGTACACACTGACCCACAGGTTACTGATGTCTTGGTCAGCAGCATTTTGCAGAAGAGAGACAGATATTAATTCTGTCTGCTAATTCTGTCTGTTAATTCTGCTGCACTTCTGCCATCAGGGAAGGTTTGGGATGAAGGTGTGGGCTCCATTTCGCAGGTGTGCAGTGGGAGCCAGCCTGGGCAGCGGCACAGCCCTGCCCTTCCTCGCTCTCTGAGCAGGAGGCGAATCCTGCCCCCTGTGCCGCGCTCCGAGCGGCCAAGTCGCGCTCAAAGTCTATTTCGGGTATTTGGGTTATTTACAAAGAGAGATCCAGTGCAATGCAGCAAATCTAGCCTGAATTCTTGGTTTGTTCAGCTCCCTCACTGAGTTGGCTCTGGGCTGTGCAGGCAGTTTGTGGAGGGGTGGCAGTCACCAGCCAGGTGCTCAGGTGTGGTCAGGAGCTACCTGTGTCAGCAACACCCACCCCCTGCTTCCCAGAGGGAGATGGGAGCAGATCGAGGAGGAAAAGGGTTAGATGGAAAAGGCTGGTTTATCATAACCCCTGTTACACTGCACAATATTATCTTGAAATAGATCTTCATAGTAATATTGTGGAATTAAAAATTCATATATAGTTAGAATGTGTCGTTTCTCAAGGCAGTAGAAAAAAACGTGGACTGGGTGCAGATCTGATTAGTGCTAATTTAATGAGGGTGTAGAATGTCTAACTTACCCCTGCTGCTTTACATCAGAAACATTGGGGATGATTCTGGTTCTGCTAAATGAAAACATTTAACAAAATATACACGCATTTATATCTATAAAAATACACATAATTATAAACACACATAAATACATAATTTAACATGTGCTAAATACATATGAAAGATCTGGAGAGAGACAATTATTTCATATTTGTGTTGTTGTTGCCAAAACTGAATGAACACAGTAAATTAAACAATGCTCTCTGATCATTATTGTAATCAAATTGAGTGTAAATATTTTGGCGGAGACTCTGATTTCTGTCAACAATTATTAGTAAAAATATATTTGCTCTTTGACTGAAAAGCAATTTTCATGTATGTCACCAAATTTAGCTACCTCAGGGCATGTTTTCGGTGTTAGGTGTGTTTGTGCAGTACATCAACTGTGGGAGTCCCAGCTGTCTTTAATAAATTAATGTTAATTATTTAACAGCTGGCTGAATCTTTGTACCTGCCCTACGTGGTTGCTCAATGTGGAAAAGGCCTTCTTGTTCCATAATATTTTTAATTTCATGCCATGTAGTGGTTGATTCGGGAGAAAAGTGAGCCCTACGTAATTGTGTCTGTGTGGAAAAGGATTTGCAGTCTATTCTGATTGTGTATTTTGGGGATTTATTTGTCCCCTGTACTCATGTGCTCTTTGCTTTGCATGCAGATGACACAAGTGACAGAAAAACTGCCCGCTGACATTTTGGCTGATAAAAATTAAAATTTATTAATGGTGACCTGCAGCCAGAAGCTGTCCCTATACCTGGGGCCTTGGTCTCCCATTTTACCAAACAGCCTGTTCCAGAGCTGCACTGAGAACTTCTCAGACTGGCCTTGACTGTTTTCTGTATTTAGATGAGTTAATTCAGATGACCAGAACACATAATCTCCTCTCCTATCCTCCTTGGCTCTCAGTTGCTTGTCAGAGCAAGAGAGCTCCTCAAAGATATTTGAATTCTTGTTGTCTGGTAGAGCTGGCTTATTGCAAATGGGGGAAAAAAAAAAAAAAGTCTCTCAAAATGTTTGCAGGTATTTTTGACAAATGTGTTGCAGAAATAAATTCAAATCCCTTTATTTTTGTAGGTTATTTCTCATCTACAAGGAGAGTTTAGAGTTAGACAGTCTGCTTTACCAGAGGCTATGGAGTCATTAGTAACATTTTTATCTTTCTGAGGAGAGAGAAATAAATTCAGTAAATCAGATTACCCATTAGCTGGGTGGAAGGTTTGTTTCATAGGTTGTTTTTTCTCACCCTTTCTCTCATCAAGGGAGAAGGGGGTTTGGAAGGTGGTAGCTTTGAATACCTAAGGAAAGAGCAGTGACTCACCTTGTCATTGGTGGGCTGGGTGCTTCAGGAATGGAACGTGGCTATCAGAAATGATCTTCTCCTGTCAGGACCATTCTAGCAGCAGGGCATTCTCCTGGATTTGGTGACACTGAGTGACAATTTGCCATAAATTCCATGTAATCAAAAGGATCCTTTTGGCTTCATTACAAGATACAATAGAAGTTGCAGGAATTCCTTTGGAGATTCTCTGAGTTCATACGTGTGACAGGTTCAGCGAGCTGGCAGGGGGCTGGTCTGTCAGGAAACCTTAAAGTGAGTAACGTGACAGCCAAAATGCAATGAAAATGCCCTTTTTCTGTTCAGCAGTACGAGTTTCTTAGCAGATGTGGCAGAGCTGTGCCATAATTGAAGCTGGAACGTTGCAGCAGTCTTTACAGGCAGAGCATTTCTATTTTGCCATGTTTTGTAACGTGAACAAGCACTGGCCTGTAGATGTGGAATGGTCATTGTAAACAATATCAGTAGGACATCTCCAAGAGAAAATAAACCAGACCATTTGACTCTCCATCACTTACCAATGGAACTGGAAGAGTGTTGTTAATTTGGAATACTGCATGGAGAAATCACTGAGCTCCAGAACCCCACTGCCTTTGTCAGCAGCAAACACGTAGCAGATGCCGTGGTGTTTGTTATCGGCAACACCTTTAGAAAGCAGAGAATAGCAAACAGATTTTTTTCTGTGCTGAGGGACCCACATAGCAAAGTGCACGTTTGACAGAGGAGAAGAGAAAGGAGCATTCTTCGTGTGCCACCACTGCAGCATCACCCAGAAATGCTGGCAGGAGCAGGGTGGAGTCTGCAGCATGAGCAGAAATGGAGGGGAGCACATGAGCCTGGGCTCTGGGAAGGAGGAGGTGGGAGAATTGTAAGGTAATTGCAGGAAAGGGCACTTCTGGTTTAAAGCTGTAATGGAAGGAATCAAAGAGGATAAACAGCTGTGGAGATCAAATGTAGGCTGAAAAGTGCACCGTGGGTAACAGAAATGTTGGGGCACCCTTAATTATTTGTATGATGCACTGAAGGCGTCCTTCCTTGTGTGACTTATTTTCCAGGGTACCCTGAAAGGGCTGAGCAGTGAGGGTTTGGTTTAGAATCCTTTCTGCTTTCTCTGAAACACAGGCTGGCTGCCTGTAACGTGTGCTGTCATGTGGCAGCATCATCACTGCCAGTCTGAATTAAAAAATACATGGTTTGGTGTCAGCCTTGAGCTGGATGTCCCAGCTGAGTTGAAAGGAAGGAAATGTGATGTGCTAAAGTAAGATACTTTTCTGGGCAACGTGCAATTCAGCCTGTCTTGCAATGGGCAAATAGGTTAGAAGATTGGACTTGTATTTGAATAAAAGTAGTGATTAGTCTGGTTTGCATAAAAGTATAAGTGTCTAAGGAGCTTGTAGCTGGCATCAGAAGGAAATTGTGTACGCATGCAGCTGGTTCACGTTACCGAGATCTTCAAGGCTTTGTGGATGAAAAGTACTTATATTTAGATTTTTCTAGAACTCTTTTCTGGCTTTTGCATAGGGAGTAGCTGACCTTGTTGATGGGAGTGTTTCTGTCTGTAGTAGTTGTTATTCTGGGGAAAGAAAAACTGAAAGCAAAATTTGGGAATACTCCCTGAAGCCAAGTCTCCTAGTCCTGCAGTCCAGCCACAGAATAATCCCTTTTATAGGCTGGTCAAACCCCATCTTACAATAGCTTGCTCTTGTTTGAGAGGCTGTTCTAGGACCTCCATTCTTTCCTGATTAGAAATCTTTTTCTTATTCCTGTTTGAGATCATAGGCATAAGCTGGGTCTTGAGCCACTGTGTCCTTTGGTTAAACAGATCTTTTCTCTCTCTGATATACATGCCACGATTTGTGTATAGACAGCAATTCCATGGGATGATGTTGTTGCTGGCGAGCCTCAGGTGAAGAGATCCCACACCAAAGCTGCCCTGGCTGTAGTGGGAATGCATTCCCTGCAAGAGAAAATAACATAGCCCTGTGTTTCAGAACCGTTAAAGCATTTGAAGGGGTAAAACGTGAAGTGTTGATAAAGGCTGTGTTTATTCCGTTGCTCTGATGAGAAGGGGTGAATCATTCTGCTGTGCAAACCTGGTCCTGGGGCTGGCAGCAGCTCCAGGCAGAGGAGCCTTTCTGAAGGAAAAACGTCACTTCTGTCATGCTGCTCACCCTGGCAAATCCAAAAGCAGGTTGTGTTTGGGGAAGAGCTCTAGACTTGATGGGAAGATTGTGTGTCCATCCTGGCTGGAGCCTTGGCCCCGTGCTGGCATGCAGCAGCTCCCTAGCAGAACTTTTTATTGCCAGTGTGAGAACAAAGGAGGTGAAGATCAAATTCACTTAAAACTGCAGAGGAGCCTGAGGTGTGCTGGGCCAGCCAGGGTGCCTGCCCTGGCGCTGAGGCCCGGGAGGTTTCTTCTGTTTTTGTCATTTTTGTCTGTTGACTTTGGACTCCCTCGGTTGCATCTGTCATGTCTGTCATTCTTGGTGGAGCAGGAAAAAGCAGTGCTGGGCCTGCTTTTCTTTCCTTTTGATTAATTTAGGCTTTTTGATTAAATGACAGCTTTCATCACTTTCAGTAGTCACTTTCTGACAAGGCAATTTATAGATGCATCGGCATTATATGATTAGGACAAGCACAGTAAATAACAAATGAGAGCGGTGATTTATTTTGATATTTAAACAGATCTTCCTCCAAATTCAAAGTTCATGCTGTTTTCATATACAGAAATATGTTTTATTTGTTTGCTGAACAATCTAACACTTGGTGCACCTTTCAAGGGTAACTGCTGCCATCAACACTGAACACAAAAGACAAAATATTAGTTATCCCTGGGAAATTTGGTCTGTATTTCTGCAAAACCTGAGCTAACCAGAAGGAAAAGTTAGAGTTCAAACAGCTCTTTTGGTGCTCCATCTCGTACCAAATCTGCTGATAATTAAATGTGATGCTCTGGTTAATCAGCAGCGGTAACCATGTCAGTCAAGGTTTACAGCCTCTCACTGGGCATCTTAACCCAACTGTGCAGAGACACATGAGTGCTGCTGATTGACACAACCCCTCCAATTGCTTAGGCATTTTCTGGAAGGATTTCCCTCCTCAAAAAGTAATTCCAGCAAACTTGAAGTACTTGGAAAATGTGTGTTAAATTAGACAAAATAAATAAAACACGGGAAGAACAGAGGCAGAACATTCTACCATTTTCTTTCCAGATTTTTGGAACGGAATATTTTGATCCTTCGTTATGAAATATTTGTTTTGCTTTCAACAGCTATACGGATGCTATAAAACAAAAAGATGGAATTGGGATGAGGGATTCTGCTTGCTGTGAAGAGGGTGGGGGAATATCCAAGAGCTTTGGGGTTCCTTGCTTCTGTTGAGGATGTGGTTAAGTGTTCCAGAGCAGGATTTCTCCGGGAGTCACAGGTCACACCAGCCCTGGCAGTCGTGGACAGTCCCACGGGAACAGCTGAAGGAAAACTCAGATGAGTGAGGAAATTCCTGACGGTCTGTGACGTTTCCTTCACAAAACAATATTTGGATACCTCTCTGGAGAGGCAGTGATATGAAGCACACAGGCCTGGGGTGGGACATTGTGATAGGGATATTTTCAACCAGTCTTGGGTCTTCTCTTTCCTCGTGAGAGACTCTGCAGGAGTGTAAATTTTCTGCTCTCACTGTTGTTTTGCATGCCATACTAATTACCTTGGTTTTGAAAAAGGGTGATTGGTCTATTAGTCTTCTGCTGGTTTTATTTGTCTCAAACCTTTAAGGCTGAGATAAAGAAGCAGGTTCCCCTATTTAATGTAATAAATTGGTGTAAATTTGAACAAGGGCTCAAATAGAAATAAAAGATTAATGGCAGACAACTACCAGTAGAAAAAAAAGAAAAAATTTTGAGGGGGGGTTTAAATGTATAGGAATAGAAGACTGAAATATCCTGAAAGGGCTAAGACATCACACCCAGATGGCTGCACAGGTTTGCCTGCAGATGTCTACAAAGGTCACCCAAACTGTCATGCAAAGACCCAGGGCTCTGTGATTCCAGTGTATTTATGCTGATTCACGGATTAGATTAATTTCTTGAGATCCCTGCTAATGATAAATTCTTTCTGAAAAGCATTCTTTTCTTCCTAGATAGCTGTGAAATAAGACTCTCTCACAGACTGAGCAGCATGATGTTCAGATTGTCTCGATATCTCTCCTCTTCAGTCTTGTGAATAATCTGCCCTTGATTTGCCACTCTAGAACTGGCCAGAAGAGTTCATCTTGTTCCAGGGAAGTGTATGGTGCACCCTGGCATTACATAAATGGATAGGTGCAGCTTCTGTTGATGGAGCAATAGCACTTTCTGAGCACTGGGGTGGGAGGTCATGGTGTGGAAGTCCACAGTTCACTGTGGGATTTACCTCTGATTCACTGAAGACGAAGGGAGGGACAAAAATCTGTCAAGTTAAGAAGTTCCCTGATGGAGAAAAGGTAGAATTGATGGATAAATAACCTAAACCATAGATATCAGGATTCCAAAAAGCTGTTAAAGATGAAATACTGCAGGTGTTAGTGCCCGGCTTTCCCAGAGCTTAAATGCAAGGGATGCTGTTGAAACTTGCCCCTTTTTTGGAACTCGATATTTGCACGCAGATCTCTTCATGATAAAACATCAATTCCAGCCTAGAGCTCCGTGCCAGCCTGGGTGATTTCTAGGGAAGGTTCACGTAGAGCGTTCCCCATGGCGCTCGGGGAAGGACGAGTGTCGTGGAACGGCGACGCTTATTGTAAAATCCACACTGTCACCAATGTTGCGGGAAAACTCGTTTAGGAGACACCTCATTTAGGAGAAACCTCATTTGAGAGACACCTCGTTTAGGAGAAGCCTCATTTAAGAGTCACCTCACTGAAGAGTCACCTCACTTAAGAGACAGGCGCCATTTTCCGTTGGTGAACGAAGCAAGACACACAAATCAATATGATTTATAAGCAAGCTTCAATTCTTTAATCCTCAATCCGTCAATCCCAAAAATCCAATCCATAAATCCATGAATCCGAATCCTTAAATCCGTTTTTCATCAGGTTTACACCCTTAAGTACATTTCTGCAGCACCTAGCAATATTACATGTCATAAAATCATTGGTTAGTAAGACTACTTGTCATTCTATTATTGGTTAGTTGTACAGTCACATCAACCTGTTCCCACCCGTTCGTGGTCCCTACAATCTGATTTTTTGTATTCTTTTGACTACAATCCTTCTTTCATAGGCCTCGGTACTTTCCAAGCCACCAAGGACATCTTCCTTGCAGTTATCTTCAAAATTCTACCTTCTGCTCGCACAATGCCCTCTCTGTGCTCTGCAGGGGCAAACTCTGCAGAGACACAGACTCTAGCATTCCATGGCTGCTTTGCTCCTCGAGCCATTTCTCCTCAGAGCTCAGCTGTGTCTCCAGGAGGGTTTTTCCTCCAGCACAGACTTCCCTGAGCAGCTCTGTGTGCTTGAGAAGCGTTAGTGCACCTCCCACCCTGACCCTCAGGTTCGTCCCTGTAACCAAAAGCCCTCCAGTTTTTCACGGTAGGATTGCAGCCCTTTCTAAGGGCTGGCATGGCTCTCCTCCTCGGAAATATTAAGCCCTGTAGGTTGATCATGTGTTTATTCAAATTTTCAGGAAGCTGTGAGTTGAAGGATGTATTTTTGTCCTGGTTTCTGTCTGCCTATCTTACGGTTTTTGCTCCTCTGCTGGTGCTGTATGTGGTGGTTAGAGGCACTCAGACACTGGGACATCCGTGCTTGAGAGGAGAGTGTGGGTGTTTGATGGAACTACCAGGAGGTACTCTACATGCGAAATCTCAGGAGGCTGGAATTAAAACATTTTTATTACCACACGAGAGCAAATGAGTTGAAATGGGTGTGCTACTTAGAGAGCTCATGTTAGGATTTCTTATTAACCCTTTTCACCTTACTTGTTCCAATATGCCTTTTTCCTTTGTGAGGAGAACAATTAGGTACAGTTGTAAATATTAATTTTATCATGGGCATAAATGGAAATCAAATTTGGGTTGAAAAATGTGTATGTGAGGAGTTTTGGACCCGTTGTTATCAGTTAATTCTTTCCCCCTTAATATACAACCACCCCCCAAATTTAGACAAGCCACAACACAAAATAAAGCACGTGTAAATCTGGACCTTTCCCTGCAAGTTCATTTCTGCTTTTGGCACCGACTCGTTAAAGTCGGATTTGCAGTTGTTGCCCAACCTGCAGAACATCAGTGGATGAACAGGTCTGCAGAGCAGGGCTCAAATGCTCTGGATGTGCATTTGCACGTGAAGGGGCTGTAACTGTCTCTCCAGATATTGGGTAGGTGCAAACAAGTGACAATTTCTGCACACATGAACGGAGAGCATTTACAGACAGTGCCAAAATGGGATTTTCTGGAGGCTGGTAGGAAATGTAATCTTCGGGTACCTCCTTAAGGCAGCATCCTCTCTAAGCTGAGTGTACATCTTCTATCGCTGTGGAACCTTACTCCAGATTTCGGGATCTCTTTGCTTCTGCTGAGGAGGTTGTATTGAAAATCTCTCTCTGTTTTCCTCGGTGTTAATTATCCTGTAGTGTCAGCCAGAGCAGTGGGCTCTGCCCCTCCCCAGCTCCTGAGCAGAACGAGTCCCAGGGCAGCGATGTGCAGCCAGAGCAGAGACAAATCTGCCTTGGCTGCTCGTGAGGGCTGATCCGAGAGCCAAATCCAGTTCTTGCTCTTGGTTTCAGCCCCTCCATTAGTAACTGATAATCCCATGCACCTCATTTTCCCTACCATGACCAGTTTTAAAATAATTGCTTTGGGTAGTATCTACATCTAAAAATGGTTAAAAGTTGCACTGTGTGGCTTCTCTACTGTCCCTGCTCAAGAGAAGATCATCTGATTTGTAAGTGGAGAAATGTGTGTGGCTTTTCTGACATAGCAGCCAGTTCTGTCAGTGTGATCGGGGAGCCAAGCTGGGCTGCTCTTGGTTCATGTTGAACGTATTTTTGTAGGCACAATTAGATTTTGATCAAGTTTTATTGCTAGTGCTTATGATACAGAGGAATGCAAATGCATGCCCTCTCTTGTATTTTAACTAAAATATTTAATTCAGACTAATCAGATATTTTTCGTTACTACTATTATTATTACTATTTTTGTTACTGTGTTTCACTTTCAGGCAGCTGTTTTTCACAGCGCTTTGCTAGCCCAGCTAACCTGAGGTATGGAGTGACATGGTTTCCTACCAAAATAATGCTCATGTCAATGGGACTGATGTGATATAGAGGAATAAACATTATCCAAGAGCTGTGTAGGAACACTGGCTGAGAATGGGGAGAATCCTTTCCCTTCTTACCCTCCTTGTGGCTCTAGGTTGGTGTTTGAACCCAAGCCACGTGTGGTAGATTCATTTTTTATTTCAGAGGAGGAATACTTTGAGTGAGCTGCCATTATTCCAGGTGGAATGCACAGGTCTCTGAAAAATAATGTCTGTGGAACTGAGTGTGCTATTTTAGCCCAAACAGAAGAGGTTCAAACGTGAGTGGTTGTAGGTTAAGGGCTTCAGTGGTAAAAGCACATCTTCAGGTGCATTTCTTCATCACTCGTATCTTCAACAAATATCTTGGGGTTTTCATATTGATTTGTACAAGGTCAACAGCTTTACAGAAAGTCAGTAAGCTGCATCTTGCCACAACCACGTTTCTTGGCTTCTGTGCAGTCAAAATCTAAACTTTATGCCCACATGGATTTTTTAAAACAGTTACATGCATATGCAATGATTTAAAAAGGTCTCCCACAGAGTGTTTCATGTTTGTATTATTGTTTTGTTTATACAACTAGTAGTAGCTGACTAAAGATATATCAGTGTCTTCTGGGGAGGCTTGTCCTCTCTGCACATATGTGTTGGTGCATGCGTAACAATATACTTTTGTCTTATTTCATAACTCTTAGGCTATTTATGTCATTGCATCTTCACACCCAGACTTGGTTTAAAGGCATTAAAATTATTTCCTACTATAATTTTTAAAACTTTGAGTATAGGCATGAAACCCTTGTTTTTAAAGTGCTTTAAAATAGTGGATTTTTTTTCCTAGTAGTGCAAAACCCCCAGCAATCAGCTTTCCCAATCCTAAGAAAATCCAGACTCTGTTACAAAATCAGCAACTAACTGCAATATGCTGCATACAGTTTGTTTCAGTAAGAGATGGTTTTGCAGATGGAAATGATTAGCAATAAAATGTATTGCAATAATGGAGCGTGCTAAGGTTACATAAGTTCAAAAATACCCAGTAAAAACAGACTGTCATTTGCCTTCTCATAGAGCTGACCCAATTAAAAATGCTCACTGTGCTGCATCACACAAGCAGCTGTCCTCTCAGCTCTCTCCACTTATCTCCTTTTCTTCATTTCTCTGTTATTTTTTCTCTCCTTGCTTGATCTGGCAGTTCTTCCCACTTAATGTCTGCATGTCCCTTCTTAGCCTCCTCTCCTCTGTTTCCACAGGAGACTCTTTATTCTTTCTCTGTGGTTCCCTGAGAAGGGATGTGCAGCAAAGACCAAGCCCGGTGTGATCACCCCAGAGTGATCCCGTGCCGACTTGGGGGGCAGTGCTGCTGCTGGAGCTGGGAACAGGTTTTGTGTTGATGTGGTGACCAGTGTGAAGGCTGCCCCTTGCATTTCCTCCAGGAATGCCCAGACAGCAGGCTCATTTAATGATAAATCACACTTTTCCCACCCAAGACCCAGGAAAAGAGCAGGAAGGAGGCAGGTGTGGATGCTGGGACTGAGGAAGATCTCCTGTGCTGGGCAGTGCCAGGAGCAGCTGCTCCCTTGTCCTGTGTTCAGGACAGCTGCTGGGGACAGGAGAATGCCCATGCCACAAACAGCATCCTGCACTTCAGGACAGCTGCTGGGGACAGGAGCATGCCCGTACCACAAACAGCATCCTGCACTACAGCAAGCCTGGAAANTCATGCCACAGACAGCATCCTGCACTTCAGGACAGCTGCTGGGGACAGGAGAATGCCCATGCCACAAACAGCATCCTGCACTTCAGGACAGCTGCTGGGGACAGGAGAATGCTCATGCCACAGACAGCATCCTGCACTACAGCAAGCCTGGAAAAGCCATTTGGAATTGGGCTGCATCAGTGAAGGACATAAAAATCTGCGTGAAGCTGCTCAATGAGGTTTGCATTTAACAAGGAAGGATCAGCCCACTGAGGAGAGGGAAGATGTAAGAAATTACATTTAGATTGCCTTCCCCCAGCTTGCTTCATCAAGTGTGATTATCTGGCTAGCCTCTGTCTTGTTAACGATGTACAATAACAAGTGTACAGGAGAAAAATAAAAGCCAGCTTGCTCATTCAGGGAAGCACAAGTAGGATAAACACCAGAGCTTCTGCATGGAACGGTTCTGCTTTGTTTTTATGACTGGTACAAGGTGGGAATATAGGGAAATCGCTGTCTGCCATGTTTCCCTATGTGTGAATTCTGAAAGGCAAAGAATTACGTGGAGTTAGCAAGTGACAGGGCAGGCTCAAAGCAGGCACAAGAACTTGGCTTTTAACATGTCCTAGGATCCACTTGTGGAGCTCCTTCATGCAGGGTGTCGTGGATATTCAAGAGTGCACAGAAGTTCACAAAGAGGCCTGATCCAAACATGTCTCTTGGTTTCAGTAACTCTGATCAGTCTGGCCACCCTTTGATGGGTTGCCCACCTTTGAACAGTAGTGGGGACAAATTTTCAAAGTTTAGGTTTTTTTTATCTGATGCGATTGGCGAGAATGAGAAAATTTGACACTGCCACTGTTCCTCATGATCCTGGTTCTCTGCTTTTGTCATTGTGTGTCTGGCCCTACCTTGTGGTATTCCACATTTAGAGTGCAATTCAGCTGCTTCAGCTTGGGCACGTGCCCTTTTAGCTACCCAGAGTATCTTGCTTGGCTCTCCAGTAGGGTCCATGGCAGATCTGCCAGCCCAGCACGACTGCCTCAGAAAATTTTTCACATTTTTCAAAATGTCCCTGTTCAGAAAACTGAAACCTGTCCTTAAAATGCATGTGTTCTTTGGCAGTTTTTAGTAGATCTGCATTTTAATGTATCCTTTGAATTCCTTCCCCTTCCTTTCCTTCTTTTTGTGAATTTCTCTTCACTTCCTACCAATGTTGCCTTCTCTTCATGCCCTCCCTCCATCTCCAACTCTGTTCATGTGGTTGCTCTCCATGTTCCATCAAAAAGGCATTTTGGAGTATGGGAGGAGCCTTCCTTCAGTTTGTGTGCTGAAATTAGCCTGTGGACTGTGTAGTGAGCTCTCTGTGCGTGTGTGTGGCTAAAAACTGTTGACTGGCACCTCCCAAAGAGCTAAATTACAGAACAAAGGAAAATCACTTCGGTTTTAACCGATGACTTGGCCTTCCCACATGCCCACCAGCTAAGCTGCAATTGGGATAATTCATTAATGAAATCATCTTCCAATAATAGTTGTTTGGATTGAATCAACTGCATCTCTGTACCTCTTCCTTCTGTCTGCCTTTTGTTGGGAGTGTGACTCAAGGCTGGAGCCCTGGGGCTGCTCCGAGCCTCTTGCTAGCCAAGCGTGAGAGGTGCCTGTGGCTAATGTCAGCCCCAGGAGCCCAGCCCTTCTTCTGAGGCACCCCCAGCAGCTGGCCCTTCCTGCTGGCCCCCCGCCTGTCTCTGAGACCCCGGGCACCGCAGCAGCAAAGCGATTCCACATGCGCGCCCCGAGGAACGGGTTAAAACGCCGAACGGAGCGAGTGGCCGTGTGTGTCCTGCCTGCCAGCCACCCACGGCCTGAGCCCCACAGGGAAAGCCTCAGCTCTCCTTAAAAGGGGATTTTTTTTCTGAGCAAAGCGGTCAGGATTCGGCCGTGCCCGCGTTCGGTCTGTGAGAGCGCTGAGCTGTCGCCTCCCGCGTCTCCGAGCTCAGCGCAGGCTTTCTCCAAGGCAGGAGGGAGCAGCGGGGGTCAGGACAGCTCGAATGCTGCTGCTTTGAGTAGTACAGAGCACTTACAAAGAAACCTGGCGGATATGAGCTTTACTTTTGCAGCCTTTTTTTGGAGACCCGTTTGAATATTGTGTTATTATAGATTTTCCACTCGTCTCTAAAATTATTCTTGTATTCTTCTCTGATTTTTTTCTCTTACTACTTTCCAGGCGTGGGCGCATCTGTGCCCAAGACTCACACATCACTCAACCCAGTACAACTGGCCTGCACA
The DNA here is from genome assembly GCA_013400915.1 of Pardalotus punctatus. Classification (NCBI taxonomy): domain Eukaryota; kingdom Metazoa; phylum Chordata; class Aves; order Passeriformes; family Pardalotidae; genus Pardalotus; species Pardalotus punctatus. The sequence goes on from VZTX01023806.1 coordinate 66,703, forward strand.
TGAGCACAGGGGTGTCTGAATGTGCAGGGGGCTTGGGATGATGATTTACATTGCCTTTTATGGGGATCTCTGCAAGTGTAGTGTTCTGGTGATCCGTGGTTTGGCCAAGGCTTGAGTCTTTTTCAGCTTTTTCTTTAAAAACTGTTGTGTTTAGCGATACTTGGCACTTTTGCCCTGCCTGCCTGCCGTGAGCTGCGTGTCGCACTGGTGCTCAGGAGAGGAGGAGCAGCTGGGCAGTGGGGGTGGCTGGGGGGAGCAGGCAGGACTGGGGGCTGCAGACCTGCCCAGTCATTTCCAGTGTCCTTCCATCATCCCTGCCTGTCACCCAGAGCCTCCGGCTGTTCAGTTCAGTGCTGCAGCCAGGGCGAGAGGGGCTGTGCTCCACACGCAGCCCCCCGTGCCTTTTCTCGTGAGCCTGTTCCTCTTGCTGCTGCCCTGGGGTGCCCTGGCAGGCAGCCCCAAGCTGAACTGGTGTTTGTCTCTCCCAGTCAGGTCTGCACTGGAGGGAGGGTGCACATTTGCAGCCTGTCCCTCTGGCTCTGCCTTTCCAGCAGCTCACCTTGGGGCAGCTGCGTGGGATAAAGGCAGCGCTGTCTGTCCAACAGGTCAGAGAGCATTCACTGAGTTTGATTTCCTGCATGAGATTCCAGCTGGATCCTGTCTGCCCTGCCCCCTGTTCACTTAGGCTCCTGCAGTAAATTCTCTGTGCCTCAAGCTGCCGTAGCTTCAGTGTCTCAGCAGAGTGATCAGTGGGATCCAGCTGCTGCCCTCGGTGCCGGCAGTGAGCAGCGACTTCAGCTGGTGCTTTCCTTTCCCACTGGTGATGCGATGGCTTCATCCCTCCAGAAGGACTCGAACTCATTTCCGAGGGATTGGACTCCTCTCATCAGGCTGTCTGTGACCCCTGACAGTACTAATACTGCAAACCCAGACTTGATTAATCATTAGGCTTTTAAAGAAGATTTCCAAGCCTAGCTGCCTGGATTATCTGCAGCCACTGCCAACTCTGACACGACAGCCTTTAGTAGGAAGGGGCATGGTTGGTGTTCACTATACAAACAAGCGTTGCTATTTCTTCTCTATGAGACTGAAGTGTGGGAAGTGCTTTTTAGTCTGTTTTCAGAAGCATAAAGTAATTACCTCATCTAAGGTCAGAAAGGTCTCTCTTCAGTTCTCCAGCAGATATAAAAATCACCCAGATATTTTCAATACCTGAACGAGAACCTGATTTGTGGATTCAAACCTGGCCATGCGTAACAGGTGCCCTTTTACTTTTGACTCTTCAGGCCATAAAGGTCCTGTTAATTTGAAATATCCTTATGGATCCCTTTCAACTCAGAATATTCTGTGATCTGTGAAAGGGTCTGTTAGTCATTTTAATATAAAAATGTTTGTACTCCTGTTGTCACATTCCATGGATACAGCTGAATGTGCCCATTCCACCATGGGACTGGTTTCAGCTGAACATCTTTCCTTTTTTGTGATTGCTCTCAGGCTTCTTTGTACCTCTTAGATTAGCTTAGAAGTACCTAAATTACATTTTTATGGAGGGAATGAGCTTTTAGCCATGATATAAACATTGGCTTAAGAAGGGTAATCCAGAGTGTCCATCTTTGAGATACCCCTGGGGTTAATTCTTGGCTTCACCATTTCCTAGTTCTGGACTCTGAGGGAGTCATTTAAACTGCATTTCTTGAGTGTGTTTTTGTATCTGATTCCTTGTGCTTTATATCCTTCAGATATGAAACAGATATGACTGTTGAGTTCTCCTTCTTTGTCTTTTGGCCAAGGTCTGCATATTTATCTTTTCCTTACTCTTTCCTTTTAAATGGGTTACCCTGAGTTTAGATGCAGTGATGTCAAACAGTGTTCAATATGTAATGTGTAATACTTGTGTAATTTGTAGGACCTCTTGAGCAAGAGAAGACAAATTGGCTTTTGCTGTCTTAGTGAGCTAGAAAATCTTACGCTAATGGCTTGTTTCAAAATAGATATTCAGAGAAGTCAGAGTAAGGAAAAAACTTACTAAATCATGAAACTTCTCTGGCTCCTAATATGGAATATTTTCCTTATAGAGAACTTTCAATTATTTGTCCAAAATCCTTCTAAATACCCTTAGCAATGGATCTTTTGAACTTTCTGTTGGAAGGCTGCTTGGTATCATACTAGAACTACTTGTAAAGACAAATTGATGTTTCAATGAAAGTTTATCTTTTCATAATTTAATGTCATTACTCATAGATTTACTGCTTCTTGCACAACCCAAAATTCCTCTCCTTTCTTGGTGTTTATAGCCTTCAAGTATTTGTCATTTCTGGTTGTATTCTTTTTCTTCATTGTCTTCGAGCCAAGGTCTGCGTATTTCATTTTCTTAACGTCGTCTTTTAAATCAGCCCCCGGATGTTCTTGTTTCTCCTCTGCTACTGCTTTAGCTCCATTTTTGTTTAAGTTAATGAGACATCTCAAAGTGAATTAAATATCCCTGAGTGTTCTAGAAGGAGGGACAGTCTTGCAAAACCATTTTAATGCATGGGATTGTGAGAAGGTCAAAAGATCCCTGAATCAGTGTGGGAATTCCCAGATACTCTGTTTATTCCAGGATTTCCCATGTAAATAAAATACCTTGTATAACATGTTTTTTCCCCTATTTCTGGGAAGCCAACACTCACAGCTTGCAAAGGATCCTAATGTACCTGTGCAAATAAACTGTGCATGTAGAGCATCAGCAGACACTTTATTTTTTCTCAAGCAATGATGATGATGTTAGGTAAAAACTGAACTAACATACTTCCATATGTTATTCCAGTAAGCTAAGTGTGCAAACTTGATGCAGTGCCAAAAAAGCAGATTTTGTTTACTGTCATTCAGCCTGCTTTGGCTTTGGTTGATTTTGTTCCCATCGAGACCCAAGGAAATTAATTCTGTGAGTAATGTTTCCTGAGATGCTCTGTCAAATGCTTGTACTTCAGATACATCATGTATACTACATTCCCTACAGCCACTAACCTTACAATTCTGTAAAAGATACTCAGGTTTTTCTGGCAGTCTCTATTCTTCAGAAACTAGTGCAGCTGAAAATTCTGTTTGCTCCTTCTGTAGCTTAGAGCTGACTGTGGTCTGCAAACCCTAATTTTGTGTTCCATGTGGTCTGCAAAGAATTGTCTGGTCACAAAGTGCAGTCTCTTCCCTTGGACACTAAATTTCATTATAGGCACTTAGAGTACATCAAACACATTTCTTAATACTAGTCATGTGTATAAGCTGCTCTTCTGTTTGCTACAGGATTGTGATCATGAATAAAAGGAAAGTAATGTATATAATAGAATGAAGAAAGGGTGTTGTGGCTTAATTAGTTTGCATTAAGCTGTTGACCTCCCTCCAGAACAGAATATATTCTCTGGTAAGAAAGCTCAGCATCTCTCTGGCCTTTGAAGATGTACACAGGGAGCTACAAAGGATTTCCACACCTTTTAAATCCTCTGCCTTTGCTGGGAATCACTGCAGTTCTCTTTGTGCATAAAGGAGCTTCTCCATCTGTGTGTTGCCAGCCTTACACGTTCTTCTTTGGGTACTAGAGCATAGAGAAAATTGTAGCCCAGGGCGCTGTCCTGGCCTCTGGGTGGCTGCTCTGGAGTCCCATCCCTCGCTGGGTTCTGCTTGCAGCGCTCTCCTGGTGTTCCCTGCTGAGATGCCGTCCTTGTCCTTGCGATTGTTGCTTCCTCTTTCATTTTCTGTGTCCTGTTATGTCTGTTGGGGTTTTCTGCCAAGCAGAACAGCCAGAGGAATCCAGGGCAGTTTCCCAGTTGTGCCCTGTGGCTGTGGGTGCACTGCACACTCACAGGGTCTCGGGTGTTTCTGTGTTTTGTTTTCCTGTGTCCCTCGTCCGTGTCCCCTGGCATCGTTCCCTTCCTGCACGGGCCCTGCTCATCTTTCTGCTCCTTTCCCTGTTATGGCTGAGGTTTTGCAGCCCTGGCTCCCCTCAGAAGCCGGGTGTTCCCTTTGTCCATCTGAGCCAGGGCTCCAGGGTTTTCTCCCTTTTGGGAGGGCACACAGCTCATTTTCTCCTCTCCTTGTGCCCTCCGTTCATCATGCAGAGGATATTTTATCCTCCCCAATACTTCCTTGCTTCATTCCATTTTCCTCTTTCCTTTTCTATCACAGAGACTAGAGTGAAGCCTTGCAGAGTCAGTGTTATGATCCCTAGATTTGTCATTTCAGATACTGGAAGTTTTACTTTCTCATACATTTCTACATGGCCTGTGTTTTTAGAATGTGTTCAAACCTTTGTCATCTTGACTGAAATTGCTCTTTGAATTCTCATATTGCAGAACATAAATATACTTTATTTTCTTCCCTCTTCTAATATTGCTACTCACATTAAATGTTGTATTCTACTTCACCCAAGTGGTGCAGGGTTTTTTGCAAGGTTTATCTCCTGCAAATGAGTAAAATAAGATTTGTTTTACTTTGTAATCCCTCATTTTCTTCATTAAATATCATCACAAAACTGTTAGTGAAGCTTACTGTTGACGTCAGTTCTTTAAATCTCTGTTTAGGACAAAGACCAGTACACGAATGACCTAGGAAAACAGTTGTAAAAATAAATTAGATAAACAAAATAAAATCTTCTATCACAATGATAAATTTTGGGACAAAGAGAACTATTTCTTAGCATATCTTTGTCTTCTATTATTACCACTATGGCACAAATTCTTTCACAAGTGAAGGCAGATAAGAGAGCCACATAAAAAATATCTTTAGATGGCTCTGACCCAGTTAGCTGTCCTCAGCCAGGAACCAGCATGCCTTTGTCTTATTTTTTGCTGGCCTGTGTTTTTCTGAGTAAATTTTTCACCTGCTGGTATCTCTAATTTTATATTGTTGCTCCTGTTACTGCACTCCTGAGAGATTTATCTGGTGCACATTAGTGTTCTCTCCTGTTGAACTTTTAACCCCTGCTGAATTCCCACTGATGGGAAGAGCCCCCACCTCCCTGGGTTTCATTTGCCTAACAGCTGCCCCATTTGCTTGAGCTCCACGACACAAAGAATTTGTCCTTTCTGTCGTTTCTGCACTGACACGTGGATTTCCCTAGTTGTTTGATGGTACACGGTTTTCCCACTCCTCAACTTCCCATTTTGTGCACGTTTTACTGAGCTGTGATTTGCAGGGAGTCAGTGAAGGAGGGCGATGCTGGGTGGCTCCTGCAGCTGGCTGAAGGCAAGGAGCAGGATATTGTAGTGTGGGAAGGACACACAGAGCAAAAAAGCAGCACATCAATCATAAAGCTGTAGTTTAAAAAGGACCTTGGTCTTGTTTCTGGGATCCTTGTGCCCTGCACCATCATGTCAGTGAGGATTTGGGCCAGAGGGGTACCTGATGCTTTCCAAAGTGCTCCCAACTCTGATCAAGCAGCTGCTGGGTCTCCACCATGTAAAGGCTGATCTGGATCCTTCCAGTGCCAGCCTTGGCTGAGCTGTCCCAGGTGAAGCACGGAGGAGAAGGTCACACACTGCCTTTGGATCAGTCAAAAGGGAGTTAACTTGGCTCCTGGATTTGTTTAAAGGCCCTGAGACAATTCCCTCTGTTAACAAGATGGCCTGCACTCCCCAGGCACGTTGTGCCAGCAGGAGCAGAGCAGGGTGCCAGCGTGCCCTGCCGGGGCAGCTGGGGCTCCGCTGGCTCCTGCTGGGCGTCCTGCCTTGGAGCTTTCCCAGGATTAAACTGCTGGTGCTCCTTGCATCAGCAGTGAGCCAGAGGGAGGTCCAGGTTGCCCCTGCTTTGTGCTGCCTTGTTTAGATCCCCTGAGCTCCCTCCCTCCCTCCAGGCTCTGCCTTTTTGGTCTGAAGTTTGAGACTTTGCGTGTTGCATTTTGCTGTCCTTGCCCTCCCTTGTGTCCGTCCTGCTGCTGGCGAGGTGAAGGTTGGAGAGGAGCAAGCCCTTCTCCACGTGGGTCACTGCGTGTCCTCAGGAGCTGGGATGATCAGATGGGGGATTAGAAACAACCTTCCTGCTTTCAGCTGCCTGCTAAGAAATGGTGGTGTGTGTTTATGTTTGTGATTTTAGAGAGAGCAGCCGTGTGCTTGTAGCCAGGCCAGCCTGGAGGGAGCTCATCAGCTCTGAGAGCTCCAGAGGGTCAGCCCAGAGATCTTCAGATCCCCCAACACACGATTTTTGCCAGTGAGTGCCACCAAGGCACCTCCTGAGGTTGGTGAGACAGTTACTGTGGATGCCTGCTTGCCCAGCAGGCATTTCAGAAAATGCAACCCCAGATCATCGATTTCCAGCCTCCCTGGCAGTGCTTAGGAAGGGAAAAGGAAAAAACATGAGCAGTGTTTCAGCTGAAAGCAAAGTAAACTTTAACCCAGAGGCAACCCCCTTTTTTCAGAGTTCTGTGCAAGACTCCTCAGCTTGTCCTGGGAAACTGCACTCCTTCAACCAACACACCAAATTCGGTGTCACTGCAGGTCATCCCCCCTTTAGTGTGCAAGTGGCACATAATGAGCTCCTCTGGTTCATTTTTGCCCCTATCTAGAAGTCATAATGACTTTTAATCCAGCTTCTTTCTTCCTTTGATGACTGAGTGCCCAGAACAATCCATTTTGGAGAGGCTGAAGACAAGGAAAATAACTGAGCTTTACTCTTTAATCTCCTTCCAATCCAGGAGCAGCAGTTTCCAAATCAGAGTGGCTGGTTTTATGACTTACTCCAATCCCAGAATCTTAAGGTCCCAAATTGAATGGATTTACCATAAATTTATGACTGACAGCTGCATCTTTTATGGTCTGGGTATCTTTTGTCCTTTTTGTACAAGCTGTGAGGTTCATGTACCTGAGACTGATTAAAATGTTAGAATGTTCCTACTGCCCACCTCAGAGAATGTCATTTGTTTTCTCCAGACCCAAATTCCTGCAGTCTTTGAAGAGCAGGCTTCAGAAGGAAAAGGTCAATGCACTCATCTGCAAACTAATGTTTTCATCTGCACATAAAAAAGTTTGTACATTAGCACATAACTTGTAAATATAACAGGCTTCATCTGCAGCTTTGCATGTTTTGTACTCAGAACAACCCAAAATAACAATTTGCAAGCCTGGATTAGCAAAGAGAAATATCTTCTAGGGTAACCATTACTCCAGACTGTATAACAAGCCTTGACCCCGAGGACTCCTGTTCCTTTGGGAATCGAGGGAGAAGGGAAGTGGGCTGGGCAGAATCCCAGTGCTGGGGGCATTGCCTGATGCACAGCTATCCCTGTGTTCACTGCAGCCAGAAACAGCCAGCTCCGAGTGTGCTTTGCGCTCTTTGGGGCTGAATGTGTTTCCTGGCCGCTCCCTGAAGGCGTGCAGTCCTTCTGGGATGGAAATCGGGGCTGCAGGGAGAGAGCCTGGGGTTTGGTTAGAGCCAGGATTAAGGTTTGTGCTGGATCCAGGCTGCTCTTCCATCCTGTCCTGACTGCAGCCCTGCGTGGAGGATGCTCGGCTTCCTCCAGCTGCAGCAGCAAAACCGCTCGAGTTTGTTCTGGTCCTGCCTGTCCTGTTCTGGTTCCAGCCTTGCTCCAGCTGATGAGCCTGGAGACGAGAGGCAATCCTGCAGCTTGGGCAGCACGGACATCCTGAGCCCTGAAAACGTGAAATTGTGCAGCACGGACATCCTGAGCCCTGAAAACGTGAAATTGTGCAGCACGGACATCCTGAGCCCTGAAAACGTGAAATTGTGCAGCACAGACATCCTGAGCCCTGAAAACGTGAAATTGTGCAGCACGGACATCTTGATCCGTGAAAACGTGAAATTGTGCAATCTGAATCAAGGTGACTTTATCTGAGCCTGATTCAATCTAATTTCTGTTTTGCGTACTCTGGGGATGAACCTGTACTCCCTTTCCCGCCCTGGTTTAAAACTCTGATCCTATTTTAGTAGACTTTTTTGCTGAGCCCTGAATAAAAAAGGGTTGATTTCTTAGTGCAGAAAAAATACAACAATTTTGCAGCATATTCCTGAAAGATTCAGAAAAGATCTCCTTGGGTTTGTAAGCTGATTTGGACAAAGGAGATAGAGTAAAACTAGGAGTATTTGACAAATAAAATGGTGACTGAAGTGTTAGGAAACATTCTAATTGTGAAGCTGCCTGGCTTGTAGAAGAGGCTTGGAAATCAAAGAGTGGAAGCTCCTTCTGTACACTGTGAGCATAATGAAAGTGGCCTGGACATTGCAGGGGAGAGAATATGCTGTAGAGCTCAGCCGTGTTTCTTCAGCTGCCACTCTTACCATTTTCCTGACTTTCTTGTCTGTGCTGTTGGTAGTTTTGCTTCTGCCAAGATGTGAAGTAGGTGTTTCTGTGTGGTATTAACCATCAAATGAGAAAAAGGGGATTCCTTCAAGGCTAGGGGTGAAAAAATGAGTAAATCTCTTTTTTGTTTCTCTGATCATCTCTGAAGGCATTTTGCCTTCATTTGCTCTGCCTCATTCTCCCCTACTCTTTGTCAACAATAGGAACAGAAACCTAAGTTTTATATGGAGTATTTGTGGAGCCTCTGTGCTTGGCAGCACATTCTCTCGTGGTTTTGAGGGTGGAAAACAGTGGTTAATGGGGTATTGTGGCTTTTCTTTTTCTATCCTTGGCTGTCAGTTAATATCTGCAAAAAATCAAATTTAGGTGAAATCTGCAAGTGTTAGGTCATAAAGACTGCAATACCTGAGCTCAAACATGAGGAACACCGTGGCTATATTGATTGGATATACTAAGAAATTTTCCTAACGAGGGTGGAGCTTTTTAAAATCTATATCATGAAATAGAAGTGTCTTCTTGGCTCTTGATCATATACATATGGTGCTGAGAGAGAGTTCACAACATTTTCTCTGGCTCCAAAGGGATCCTTTGAAAATGTACAGGTAACGTGACTTAAAATGCACCGAGCCTGCACCAGGGGCTCTGCCCAAGACAAGTGTCATTATTTGATTGCAAGGAATCTGCAGTTTTGGAGGGGTTTGCCCCAGCTGTGAGCAAAGCTCCAGCTGTAAGATTGGAGTTGTCTGTGGCTCTGCAATCTGGCCAGCCCTGGAGTGAACAGAACTCCAGATAATTGGATGTACACGTGTGTTTTGCATACTTGTCACTGTGCTGTAGATCTTGATGACCTCAAGATGTTTGAAAAAGTATTAACCTTTAATATTAGTCAGTTCAGATGGGTCATATGACTGAGGGAAGAACAATTACTGATAATTAAAAATTAGATTATGAAAATTATATAAACTAGATTTTAGAAGTGGTTAGGCAATAAAATGTTCATATAGATAATGTATTAATATTAATATTGTTAGCATTAATGTAATGCTGGCCTGGACTCTGCTCTCAGTTTGCAGCTCCGCTCTAGTTTAAAAAAATCACACTTGTGAGTGAGTGCTGTGAGGGCATGGAGGCTTGAGGCTCATCCATCTGAGTCCACTGCACCCCTGTCATTAATAAACTGTGGAGCTGAACTGCAGTGGTGTGAATACCTGAGAGCAACTTTCTTCTCACATGGCACCAAGGCTCTTGAAATCCTCTGGAAAGCTCTGACAGGGGCCTCGAGGCTGGGGCAGGAGGAAGCTGAGGGTTATATTTAGCCCAGGTCCTTGGCTCCAGGACTCACTGCCCTGCTGCTGCAGCTCCCATCTCCCATGACCTTCAGTTCCCATTGTAAGATGGATTTAATTTTTGGGACCTTTGTAAATGGGACTGGTGGATGGATTCTGGAGTGCTTCCATGGATGTTGCTTGCAGACTTAGTCTAATCTGCGTATCTTGCTAAATCCCATCATTTTACCTTGAGTTTCACAGTAGTTGATTATTTTGTGATAGCCCAGTTTTCTGCAGTTACATTGCTTTCAGCTGTAGTTTTCAAAACATTAACAACCTAGCCTGCGTAGTTTCTGTAGTAAAGTTTGAAAATGTGTAGTAAAGCCTCAGAAATTATAAATCATTGAAAAACATCTATAAACACAGTTCTGCTCTTCTTATTAGGCCCTTTTAAGGCAAATTCAGGATTCGTGTACTTTCGTGCTGTTAGTTATGGTATGTCCGGGTTTGAAACAGATTCAGAGTTCTTAGAAAAAATTAATTTGAAAAGAGCAACGAGCAGTCTACAAAAAAATGCAAAATGGAGCGTGGAAGAGCTGATTTATGATTTAGCCTAAAATTTGCTTGGAAAGGAACAAAACAGGGACACACTATGAGGCAGGTTGGTTTGTTTATCCTTTGTATCCATTAATAATGCTGGAAGCTGTGCTGCTTCTACTCATAGAAACCATGCTGGGGCTTATTTTTTAAGAGAAGTCAGCCTTTGGAAGGGAACTGAAGTGTGGATATCCTACAGGCATCTCTCCTTTCTAGACACTGTCACATAAAATCGACTGGTGGGAGCGCGTTGTTTCTCTCACCCTGAGATAATGCACTGCTCATTTTGCTCCTCCTTTTGCATTATCAAAGACTAAAAAGTCTTCTCAGCTGCCCCTGAAACTGCCAAATGGACGTCTTAAAACCATGCTCAGTTAAGCTGGAATGTCTGAGTAAAGTGTGTTTCTCAAATGGAGAGGCTGGGAAGTGGAGTCAAATGAGATCAGAGTGTTCACACTGTGTTGTTTCTGCATCGCTCATCTCAGTCCTGGCTGGAATGAGGAAGGGAAGGATGAGTGCCACAGGTAGGACCTGATCCTGGGAAATTCATTGCAGTATTCAGAGGTATATCATGGCCAGGCTTATGTGGCTTTCTTAAAAAAATTCTAAAAAAAGCCTTCCTGGGGTTACACAAATCGATCGCTTGCCGTCCATGGCAGAGCCGAGCTGCAGCGGACGCGCTCCTGCCTCCCTGTCTCGGGGTCTCTGCCTGCCCTGCTCCTTCCTTCAGCCCGGCCTGTGGTGTTTGCTGGCAGCCTGTCTTGTTTGTCAGGATCAGGAGACTCGGGCAGAGCCTTCCTGAGGAGAGAGCTGCTCCTGGGCACGCCAGATCCAGGTGGGCTCTGAACCGCAGCTGCCGCACGCGGATCACGGGGACCGCGGGGGATACGCTGGGGACCCGCTGGGGTGCCTCCTGCTCCTGGCACCTTTAGATGGAGAGGAGGGAGCTGGAAGCTGTTTGTGCTGGCTTTGATGGCAGACAGGTGAATTGGGGATTGTGCAAAGCCTTCAAAATACAGTGTGTTGTCTGTAACTGCTCTCCTTTCTTGGCTGCTCTTTCTACATCCTAATAAATACATCGAGATCAGTTATATTAATGATAATCCACCAGAAGCCCAAAGCCTACAGTCATGGGTATTAACTTTTCCTTTCAGTGTACCAAGATATAAGCAAATAATTACGTTTTTAATATTTGGTGCTGCCACACAGAAAAATAATACTCACAAATTTCCCTACACCAAAATCACATGGAACCCACTTAATTACTAACAAGTAAACAATGATTCTTCCTCCTTAAAAGACCCAAACACGTTCATAATTAGCTAATTAAACTACCACATAAATGATTATTCAATATAAAAGAGCGATCGAGAGGCGGGCAGAGGAGGAAAAGCAGGGAAATCATTACCCGCAGACACATTTCTTTCTCCAAGGAAGCCAGTGAATCGTTACAGGAGAGATGAAGAGTGGAAAATAATAAGAACAGCAGCAATAATTAACTTGCCAATATCTGCAGCTTGAAGCCAACCAGGGTGTTTATTTTGCCCAGGGAAGACCACACGTGAGAGGATGCTCACCTGTCTGTCAGCACTGTGCCATTTTCTGCTGTAGACAGAGCAGCTGTCCTGGCACTGCGTGCTCTGTAAAAAGACCCTGCCCAGTGCTCTGGCAGACCCACGTTGTGTAGGTTGAATTTATATTTCCAAAAGCACCCCAAAGATAGTCATCATTCCTTAATTTCTGCATCTTTTTGTGTTTTTGCTGCCCTGGTTGTTCTTGTACCTGAACCTTTCAGTAGATTTCCTCTTTCCCTGCAGGGATCAGGCTGAGGGGATTTCAGTGTCTTCCTTCCAAAATCTACCCCATCCAGCAAATACATTACATAGATATTCTTGGTTTTTAATGTGAGGGTTATTTTTTTGTTTTTCGGGGTTTTTTAAGTTGAGTAATATTTAAAAAGCAACAAGACTAAAGAGGCTATTTGTTAACCAGGGAAGGAAGAAAAAGTTGGAAATACAGTTCAACAGGATGAAAAATGAAGTTGCCTACTGGGTTATGGAGACAAATGTCCTTTAGTAATTGTATGAGTCAGATTAATTCTTTTCCAGTGTTGTAAATCAGTATGCTTAAATCTTTTTCCTTTAGCAGATTGGTGGACAACAAAGATCTATCAGTTGTCTTTCTTGCCTTCTACCTAAACAATTTTTATAGGGCTTTTTTGTATTTTGGTATTGGAGACGCTGTTTTCGTGATCCAATAAAGTGGTAACATTTCTGAACAAGCTCTGCAGAGCTGAAGTATGAGTTTTGTGCCCTTCAGCTTCTGTTTTCAGAGAGAGCTGTGTGCAGTGTTCGGGCCTTGATAACTTGAATTGGGCAATAAATTGAAGTGATATCTTAATCGCTCTGTGTTTTAGATTTTCTGCCATGTCACTGAGATGTTTGTGCTGTTGGAAGGGGAATTTTGTTCAGCGATTACTTAACAAGAAAACTGCTTAGTGGCTAAGGGGAAAAAAAGAGGATAAAGAGGAATGAAGCCCAGAGCTCTTGCCCAGAGCACCCAGCAGCTTCTGGGCAGGCAGGTGAACCACGGGACTCACGACCAAATGGAAGAATTTTGGACAGCTGCTGGAAATTACACATGAGGGAGAATTGAAAAGAATAGGATACGTATCTGCCACGAAGAATTGTAAAATGTCGTGTACGAGGTACAAAGCTCCTGGCTTACTTGGAAGAGCCAGCGCTGTTCCTTTTCCCATGGAAGGCAGCGGGAGCTGCTGAGAGCTCAGGAAATGTTGGAAGATGCTTTGATACAGACAGGGAACCCAGAATTTGGACAGGTGGCTTTTAAAACCTTGGCTCTGATTCACTGCCGTGCCCTTTGCAGGACTTGTAAAAGCATAGGGAACATGGCTGTGGGGTTTTGGGGCTTGCTGGGACTTGCTGTGGGGTCATTTTGGCATAACTCAGGTTAGAGGTTCAGCAGCTCTCGGCTCCAGAGGTGGGCACAGAGTGCTGTGGGTGTGGGCTCTGTTCAGAGCCCCTGAGGAGCAGCAGCACCATCCCATCCCAGTGATCCCATCCCATCCCAGTGATCCCATCCCATCCCATGGATCCCATCCCATGGATCCCATCCCATTCCATTCCATCCCATTCCATGGATCCCATCCCATCCCAGTGATCCCATCCCATCCCATTCCATCCCATCCCATCCCGTCCCATCCCATCCGAATCCCATGGATCCCATCCCATCCCATCAAATGGATCCCATGGATTCCATCCCATCCCATCCCGTCCCATCCCATTCCAAT
>VZTX01023806.1:83389-115550 GCA_013400915.1 Pardalotus punctatus
CCTTCTGGGGCTCCCCCAGCCCTTCTGGGGCTCCCCCTGCCCTTCTGGGGCTCCCCCAACCCTTCTGGGGCACCCCCCGCTCTTCTGGGGCTCCCCAAACACTTCTAGGGCTCCCCCAGCCCTTCCTAGAGCCCTGATCCCCTCCTTGGGAAGGTTTTGAGCACCAGCCGTACCCCAAGTGTGCCAGAAGGGTTTTCTGAGGGGTTTGTGTGAGGAATGAATGCTTACTGTCAATAGAAAGCAAATATTCCCTCTTTTTCCCTTATGACCTGTTCACAATTTGATCTCGAATCTCCATTTTCATCAATGTGCCCACAGCATGAATACTTTTGATTGCCTTTAAGGAGCGCTGTGGCAGTGAGCTGTGCTGTGCCTGCTTTCCACGAGACCCCTCGAGCTGTACACCCCGTGTGCACTCACCAGTGCACCATCTTTTTAGATAATCGGTTTTTGTTCTGTGTTTTGAGGAGCAGAGACCTTCTGCCTTACTCTGTCGCAGTCCTGGAGAGCTCACCCTGGCAGATACTGTTTTACTCAAACTGAATTGCAATTTTGTGAGGGGAGTTTTGGTTCTGCAGAGAAAGAATAAATTTCTTTGGCACCTCACAATTATTGTCTGATGTGTACAGCATATCTGTGGTGTGGGATAACAAAATATTCCCCTGGAGTTCCACCATCCCACTCCTGGCTTTGTCCTGAGGTGTCCATCAGGTAGATCCAAGTTCTAATTGTCTCTCAGTTTTGAACAGCTTGTGTTTTGGAGATGGAGACCCCGACACCTGCACTTCCAGCTGAACCTCAGGAAACCCCTGTACACAAAACCAAAAAGGGAGTACAAAACAAAGCAACAGAAGGTCAGAAAGATGGCAGAAACATGAGGCAGGAGGTGGAGTCTAAGCAACAAAGAGGGGCAGAGACAGCAACATCTCAGTTTTCATCCACCAGGAATTAATCAAAGATTTCTAAACATTTAGACGAGGTCTTTTCATGCTTGTCAGAGGTTTGTCTTCTGTAAATTGCTATTAGCTTGTTAGCTGGTTAAATCAGTCAAGTCACTGTGCCAAGCTCCTATCCCTAGAGGCATCATCACTCCAATTAGTCAACAAACCACTTGGTGTCTCTGAAAAAAAAAAAGAAATGAAATCAGGCTGTCATTGTCCTAAAATGGGCACTTACAGATTGGAAGACCTCAAAGTGTCAAATACCTTCATCCTATGTATTTCTCAATTTTCCCAATTGTGAAATAGAGACAGTTTCTCTTTTGCCCATGGGGTATGATTTATATTTTAATTCATTCATTACTGTCTGTGAAGTCTATTGCAACCTTTGCATGAAGGAGACTGTATTTATTCAAGCTGGTAGCATTGCTGCTTTGGAGACTTCTCTGATCTATGGAAATCAGGAGGTTCAGTGTCCTAAGCCAAATTCTCAGCAAATTCTGACTCTTTCTCTGCTGCTTGTAGCAAGGAAACTCCAGCGTTGCTCCAGAGACAAGGAGTTCAGCAATCCACTAATCCCCACATTTCTCTAAGTCTAGGATTAATTACAAACATGCACAGCAAAGCTGACAGATTTCTGCTGCAGGGGCTGTGTGGACCCAAGGCAAAAGAGATCAAAAGAAGACTAAACATTCACAAGGTCGTGTTCCTGAATGTCCTTCAGAACCAGATCCACTGAGGAAGAGAAACTCCTGTTATAAATACCACCAGCCTAGGTGGGAATCAGTCAGTGAAAGTGCTTGAGAGTCTTCTCAGGGAGGGGAAAATCCCTCCACTTAACTTGGGCTCTGCAGAGTAATCTCAGAAAACCCTGAAACTGCACCATAAGAACAGAAAAACTTCCTCCATCCCAGTGCTACTGCAGTGACATCTCTAAACTGCTCAGCCCTGGGGACAAGCCTGAATTCTGTTTCCCCCAGAGAGATACTGAGCTCCTTTTTTTCAAATGATGACACATGGAGGCATTCCTTGAAATCCCAAACGACTAATAGATTTCTTGCCTAGATGTGCCTTAGCTGCACGGGTGTCAGAAACATTTGGAAAGGCTTTTCACTCGTGAATAGAGAAGGACCGTCCCCTGGAGTCTTTCTGTCCAAACCCTGCAGACAGCTGATGAGACACATCCAGCCGGATCTTGAGGTCGTGGGCATCCGTTAGAGCCTCAGGAATTCAAAAGGCAGGGCTAGGAGATACCCTGGGAGGTTTCTAGGGTAGAGGATTTACCCTTAGGGATTCAGAGTCTGTAACTTCCCAGCCAGTGTACTCTGTCCCAGCCCTCTCACAACATCCCAAGGAAAGGTTTCCTTGCTGTCCATCCTGAACCTTCTTTGTGCCGCTGTAAAGGCACCACTTCCTGCCATATCCAAAGTGAAAGCAATAAATGAATTATTCACCGCAGCCCAGAGCTTGTTGTGATTTACCTTCTCTGTGCTCAACAGTCTCACGGCAGCTTTTCCTCTCAGGTGATTTCTGCACACTTCAGGAGATCCTCGTTGATCTCTCTTGGATCATCCCTAGTCCATCCATGTATCCTCTCATTCACAGAATTTCAGCAAAGCTTTCACTCCTGCTGTGTAGAGCAGAAGGAATTTTTCTTGCATCTTGTGGTTCATACTTCTGTTTACACATCCTAGCGTGGTGTTTGCTTTTTTTTGTTTTGCAATAGCATGACTTTGAGTCATATTCAGTGTGTGACTGACTGAATAACCCCTGCAGCCTTTTCTGAAGATCTAAAGCACTTACATGGTGAGACAAACTTCTCCTTTCAGCCTGGCAATCTCATCCTTTCAGGCAGCTCCACAAGACTTGTGGGATCACTCAGCCCTATTAGTTTTGTATCTGGCAAGCTGTACAAGAGATTTCTCTGTCATTTCCTGTTTCTGTGTAACAGCCCAGCTAACTATAACATAGGACAGTGAATCTAACTGCGCTGGTTCTTGGTAATTGAGCTTTTCATGAGGGGAATGATTGCAGAAAGGAAGCTAATTAAAATTAAAGAATTTCTCTTAATTATTTTATTTTATGGCATTTGCTATAGGCTGATGGTTTCATAGTCCTCATTGCTTATGTTGTTGTTTTTTTTTTTAATCTCCTTGTGAAAACAAATTGGGTTTGAAATAAAGCAGGGCGAGACAGCGTAGGAGAGCGAAACAGAGGACGTGCGAGTGGCAGAGTTGTTGGGAACATGAATTGTGGAGGGCAGCTTGTGGAGTTGTGCTGGGGCTTGACACAAGTCCTTGTTATGTGCTGTGTTATGAATGTTCTGCCACATCTTCGTGATGGATTCTATAAGGATGGAATTGTTAGGAGGGAAAAAAGGATTTTGGAAAATTTCAGTTGAGTCCAGTTGACTGAAATGAGAAGACTTCAGCAAAACACAAAAGTACTTGCGAAGATTTAATCATCAGCTCCTTTTTCATTCAGAAAATATTCTATGGACACATTTTAGGTTGTTCTGTTTGTTCCTGCAGCCTGTCAGGATCGGGATAAACTGGGGACTGGGCAATGCTTATTTACCTGTAAAACGTGTTCTCCTTCCATCTGTGTGTTACTAACAGCACCAACGACAGTCAAAACAGAATGAAGGAGCAATATCAAAATTATTTTTTTCATGTCTGGGTTTGTTCTTTTAACACCCTTTTCATTGTTTTGTAAATAATAGCAGCTTATTCAATTTAATTGTAGTTTTTAATTAGCTCCTCCATTGAACTCAAACATTAGCACAGCCCTGCCTTAGCACAGTTTGTAGACAACTAAAAGAAAATGCTAAAATCCCCCAAGTCTGTGCAACTTGATTTTGTCTTGCTATAGGATATTTTTGGTCTAGGCCAAAACTTACTGCTTTTTTACTCAGTCCTTGCTTGTGGAGACCTTCAGAAATTATGTCCATATAAAGACTTAATTTAAAATCTGTTTTCAAAATCAGATCTTTGTTTCATGAGAAATTTCATAATGTTTGTCAAATTTATTTTTCCCTTTCTTTTTTGGTCTAAATTTATTATACAATGTTTTTCAAAGCTTTGCCTGCAATTAATTCCTGTAAGGTATTGCTGTTTCACTGTATTAAATATGTGTTTTGATTTGATGCTTTGAGTTCAGTGTGGCACTCTGATCTGTAAGACCCTGAAGCCATCGCTTGCCTTGCTGCTGGCCAAGACCCAGCCCCTGCTGCAGGAATTAAAGGCAGCCGAGGGCTGTGCTGGAGCTGTGATGATCACAGATCAGCCAGAACCACTAGTCAGGATGGAAAACTTGGAAGACATCCATTACAGCAGCCTCTAACATTAATAGCATTAAAAATAATTTTCAGACAGATCGATACGAATCCTGTTTGCTTCGAGCCTGGGGGTGATTGAAGAGAGAGGGAGCCTTGGGAACAGAGGGAGTGAAAACACAGAGTGTAACATCTTATTTTCATCAAGTGAACACAAAATCTTTGAAACTCGAGTCCGCTTGGCAGGATGTTTGCCAGCCCTGAGCTGTGCTCTGACGTAGAGGAAATCTGGCTGAATTCTTGGAGATCCTTTCGCCAGGAGTGGCCCCCCTGAGTGATGGGTGTCATAAGAATTGGGCTTTAATGATAAAAGGGAGTTCTGGTTGCAGGTGGGATTGAGATTTTTTAATTTTTTTTTTTCAGACAGGCCAGCTGAAATCTAATTTTCCCTTTAGACAGAGATCCCAGAGCCTGCAGTGCTTGCAGGAGATGGAGCTACCCCTGAAGCCAAGGAATATAGGAAGAATGCAGCTTTTTGCAAACTAGCCAGAGCTAATCGAGCTGAGTTTAATTAAAGGACATTATAGGATATTAATAACATTCTTGACCTCTCCCTGTCCAGACTCTAGTATTTTTCTTAGTTTTTATTTTATCTGCCTGAGAATAAATACTGTCTTGAGGGTTTCTTAGAGTAAAAAAAAATTCAGGTACGTGGGATGCCTCTCCTCTCTTCTGGCATGATAATAAGTGCTAACTATGTTATTTACAGACTTTTCCATTGCAAAGAATGGCATGGGTGCAATCTTCATTCCTTATTAGTATCTGAACTTAATTAGAGATCCTTCTTCCTTGTTTTTAATGAACTGAATGCATCAGCATGTATTACCCTATTTCATAGCCAGTTCTCTTTTTTTTTTTCCCCCCCCAATTTTCCTTCTTGCTGGTTTGCCAGTCAGGCTGGTGGAAATGTAGGCATTGTCTGCAAAATTCCAGTATTTCAAAACTTTTTTTTGCTGAATATTAGAAGGAAAAGTTTGAAGCATTCTATATGAAATACTCCCCTCTCTACTGTCTGTAAAGGGAAAATCTCAGAGAATTTCAGTGCAGAAAAAGCAGAGCCTGACGTTTAACCATTTTTATTGAACGAGAAATGTTTTAACGTTCCCAGATCCGCGTGTTCGGCTTGTTTGAAGTGAATCCAAATATTTTGTTATTCCATGCAGGGCTCTGCAGCCCCCGAGCACTGCTGTGGGATGGAGACTCTGCAGGCTCAGGCTGACTGCAGGGAAGGTGCTGGGTTGAGCTGGGTGATTGCTTTGTCCCCTCACCCTGCAGTGCACACACAGGAGGATGAAACTCACCCTTGTCTTGCAAGAAATGAAAATTCCTGCCCTGGTTTGACTGGGAGGGGCTGGGAAAGAATCTGAATTAATTTTCCACCTTCGTGTCCCTGGCTGTTGCAGCAGCTCCAGTGAGGGTCAGCAGTGGCTCTTGGGAGTCAACCGAGAAGAACTGGCAAAGTTCTTTGGTCTTTTTTTGTTTACCTAAATTAGTGAAACCTGCTAAAAACAAAAGCACTTCTTTCACTTCTCCTTGTCCAGAAAGTCTTGCTACTGTGCAGAGCTGCAGCCCTGTGAGCTTTATCTGTTTAAAATGAAATCAATTTCTATTCTCTGGGTACTGCACAGGTCACAGTCATGTTTTTAATTACCAATTAGCCTTCCATTAAGGAAATAAAATGAGTTTTATGTGCTGGTTGTCAAAGGTCCTTAGAGCTGCCTCATTTCATGTGTCCTGGCTGCTCAAGCAGCAAGCAAACTTACTCAGGGGTGGTAAACAAAACCTGAAAAGCTTTGTCCCACCAAAGGAAAGATGGAGCCTGAGATGGAGAAGCTGCAAGGACTTTTCATTTTTCATCTCCTTTGGCGGTGTTTTTCCTGTCTGCCATGAGCACTGTGAACAGAATGTTAAAAATGCCCTTAAGTTCCTCTGGAAAGAAAAGGTCACACACACAAACACACTCCATCTCTCTGTCTCTTTCTCTCTTTCCTTCATGCATGCACGTTGTGTATTTGTGTGAATAATTGTGTGTTTGTGCTGGGATCAATGTATACAAAGAAACCCCAACCCCAGAAGACTGAACTGTGGGACCAATTTAATTGCCAAGAAATTTCAAGAGGGAGAGGTTATAAATAGTCATAAATTCAATTTATTTACAAAGCACTCCCTGTCAGGCGTCACTGCACAAATAATTACAAAAGAATTGTAGTAGATTAAAAACATAAATTAGAGCATCCTAAAATGTGCAAGAGTGATGGGATTAAAATGCATTTGACAGAGATGTTTTGGGAGTGGGATTGGATGAGCAGTCAGGGAAGGGCTGGGCTGAGTCTGTGCCTGTTCAAACAGGTCCTGGGCCACGTTTCTGCAGGGGCTGTGAGCTCAGAGGTGGAGAGGGATTGTCTGAGTGTAGTTGCAGTGTTTTAGGATTTTCCTTTCTCTCTCATGGAGAATACAGATAAACTGTACTTTCTCAATCTCCGTGTTTTGTGTTAGAGGTGTACAAGCCATAACCAATAGGTCTTTGGGGGTGGATTGTCTTTGGCCAATAGACACTTGTTTATTACTGTGTATAAAAAGAACTTCTTGTAAATAAAACCTTCTTCTTGGCCATCTTGAAGCCTGTCTGCCTGACCTCTCTACCTGCTTCCACAAATCCCACCAACAACAGAAGACCAAACCATATCCGAGGTTTATTGAGGAGCCCAGGTTTGCTGGGATCTGCTCCCAGCCTTTCCCTGGCTGCTGCTCTCTCCTGGAAACGCGCTCTGTGCCGGGCTGGGGAGAGGCAGCGCCGTCCCTGTTGTCAGTTCAGCACCTGGCCTTGCCACCCGTGAGTTTGGGTTCCCCTGGCAGGGCAGTTTAGGGCAAGTTTGTCATTATTTGGTGTTACCTGAGAAGTTGTGAAGACAAAGAGAAGTGATTGATTCAGCCTATAGACAAAATTAGTAGCAAAACTCTCCCTGATTAAGATTCTATTTTAGTCTAACCTGGCATACACTAGAATTATTCAAAACCTAGTAGAACCAGAGCTTTTTTTAAAAAGTGAAAAAAAAATTTTTTTTAAAAATACCCGAAACAAACCCCAACAAACCCAATACATGATGGAGTTCAGACACTGAGCATGGTGAGTAGGCAGTTTGTCAGTTATTTGAGTGTTTTGGGAGCTGGATGAGAGCCACGTGCCTCGTGATGATCTGTAAGGTCCGGGTGTTGCGCTGGGGCCGCTCTGGTTGCAGGGGATGTTTCTGGTGCCTGGGGATGGACAGTTGATGGGGTGTTTCTGATGGCTGTGTTAACCTTGGGAGAGGACACTGGGCTGCCTCACTGCCTCTGAAAATCCATAAAGAACCTAGTTAAAGCTTCTTCTAGGGGTGAATTGAATTCCTAGCCATGGTAGCAACTCAACACCTCGCCCCTTTTCATTTCTATCCAGAGATCCTAAATGAGGCTCTCTCAGTCATAAACCTTATGCTGCCTTCCCTGATTTTGCTTCCTCCTAGAAGGGTAATCTCTTATTGGTCTGATCAGAATATAAAGTGACAGTTCATTTCAGTTTAATCAGAGTAGTGAACCAAAACAAACAAAAAAAAATCACCTAGGATACAACCTTCTTTACCTCTTCAGAGCTGTTCAGTTTGGAATATTTGTTTGTGACCTGTTTGTATGGCTTTAGTTCTTGGTCATGACAAAGGAAAACTGAACCCATAAGGAACAATTCTCTGGATTTAACTCATATATAGACAGACTATTCTGTTTCAGTAAAAAAAAAAAAATCTTGAATGACAACACCCAGGAGATTTCTGCTATTGCTAGACAAAGACAGTAAAGAAAAATCTTAGAAGTGTTAGACGTTGTCTAATTGGCACTGGAGTTCAAAATTTAAGTTTGAATGGATGCATAATCATTTATGTGTATCCAGAAAGGTGCTTGCTTGACCATCTCTGTTGTGAAGAATGAGGCATCCCACTGGGAAGCATTGATGTACAATGGAAAGGAAATATTACATTTGTTAGATTATTCTGAGGACTAGAGGTGCATTTAGAGTTATAAAATATCCATATAGAGTCTCAGAAAAAATATAGGTTGAGCAGGGATTTCTGTAGGTTGGCTAGTTCAAATTCCATCTCCAAGCAGGTCTTCAAAACTAAATCAAGCTGTTCAAAATCTTCTCTAGCATAAAGGTTTCAAAATAATATTCCTCTTGTATTGCTCTCCAAACATTACTGGCATGTCACCCCTTTCTGAAACACAGGACTCCTGATAATTACATTGTTCTGTATGGCTGGAGCTTGTTTGGGCACCCTGTGTCAGTGAGAAATGGAAATGGTGACAGACCGGAGCAGCGGTGACATTAGTCATCTGTGCACGGTTTGAGGGAGCGCGAACGCGCGGCTGAGCGAGGGAAGGTTTGTACGGGCATGGACCCCGTGTGCGTTGGCTCTGCACTGCAGCTGGGCTCTGACACAGCCTGGTTCCTCTGAACCTGGAGATAAATCCAGCTTGGGCCTTCCCAAGTGCTCTAAGGAAAATAAGGATCTTACAGACTGAGCTCTGCAGGAGAGTTTTGCATGAGGTATTCAGTGATTTGCCACGGAACCCCTGAATACAGGGCACGTGTGTGAGCTCTGTAATCATTTAGAACTATTTCTGTTCTCTCTTCTATTCGTTTCAGGGGAAATTCTTTCAATGCATTGTGGGCACATTATGAATTATCATAAAGTACCGAAGGCTGGCTTGCACTATATTCCTGTTTTATAATTGCTTCTTTCAGATTAGTGAGAATTCCATCTTTCATTTATTCTTCTTGTGTTGGACTCCTTTAAAGCAGATGTGTGTGAGCAAATCTCCCATTTACCAGGGCTTAATTAAAAGCTGGTTTTTCTGCAGTGCTGATCATATTTGCAAATCCAACCTTGCACAAGTTCTTCTGACTTCTGTTTACCAAAATGGTGGGATAATCTTCAGTTGAATGCTGGTCACCCACTTTCTTCTTTGGGCTTGTTTTGTCAGGAAAAATTAGATGGTGTTCTTTTGCTCCGATTTTGGGAATATCCTTTTTGGGGAATGTGTAGAAGAAGGGATGCTGTGTTTTAGGAGCAGAAGTAACAGCAAATGGAGCTGTGTTCTGCAGTATGCCATATTATCATCCCTTTCTCCAGCAAATGGGTGTGACCACTTGGTTCTGCAGTGGCAGTAATTTTAAGGAGAAATTTTTTAAAAATCCAAACATGTTCTTTTCTTTAGGTTTTATTCCTTCATGTGCTTGTATACTGTTTTCTTGCATACTTAGCTGAAAATGTCTCCTGAGCTACTAAGTACCCTCAGCAGTAACTCATTGCCAACAAACCTGTCTTAACAACTTCTCTATTGAATTGATCTCTAAGTGCACACGTGTGGCTCTTCCTCCCCAAAGGTCAAAGTTACTCATGTTTGCAGCAGTCTCCAGGTCAGCATATTCACACAGTGAGGATATCCACACCCCAGATGTGATGAGAACCTGTAATCCAAGACCATGGAACCTTTAATTTGTGAAGCCTCTGGGCTGTCTTTCCCTGCACTGCAGTTCAGTCTCCTTACTGACCATCAGCAAAGATTGTTTTCCCTACTAGGAAAACGTCTGAGTGCTTCCACTGTGATTTGTGTCTTTCCAAGCCTGTTTACGGAAGCAATGCCAAAATATCCTATATGACAGAGGCCCTTAAAATCCTGCAGTTTTCCTTGGATATGTGGGTATTTGCATTCTCTTATGTTTAAGGCAGCTTTAGGGAGTTACAGTGCAGACTCAGATGTAACTAAGGTCAGAGGCAGCCCCATAAAGGTTCTAATTGCTCATTGTGACTCATTACGTCAAACATGCAAGCTGTAGGTTTTGAAACATGGTTTGTAACAAGCTGATCAGAGTGCAAGCAGAGAGAGACAGCAAACTCTGAGAAAACTGTTAGTGACTAAATTTTAGATTGGAAACTCTTTAGACTGGTGTGTATGGCATGCAAGGGCCTGACTGTGATTTGACCTTTCTTGCAAAGAAAATAGAACCAAGCAGTGCTGCTGGATGGATGGAGTGTAGAGAGCTGGGATCAAGGTACAGTGAGTCATTCTGATGACCATTTCTCAGAAACAGCACTGGTCTACTCACTTTCTGACAGGAGAAAAGCTTTATGGCACCCTACAATAATTTCCTT
Organism: Pardalotus punctatus; assembly: GCA_013400915.1. Lineage (NCBI taxonomy): Eukaryota > Metazoa > Chordata > Aves > Passeriformes > Pardalotidae > Pardalotus > Pardalotus punctatus. The sequence goes on from VZTX01023806.1 coordinate 93,847, forward strand.
GGATTTCCTGTTTTCAGGCTCCTTTTATGAACCCAAGATGACATTAGCTACAGTTGAAAAATTATAAACAAAAACAAACCTACGACTTCTTCCTATGACACATGGGATTAGAGGGGTTTCATACATAATACAGGAATCCTCTTTTGAAATCTCTCTTAGAGCCTTAACAGTAAGTTAATGTTTGTTTCTTTGTTAAGTGTTGGATGATGTACAGCTTGTCTCTTGGCAGCGTCAGTGCTAGCCAATCTATCAGCCGGGGTAGCTGATGCTTGTGTCCTCTATCTACAAAAAAACCAACACAAAATAAACTCATGCAGGGGTAAAGCCAGCCCCAGAACATGTGGACATCCAGGGACTGCCCAATTTTCTAAAACTTCTTTCATTCATCTTTTGTTGGTGTTTTTTCTTCAGTTTTCAAAACATTTATGTCACTATGGTCCAAGCCGCCTGATTTGTAATTCTACAGCCTGCAATGTGCTTCATGTGCCTCAGCCACATCAGCAGAGCTCCAATTTCTGAAAGACAAATAAAAAAATACTATTCCTTCTTTCTTGCAGCTCCAAAGTTCCCTGTCTTTGGTGCTGTGGTTTGGATTAGTGTTTCAAGAGGCAATGCTGTTGCTATCTCCTTTCGCTCCCATAAAGGTGGAGCTCCCTCCCTGTCAGCAGGGAACACTGTCAAAGAGAAATACCAATATTTGTCTAGCGTGGTTTCTTCTAAAATGGTACCAAAGTGGGTTCTCAGAGGAGCTGGGATGATGGATACTTTGCAGTGCTGTGTCCCTTGGGAGATGCAAACACCGGGTTTACCTAATGAGTGAGAGCAAAGCTCCCCAGGAGCAGTCAGAAGTGCAGATGCCCATTCAGCAGAGGCAGATTTGTTGTTCTGTGGCTGCTGAGGGTGGGAGATGCTCCTGCCACCTCTAACCTGAGACAGCCAGAGCTCTGGGCTCACTGGGCAAGGTGGGACTGCAGGAATTGGGACTGCAATCCGCATTCCCCAGAACTCAGTTATGCTGTGTCATTACTGAGCTGTGCTGTGTTCATAAAGGCTTTTTAGTTTTATAGAATAAGAAGAAAAAGGAACACAAATTATTTAGTAGGCTTTTCCAATTCTTCTTGAGTCTGAGCAGGAGTAGCTTTCTGAAATGGTCTTGGAGCAGCTGCACTGTTTAATCTCAGCAGTATTTTTCCTTCAGCTTTAGACCCTGAAATCATTAATTTAAGTGCAGAGGATCATAAAATCTATTCCCTGCTCAACATTCTGTATCTTATGTTAATTTCAGAAGCTTTTATAGAATTTTATTTTTTATGGTTCTTTCCACCTTAGCTGAAGCACTGTAAGGAATTTATTCAAACAGCTTGTAGCTGTATATGTATATGTGTATATATCAATGTATAGGTGTATATACATGCATGTGTGTGCAATACTTTGGCATATTATTGCCTCAATAACATGGTTCAACAAGCAGCATTTATTACAATGACAAAAAGTGTCTGTAGTCCCATAGGCATCTTTAGAGACAGAAAAGGTATGAGGCTCCTACACCCAGCCAGATGGAAGGTGTTCTTTGTTGAAATATTGTCTGTTCTGTGCAGTATTAGATACTTTTAAAATAGTAATTAAAAATAAAAAAAAAGTTGTTCTAGAATTTCCCCAAGTATTTGCTTTCATAGACGTTTTGGGCTGCATTAGTAGAGGTATTTCGGTGAGATTCACGGGGTGGAAGGCTCTGCTGGCCAGGCAGGCGTGCCCAGCGCTGTGGCTGTGCAGCACGGAGCCAGACAGAGTTGGCAGCAGCGCCGGTCCCTGGAGGGCACTGACAGCGTTTGCTGTGAAATTGCTGGGCATGGAACCAGCTTTAGCCTTCCACATCAGTGTTCTGCCCAAAGGGGACCTGCAGCTGTTAGAGGAGAGCGTGGCTCCTCCACATCCCCGTGTCCCATCTCAGCTGTGGCTGCTCAGAGCGGTTTTAGGGCAGAGCTCCCATGATCCGAGTGGGGCTGGCCCTCCAGCCACCTTGACAGAGCCGTGTGGCAGCACAAAGGTGCAGGGCAGTTGGGAAGCCCACCTGGACTTCCCTTCACAGAGTCATTTTGCATTTCTTCTGGGTTTTACAGATGTGTAGAACCACTCACTCTGCAAACGTGCGCATGGAGATCAATGGTTTGGGTGTGTGTGGCTGTGATTTGTGCACCAGCATCCGTTCAGGTCTCAGCTGCAGGGGAAGGGGCATGGAGTCAGTCCCTTCTAGGTGTGGAGAAATGGCTCGAGGAGCAAGGTGGCCATGGAATGCTAGAGTCTGTGTCTCTGCAGAGTTTGCCCCTGCAGAGCACAGAGAAGGCATTGTGCGAGCAGAAGGCAGAATTTTGAAGATAACTGCAAGGACGATGTCCTTGGTGGCCCGGAGAGTACCGAGGCCTATGAAAGAAGGATTGTAGTCAAGAGAGTAGAGAAAAAACTAGATTGTAGGGACCACAAGCGGGTGGGAACAGGTTGATGTGACTGTACAACTAACCAATAATAGAATGACAAGTAGTCTTACTAACCAATGATTTTATGACATGTAACATTGCTAGGTGCTGCAAAAATGTACTTAAGGCTGTGAACCTGATTAATAAACGGATTGAAGGATTGAAGCTTGCTATTGATGATATTGGTCTTTGACTGCCTTCCTTCCCCTCGTCGTTGCGGAAGAGTTACGGTCCTTTCTCCTAAACGAGTATTCTCCTAAACGAGTATTCTCCTAAACGAGTATTCTCCTAAACGAGTTTGCTCCTAAACGAGTTTGCTCCTAAACGAGTTTCTCCTAAACGAGTTTTCCCGCAACATTGGTGACAGTGTGGATTTTTTACAATAAGTGTCGCGGTTCTGCGACATCTAGGAGCACCCAGGCCATCATGGAGCTTTCCCGTGCTCCAGCCCACAGCTGGACTCCTGGTTGTTAGCACTCGGTGTTGGCAGAGCTGGGAGCACAGTGCTGCATGCTGTTGTTGCCTTTTCTGAGCTCAAGGCAAGGGAAATCCTCAGTGTGCTGCTGTGTCTCCATCTGGGACAACGACGGACAAATGCGGCGCTGTGGGTGTGTTCAAAAGCTTTACTACTGGATCAGATAACTGCAGAATGACACTTTTTCTTTTTTTAGGTATTCCTTCTACTAAGCACTGGGGGATACTGCAGGCATTGGGAAAGCATTGTCTGAGGGAAACCAGCAGTGTTTTAAAGCACAAACATGTGCCTGCTACTGTCAGATAGAGTTTCTCAGTCGTTTAAAATATCACGTTAATGTAAACATGCAGATGAAATGGCAGTGGCTTTTTTTTGATCTGCAAGCTTCTAGTGAGTTGTTAATTACCTGGAGCTGAATGAAAGATATTTGAATAGGCAGCTGTCAAATGATGGAATTATTTTTTTTTGTAATCCTGCCATTTCATACTGCTGTATAATATGAAAATGTCATATGTGCAATTCAGCTGGACAGAGGAACAGGGCAGTTGCAATTCGGAGCTGAAAAGAAAAACAGTGACCTGACTCTTGTGCTGGGTATCCTTTCAGATATGACAGGAATGCCTAGGATGTTTTAATTTGTATTTGTCTCTGATTTTATTTCTTCACAGCAAACTTTTAATAACTTTGTAGTTTAACCTTGTAGGGACTTAGTCTCCTTTTGCTGTCATCTAGTTTTCATGTACTTCTCTCCCACTCAGCTTGCCACGCAGCACTTGTGTAGTGATTACCTAATGCTGCAGATTCCCTCCTACTTAGGTGGAGATCCCTACCATCTCTGCAATACTGCTGTCCTTGTTCCACACTGGGGCTAAAAGCCCCAAGGATGAGAGATGGTGACCCCTGGGTACTGACTCCAAAAGCCTGCTTGCTTGTCCTAAATCAGGCTCTACTGTAACGGGAAGTGCCTTTGTTTGGATATGCTTAATTGCAGCCTGCATTTCACAGGGATATGTGCAATTCTGACAGAATGACTAAAAGCCTCTAGCATTAGTCAGCCTGCTCTGTGAATCACTGATCACCAATACTCAGCCTACTTATTCCCCAGCAACAGAAAAGGGAATCCCAAAGAAGGCTCAGTTTGACATACCACCAGTCTCAGGTGGGCTCCTGTTATTTTCCCCCCATCTCTCTCCAGTTTTGCGTGCAGCAGTGTTTCCTCTCCCAGGCAGAAGAGGGCTGGCTGCAGCTCGTTCTGATGGGTGGCAATGTTGGCCCATGGGTGCTGCAGGGAGCTGAGGGCTGGGGAGTGCCTGTGGAGCCTCTCCCCTCCTGCTTTGCACAGGGGTCAGGCCCTGCCAAGGCAAGGGCAGCAATTTTCAGAATCTAACCAAAATTTACTGCCACTTGTACCATCAGAGCGACTGCAGGCCATGTGAGGCTGAGGAGAAAAGCCCTGTGGCCAGCAGGCTGAGAGTGGGAGGTGTCCCCAGGGGGCAGGCAGTGAGCTGGGGGCTGCAGGGTGCACTGTGACAGCAGAAAACAGCAGTGCTTCGTCACTCACACTAACCATTGTCTCTCTTGTTCTCTTGTCTTCCCCAGGAACGAGTGGAATATCTCTTTCTCATAATTTTTACAGTGGAAGCATTTTTAAAAGTAATAGCATACGGACTTCTCTTTCACCCCAACGCTTACCTCCGCAATGGCTGGAATTTACTAGATTTTATAATTGTGGTAGTAGGGTGAGTACCAACAGTTTGTGTTTCAAGGCACTGACCACATGGGGATCCTGGCAACCTTTGGGGGCAGGAGGGTGGGTGAATGCTTAGGGCATCACACATGGGTGATGTGAGACATTGCTGTCCGTTGTCTTCCTCCAGCAAACACCGTTTTAATGGATTGCAAGACAGGGAAATGAAACAGCTTTTTGGAACGGGGATAAAAAGAAGCAGCAATGAAAGGCTGTTGGATAAGGTCAATTGCCCAAATATACTTAACTGCAAGAAAATGCATTTGTTTTTTAAATCTGTATGAATAGTAAAAAAATAACATCTAGGTAATCCCTTAATTAAGATTAAAAGTTTGATGACAGATAAATTCTGCCATCTTGTGAAATTTTACTGATGTTTCTCATCCTGAAAGGTGGAAGAAAAATTTAATTCCCAGGTTTTTCTACTTACAAACAAAAATAAGTTTCTCCATTCAATTGCACTGCTCAGCTGGGTAATTTCAACACTTTTAATTTTGACCGTTTTAATGTTTTAACCTTTTTAACGACTAGTTTTACTATTGTAGATCAAATTGCCACATTGAGCTGCAACCTTTGTAATTCCCTTATTCTCTCCATGTTTTTCAAGTTTGGCATTTAATTTATTTGAATAAAACCAAAGTAATACACCTTCTGCTATTTCTACCTAAGGGTAAGAGGTAAGGGATTGGAATTGTGATTGTTGAAGGGAAGAGGTGAAGGATAAACTGCCACTGAAGACAAAGCGAACAAGTGTTTCTTTGCCTGAATAATTGTCCCATCCTCCCACCTCTCCATTGTTAGAGAGTTTCATCGCCCACAAAAACTTGTATTCTTTTCACCTCTTTACCAAGAAAAGCCTGCATCAGCTCCTAGGGAAATGTCAAGAGGGACACTCCTAGTCATCCAAACCCCCTCATGGCTTCTGCCCTAAACCAGTCTGCCTTCCTGACCATTTTTGTGGTGCCCCCAAAATATTTAATCAGCAAACTGCTGTGTGCTTCCCAATGCCTCCCACTTCCCGTCACCATGGATAGAAGTGGGTGGAAGGAGAATTCCCAGTGAGGGGGAGGGAGAACAGGCTGAAACCTATTCTTAGTCTCAAGGCCTCTCTGCCTCCTCGTGGACATAAAGCTTCTCCTTAGGCAATGGCCATCGTGCTTCTCCTTTGTTCCTACCTGCACACAGAGGATCCCACAGCCTGCCAGCAGCTGAAAATTGGAAAATCCCCAACCCCTCCCTGGTATTGAAGTCCAATTCCATAGTTGGTTCTGCCTTTGCATGCCCTCAGATATCTCACCTGTTTGGAAATTGCTGCCTAAGCTGAAGGAAGGTTGAAGAACTAAACTCCTGTGGATGTGATTATGGCCTTTTCATTTTTATGAGAAAGAGGCATTTTAAAGAGAGGACACATTGCCTCCTCTTTTTCCATTGGAATGTGAGAGAGCAAGGCTCCAGAAATCACAGAGCAGCATCACATCTAGTTTAAGTACAGTCCTTATCAATTTTCCTACTAGGGCAGTTAATCAGCAAGATGATATTCAGGCTGAAATTAATTCCCTTGCCAATGACAGAAGCTGCAGCTCTCAGCTCTTCTATCTGCTTTTGCCTCCAGCAGCTCTTAGTCACTAGATGGGGAACAAAAAATGTAACTGGGGAAAGATTACACGAGTATAATAAACATGGCCGAGACCCCAAGGTCTCTGTTAAATAGTAACAATCTCAAGTGACAGATTCCACTTCAAGGCCAGATGGGTTCCTTTGATGTTTATCTGTTTAAACTCACTCGTGCAGTACCACAGCCCGGGCTGGTGCGCTGCTTTTCCTCTCCACAGCCCCTCTGCAAAATCTACGTGGTGATACCATCTGTTCCTCTCCTGCCCTGTCTTCTCTTCCTAGGGGCTGTCTGAAATCCCTCAGTGACATTATGTTTAAACTTCAGTGTATTTGAACACTTCGCCAGGAAGGAAGCCCCATGGAAAAGGTTTAAAATAAATTTTGAAGAGAAAGTGGAAGGAGGAAGAAAGCAAGTGCTGATAACAATATTTCCTTGTGATGCTTTTTTCTGCCTATTGATGGAGCTGTTGGAGAAAGCTGAGTAATTTGACCAGAGCTGTAGGACTGGGCAGAGGGATTTATTTGGTGTGTGGGGCAAAGGACGAATGGACTGTGGTAATTGCCATTCGTGCTTGCTCTGCCTTATGAATCATCTTCATTTTCAATGCTGACTGTCCTTGCTACAAAACATAGGCTGGGTGGGAAGCACTTCTTCAAGTACTGTTGGAAGTTAAAGGAGCAAAACCAAGGACAGGTTTTAGATCTTTTAAATCCACCCCTACCCAGTTCACCAAATATAACTTCAACAGATACTAGCACTTTGGGCTTCCTTGACCTTAAAATGAACGAGTCAGTAGAGTAAGAGGAAAATGGACGTGTGTAGGACCAGGCATAAATTTTAGAGGAGAGTCACAGTTCCTGTAAAAAAATTTTATAACAATGTGCCTGTATACCTTCCCCTGCCTTCTGAAGGTAGGTCTGCTGGTATCCAAAGGGATTTCAGAGTCAGTGAGTCTAACAAGGCCATGGGAATATGCAACAGCAGCAGAGGGGAGCCCTGAACACAACTGCTGCATTTTCTGGTGAAAGGATGCACTTTAGACCTGTAGGCTTGTAGCAGTTTATCATTCTTGAAGTGTGGGAGACGTGCTTATTCATCAGCTACGTCTTTTAAAGCTTGATTGTAGCTTCTCTTCAGACAGCCTCTGCCCCTGCTGTAGCAGCGCTGCTCTGAGCAATGTCTGTGTGAGGTGTCCATCACAGCCTCCACCAGCATCGCTGGTTAAAAGTACTGACCAGACCCTAAGCTGCTTAATGAGGCCCCACCCACAAACACTAATGGTTATGCAAATGGTCTCCCACTTCCTTCATTTCTGCTGTTCCTCTTTAGGAATGCACTAAAACTTTCAGATATCACAGTGATGTCCTTTAATGTTAGGCTGTTGGAGGAAGTTTCTCTTGAGAGAAGACCAGCTTGACAAGACTTGTGATAGGAGAATCTCTGTCTTTCCTGGCGGTGCTGTGGTTGGTCTGCCAAGCACAGTCATTCTTCAAGGACCTGTAACTTCTGCCAGAAATAAAAAGGTGGTGTAATTTGAAAGGCAGTATTGCAGTCTTCCTTGGGAAGGTAAGCAGTGAAGATATTTGGACAAGATCTGAAGTCAGAGCAGACTGGAAAATGTGGTCACAGTTTATGTCTTTCTGAAGACCTGTGGGGAGTTTCTAGAGGGCAGATCCAAATACTTTCACACTCACAAATCACAGGTGAACTGTAAAACACTGTGAACAAAACCCCTGTATTTTACTTTTTTATATATATACCTAAGAGGATTTTTTAAGTTGTGTTTTTCTGCTGATTTTTGGCCTTAGAAATACCAAGCCCCCTGTTTTCTTTTTGTATTTTGGAGGCCCTTGACAAGTTCTTTTTTTATGCTGTAAAAATCACTGTGTACTCCCCACAGCGGAAGAGATGAAGAGCAGGTTACAGCCTTATCATGCTGCTGTTGGGGTCATCTAACAAAGTGAAAACCCTTTTGATATTTCAAATGTCAAAAGGGAAATAGAAAAATAGCAGAAAGAAAAACAGTGAAGCTAGCTTCATACTTCACAGGTAAATGTAAAAAATCCCAAACAAACCATGGAGTATGTCCATACATGTGGGTGACAAAAATTTGGTTTTCTGCTTTTGTAGTTCTTGTCTGTCAGATGAATTTAGTTGGGGTGTAGTCATGTCACCAGTGAAGCTCAGAAATCCAGGTGATTTTAATTGTGCTTCATCACTGGAAAGTACAATATCAAAATGAAAATGGGTCACGAATTGAGGCTGATGGAAAGTAGTTAGGTGGAAGGAAATAAGGTTGATATCTGGGTTTTGGGGGGGTTTCATGGTGACATTTTCAGAGGCCACATGAGATTAGCCCTCTTGCATTTTTTCCACCATCCAAACTTTGATTTTTCTGTCAGCATGGTGTTCTCTCACCCGATGCTTGGAGCATGCTAACTCTCCTATTGACCGGAGAAAGAAAGAGCTGCACCTCGTTCCACCGTACCTACTGAAAGCTTTTCCCAGACGTTTTCATCAAAGAGCAGAATTTCCCATTTAAATATAAGATAGAAGGGCTCTGGCCCCATCCTTTGTATCAGTAGTTTAACACCCATCTGGCTGTTTTAGTTTCAGGAAACAATTAGCTGAAAAAACTAAGCCTTAGGTAGCTGTACATCATGGATGTCTGCCCATGCCCTGACTGAGGGAGGTGGTGAGGACAAAGAAGATTTGACAAGATGAACTATGAATTTGAAGAGTGGAGTAGACATTCAGTAGGCTACATTGGGTGCAGTCTAGACCCCAAAACAAAAGGCAAAGAGAGTGAAGTAAATGAGAGAAATACGAAGTTGTAATGCATTGGTAAAAAGCAGGATTAGTACAGGCGAGATATTAAGCATGGAGTAAATGCATTAAGGAAGGATTAGCAGGAGTAATGCAATTCAAGTTTACATTTAGGTTTTCAAATGAGGAGCAGCAGGAATTATTGCAAATTATTTCTGAAGTGCAGTGGGCAGATGACTGTGGGAACCTCAAAAGAGCACGTTTAGCAGGGCAGAGCTGGAGCACATGAAATGGCCAGCCGGCCTGCGGTGGAGCTGCACTGCTCTGGAAGGCAGGCTCTATCTCAGAGGAGTCAGCTGTCCTCCTGCTTGTGTTTCTGCTCCTCCTGAACTAACTCAGGACATTGCTCAGGCAGCAGAATTCTAGAGCAGTCTGTGGTTTGCTCACTGCACGAGTGGCAGCAGGGGTATCCATGGTGCACAGCACCAAGAGCTGCTCTTTGGTAAAACACGGGGCCGCTGAAAATGGGGACCGGGAAAATGGACCCTCACTTTTGTACAAATGCTGACTCAGAATTCCCTGAGACTTCTAGTCTTGGAGATGAAAAACAGCATTAGAAGCCTTTTTGCAGTAAATTCTTTTTCCTTCAGAGGATCCTGGGAGACTGGGACTGTTGTATAGGTATGTCACTCATCACCTATTATGGCAAATCTGTGGACTAGGAAGATAGAAATGTTTGAATGTGAAACAGAGCGCATTGCTAGAGCTTAATCAGTCACTTACTGAAAATACATTAGGCCAAATTTGACCTACGGTGTTTCTATTATGAAGACCAGCAGATAATTGCAGCTGTATAATTTGTGTACACAGTGCAAGAAATACATACATTCCAATAATTCATGTTCTTTGCATCAGCCCTTGTTTGTCTCTCTCTGTGATATCTGTAGTCAATGCAGTATTTCTCACAGGCTCTGTTTTTGTCTTCTCTGCATCCTGCTTCTCAGTCTGCAACACCTACAAACTCAGCATCCAACCTCCCCACACACAGTTTTTCCCACGCTCATTACCTAGTTGTTAAATCTCTCTGTGGTGCTTGAAGTTGAGGCTTTGAATAGATCCAGTTAGGAGTTCCTCAGTCACAGCTGACAAGTTTTATAAGACTCTTCATATGAATTTTAAAAAAACAACAACCACCCAAACCTGCTTAAGAAAGGAATTTCACATTTGCAGTCCCCTAATCCACATTTTTGTGTGGATTTAGTGCTGAGGGAATGTGTTGATTTAGATGCTTTGGTAAGGGAATCTTCCTTTTCCTATCCAGGGCAGGTTCCCTGTGTTTGTGGCCCCATCTGTGGGATTTAGCTGCAGGCATTGCAGCTCCTTGTCGAGGAGCCAGCTCAACCTCTGCTCGATCCACGGTCCGGGGGCTCTCTGTGGGATATCCCAGTCAGGATATGGATGAGATCCCGACAGAGGCACCACAGGCGGCCAAGGCTGCAAGAGAAACCAGTGCTGGATCCAGGCCACTCCCTCTGGAGTGGTTCTTGCATCCCAGGAAGCTTTTTTTGGGTGGTCTCTGGTACCTCCATGGCACCCTGCAGCCAAGGGGTCTCTGCCACTCCCAGGCTGGCCTCTCATACTGAGAGCCAGACATCCATTTAGGCTGGAACAGCTTTTAACCTCTGCTGGATTTGGCTGGGTTCAGGCTGAGGATTTCAAGGCTGAAAGCAATATCATTAGCAAATTCATGAGGAATCCGTCCTCCCCCAAATGTACTAATGTTTTACCAGAAAAATGGAAGCTGCTTCCTGAAAGCTAATTTATTAAATCAAGTTCTTATTAACAGATAGGGTGAGCCTTCAGGTTTTTTACAGAAGAACATTGTCTTTTTCTTCCTTGCTCTGCCTTTTTAAATGCATTCTGAGTGAGATGACATCTCCTTAAAGCAACAACTCCTACTAGCCAAGATAAAACATTAAGGCTGGTGTGATAAAACATTCTAATAATAACTCCTACAGTTTTGCACTTTCCTTAGCCAGTGCATCAGGGGATTTACAAATGGATCTACAAGCACACAGTGTGAGGATACTCCCTTAACTTGCCCCTTGAAGGGTCCTCGAGTTTTACACCAAGTTCTACCTGCAGTGACATTGGTGAATCTTAATTCCTTGTAAAATGGGTGACAGATAACTAATGACTGGCTTAATTAGGGGTGATGATTTTCTCCACCAAGGTGGATTGTTGGCTAATAAAGGCAGCAAAGCGTTGGTAGCCTGTGTCTGGCTGCAAGGAGCCATGGAAGAGCGTGAAGGAGAAGCATTGTCGTGTTTATGTCTGCTCCAGAAACAAGTGTTTCGCAAATGGTGTAGACATCCCCAATAGGCTGTTGCATATGGGAAGAGTCTGTCTCTCCTCCACCATATGGGAATGTCAGGAGAGAGGTGTGACACTCTTCACAGGTCTGTGAGATACTTTGGGTGATATGATGGTGATGATCTCTGTTCCTATTTAGCCCAAGCCTTGCTGTCTGCCTACAGATTGTTTCCTCTTTCTTTTTGCAGGCTTTTTAGTGCAATTTTAGAACAAGCAACCAAAGCAGATGGGGGGAATTCAATAGGAGGAAAAGGTGCCGGATTCGATGTTAAAGCACTGCGGGCTTTCCGAGTATTACGTCCCCTACGGCTGGTGTCTGGAGTTCCCAGTAAGTAATGCCATTGTTTTTCTAGGTGTGTCTGTGGTGTGGCATGGGGCGGGGGGAATTTGTGTAACGATTTTGAAGGCAGACTGTGATACAGGTTATTTTTGGTGTGTGAGGGAAGACTTTTTTCAAATGTATGTATCCATGATAAACATGATATTAATCAAAGGATGACCAAAGCAGAGCTGATGCGGAATAGATCTCATGGTATGTCAGTCTGATTGTGCAGCCTTTGTGAAAAATGAAAGGGGAAGACCCAGGATTTTTGTGATTTCAAGCAAAAAATCCTTTAAATAATAGTAAATTCATAGTGCATTCTTGGTATTACGAATTCTTGACTTTGATGGAAAAGATGCATGGTCATGTGTGCTGATTTTGGAGGGAGAGGAACTTTTTCATTAAAATTACATTTTCTTCTTCGCATGTGATGTTCAGATCAAGAGCACTGGGAACAATTTAGAAGCAAGAGAATACAGGGCAATGACATACTCATGTTCTCTGTTAGTCTGATTTGCTTAAATTATTTGTAATGCCTCTGAGAAAGTCCTCAAGCAGCCTTTGATAGTCTTTCATCCATTTTCTTGTATACAATGAAGGTATGAGTTACTAAGTTTGGTAATTCCATTGTGGAGGTGGAATACGGACATGACAATGTGGGAAGATTATATCATTTGGCTTGAGAGTTTGTTGTAGATGGGACCTGTTTACCTTCTGGAGAGAGAGTTGCTTGAAAACTGTCATTGCTTTCCATGTTCATAGCAGAGAGATATGTAGTGAGCAGAAAAGGAGTTAATCTTCTCCAGAATAGCTGTATGGAGCACTTTGTTTTCATTTGAGGATCTTGCTAGTCTGGCATCTTAAAGTACTTCTAACCTTAGTCATTGAGAAACCTTGAGTTGAGTTGGAGAAAGTCTGTGATATCAGGAGTTCTGACACAGACTGAGCTCAGCTTGGTGCTCTTGGAGGACACGAGGGAACCAAGGCTGACCCAGCTCACATCCACGTATGATCTCAGTCATAGGCTATGTGACAGTCCATTTCTGAGTTTTTTCATCAAGAGAAGTATTTAATTTGTACCAGAACAGACACAGGGAGCCTGGAGCAGACTAACAAACATTTGGCCTGGACAACAAAAGGGTAGTGCAGTGTGAAGCAAGCAAACCATTAACTGACAGATACACTCTATCAATCTTTATGGTTCTGACTAGGGATGTATTTGTTAAACTTGCCTTCCTGGGGGCTGGTGTGGCTTTAAAAAGCCTACTGAGATCTGTAGCTAATACAGTCTCAATCTTGACTGGGCATTTTTTAATTGTACAAATGCCTGTTGATTAGCCTAGAATAGATGTTATCGCATCCATATGTATTAGAATGTAACTTTTCTCATGAGGCCTTTTAGATAAGATTGCCTTAGCTAACCATAAATAGCACATTACAGGATTACATTCTTACATAAGTTTAGTGCAGAGGTTTAGAAGTCAAATCTCGGGTCCCATTCAAGTTCTGTCCCTGAGGCATCATAAACACCAGTGGGTGAGTTACCAACATTGCACTTGCAGTCTTTTGCCATCTATAAAAAAATGCTTTTTGCTTCCTTCTCCTTCCAAAGTGCAGAGGACTTTTCCCCTGTAAGGAAAAACCTGCACAGATTTGTCCTAAAATTGCATGAATGGAACGTATGCTGCAATTCCCTCTCACTTAACAGACTCTGTAAGTGCATGGATGCAGCATCTCTTTACAAAAGGGGATCCTCTGGGTCACTGGCTGCCGCCTTCTGCATGGAAATTCCGACATCTGTTGCTTGGCTTGAGGTCCAGATCTGACTACCACTGTCTGGAAAAAAGTGTGCAAAGCACAATGATACTGATAAAGCAAACTTGGGAAACACATGGGGAATTTTTGCATGCAAATCTTAAACTCATTAGGATTGGTCTTAGGAAATCGGTTGTCTGAGGTGGAGAGATTGGCTTGCAGTACGGAATAATTTTTTCTGAGTCACAAGGAAGTTACGTGGGTTTTTTTCTCTCTGGCTCAATCCACAGGAAATAATCCAGTTTGAGAGGGACATGTTTTGTATTCAGGTTCGTGCATTTAAAGACATGTCTCAGCATATAGAGAGTTTCCACGTAAGTTTGATTTGAGATAGGGGAAAGACATCTTAATTGCCCTCTGAAGTAAATCACCGGTGTCTGCATTTTGCAGATCAAGAGCTGGAAACAAAAGTTCCAAGATTTAACACTTCCAGAAGAGGGTTCTAATTATTTATGTCTCATGTTGGCACCCAGTGCTAGACATTAGGTCGACACACCTATCCAACAGCTTCAGATAGATGGAGAGAGGATGTTAAGAGCTCACAGTCCCTTTTCACCAAGTCCTGTGCAGGCTTAATTCCCAGGACTTGGCTGTGTCTTGCCAGTAAATGTCTCAACCAAGAAATAGGGGACTGTCCAGTGGGATAAGTGGTTCAGCTGCAAGCAAAGCTTCTTCACCCATGGGCAGACAAGCAAAAAGGTACTTTTGACAATCTTTGTTAGGATGAAACTGTTCGAGGCCCCAAATTACATTAGTGCTTCCTAAAATCAAAAGGGTTTGAGGTCATGAATTCAGCAAAGCCTGAAGACTACATCTGGATGAAGGTTGTGGGCACATCAATATTTCATAAACTTTAAGAGAACAGATGATACTTTTATGCTCTGTGGTTATATGGACATTCACAGGACCACTTGTCATAAGGAAGAAAATAGACATTTTGTTTAAAAGATGAGACTGACTTTTTTTATCCATGTCACAAAAAACAGCTCTACCATCATGGGAGAAGCCTTCAAAGGCGCTGAATTAATGTCTTTGGGCTCTCAGTACAACTTGAAAAAAGTGTTAAGTATTTATGCATTTTCAGGCAATTAAGTAGGGATTGATTTGGTTTGGTTTGAGGGGTTTTTGCATGTTAGATTTTTCTTAAAGTAGTTTGAGTTCTTTTGTGGATTTTTTTTTTTTTTTGAGTGAGTGAGAAGCACAGTTTTTATTGTGACTGTATGAGGCGTATGGCAGAGCAGTAGACTGGATCTTCCCACGGCTCTCATCCCAGTGCTGGCAGTTACTTTGTGTACAAAAAGTACTTCTGCTGGTATTAATGTGTAGATTAATGGTGATTATTTTGAAAAGCACATGGATGATTTAGGTTTCATTGTAGTAAGTCACTTTTGAAAATTAGACACAAGCACTTAATATCATTGATGCACAGGCCAGATTTCACTGTTCAGCTGTTCTGTTACTGTCACATTAACACAGTTCTTGCAGAGCTTTGTTTCAGTTGCTGGAAGAACTTTACTGCTGGAGTACCAAAGTAGTCTCCTTGTAAGAAAAACTTCACACCTGCATTAAAGCACCTGTCTTAATGTGTGGCATTAAGATCAATATATTGGTTTGAGAAAGGAGAGAGAAGGAAAACAATTCCCTTGATGGGCATAAGTAGACAAGTGCAAAATCAGCATGTCTACCAAAACTTAATCACTTTAGTGTCTTGGAACCTTACCCAATATCTCCTTTGGCAGGAGTGTAAAGCATTGTAAAGCTTTCTAGGGACAGAATCAAGTCAGCCCTTTTGTGCTGAGAGTTTTCTGTTGATTACTGTTCTCTCTCAGTTTTATGTTATTACATATTTTAAAACTTGTTTTAAACATTTTGTGCTTGAGGAGGGCAAAAAGAAGCATCCAATTGGGCAATGAAGAAACATGATCCAATTAAAAACAAAAATCACTCCTGACTATTGGAAAGGGCAATGAGTTACTCCTACGCATGCTAGCTCATGCCCTTTTAACTTATTAAATTCCATTTCTATCACCTTTGTTCATGCTGCTCAGTTATACCACTTCATACATTCTGTTCATTCTCTTTATGTTGCACTTCATCTTAATGTAACTGCATTTTTGGCACTGGTTATTGTCTATTTGATATTTGCTAGACTTAATTGATAAGCTCCTCTAGACAATTTGGAAGTCATGTAATCTGAGTAGCTGCTGTGCTCCATATTTGTGTTTTCAATGAGATTCTCTGCTGACAGCACAGATTTATGTGGGCAGAAGACCCTGCTACCCTTAATGAAGCTAGAGAGGAAACTTGACTATTCCACTAGAGCTGAAACTTGCTATAATTTCTCTTTTATTTTTTTGTTTAAAAAACACAAAAGGAGAAGTGGCCTGATCAGAGCTCCCCAAGTGTGAAAGGTTTGTGTGTAGGAACTAAATACAGTAAGCTTATAAGGAGGAGACAAAATACTTGGCAGTTTACTGCCCCCAAACCTAGGAGATAAAGGTCCTTGACAACACAGAGAACTACTTCAAATACATTTAGGCAAAAATTGTCTTCCAAATATTAGTTCTGCCTTAAATGTTACTGCTGTTACATTGAATAGTGTCAGCTTTTGCCAAGCCCGGTTCCTTTCTCTCCTCTTGAGGTCCAGAAGCTGTAGCAAATGTGCTCTCAGGCTGATTCCTGACATTCTTCATTCTTGGGCAGGACTGCTCAACCTTCTGTGCCATCTCTCCAGCACACACAGCACCGGCAGAGGACAAGTTGCACCTCCTTTCCCATGTCCTTGCCTAGCTGTTTTTAATCTCGAGTGGCCAATTTGTTTTGCTTTCATTACAAAGGGGGAGGGAGTGGATTAAAAAGGATAGAACAGTCTGAACCAAATGTCCTCATTAGGCTTGTTTCTTCATAGTTAACTGAAAACTCTACACATGCTTGTAAGTCCTTTATTTGCTTAGGTCACTGTTACTCAGGGGAGTAATTGGATTCCAGTATAGCATCTCTCTTAGGTAAAAATCATTCCTGTGAGTAGGGATTGCACAATCAGGACCTAAAGCATGCTTCCTTGAGAGGTACAGCCTGGAGAATGATGTAATTTATGGCAGAAGAAGTTAACTCTGTGTAGCAAAAAGGGGTTTATCTGGGTAAAGAAGATTACTCACAGAGGCATGTTGTTGCTGTAATAAAGATTTCTCTCATATTTAAGGAATGCCAGTGAAAACAGAGAAATATTTATTTGATCTTGTCTATGTAGCTCTTTTAAAAATAACACTAACTACGAATGTACCCAATAACTGTGTCAGCCTTTATCCTACCAGTTACTGTGCATGCTGGCATGATTATTCAGCATGTCTTCGCAACAGAAAGAATCCTAATATCATAATGTGGGACCACATCAGGGTGTAGGCAGTCCCTTCCAAATGAAGAAAACAAACCCCATGCTGACATCAAAGAGCAGACATGGAGATAGTAAAAGTAATCTAGTTTGGCTTAGTAAGAGATTTTCCAGAAGTGCTCTGGATGGATCAGACATTTCTAGCACCTTTTTTTCATTCTTCAACTAATGCCCAGAGTTCTCGCTCAGAATAGGTGTAGGGCACAGGTCTGAGAGAGAGCCCATCCCATTGAGATGTTTGTCCTGAAGCAACTGCAGCTCAAAGAATGCCATCTGCTGTCTCCTCAGAACAGTTTGCATTGTTAATGTACAGATTGTAGCTAACTGGTATCGGCAGGAACATGTTGGGTTCCCAGTTGCTCACTTGTCCTTGCTGCTGTCCCCGTGCTGGGGAAGGGAAGATATTGCTGTTCCACATCAGAGTAGTAGGGTATGATCTGTTTTGGTTTGTCCCTACATTCTCTCCCAGCTGACACCCCTGCTGTATCTGATGTCATCCCAAACTTCCAACCCGTGTTGTTGTGCACTTTGATTTCAATTGGCTGAATTTTGCATTGCTTGTTAATTTAAGATCTTATAAGCCATGATTTGAAGTCCTGTGTTCATTTTCTCTACAGTAACTGTGTGTCTGTTAATGTGCTGCTGACCTGGTGGGACTTTTTAACATTGTGTTTCTCATCCTCTCCCAAAGTTTGACTGACACCCACACTGGGTAGCAGTCATCTCAGAAGGGGGACACAAGAGAATTCACAGGTTTTATTCAGGACACAAGGTGGTGCATGGATGTTCCATGACTGGCATAATTCGAATTATTTCTGTTTGACCACGCCTTCCAAAAGCATTGTTGGATGCCTGTGGTCCTTGTTATGATTTTCACAACATATTATCAAAAAACCAGCAAAACACAGAGCAGTCAGATAGTGTTCTCAGCAAGTGAGTGCATTTTAAGTCTGCCAATAATGATTCTTTTTTCAGTGATGATCTGAATTTATAATACTATTGCATCTTGTACAAGTGCTATAGTAGGGGGAAAAAAACAAAGCATGAATTAAGTACAGGCAAAAGTGAGGAAATAATATTTTAAAATTTCCATGTCTACATAAATCTATGGGAGACCTTCCCTCTTCTCTTTAATGTAGATTTCTCCAAAATCAGGTACTGCCTTCTCAGTTATATCTGCTCGCTCTTACTGTGCTAGTTGAGAGCACAGGCATGTTGGTTGGTATGAACAGCTAATAAACTTTTCTGTGCCCAAGATGTTCCCTGATGGAACAAATAATTTGCTGTTCTGATCATGGGGAAGTATGGAAATGACAATCTACCTAACCTGCCTAGTCTCCCTTATAATTTTATCAAAGTTTTCTTTCTGCCAGGGAAAAGGGAAGGAGATCAGGCATCTTTTTTAATCTCCATTTTTTCCAGAAGCAAATCCAATTCCTGTTTAACACATGTAACAATAACCTATCCCATGTGTGTTTTGCCCTCTGTTGCAACTATCTTTTATGAGTTGTTTGAGTTGCTATGCCTCTTATTTTTTCACTTTTAGATTATCTTCTGCTGGTTTGCCCTGCCACATCAATCACAATTCAGAAAACATCTGCTAACCCTCTGCAAAGAATCTTTTTTCCAATTTCAGTAATACTAAAGCTGCTCAACAGTTTTATATCAGAAGCATTTTTTGACAGAATGTAGCTCACGGGATAAAAGAAATAGAAGAAATTATAAGAATTCTATTTTTGTCACTTCTTTCCATAGTCCTTACTAAATGTTGTTTTCTTTATCAGTGGAAAGAGCTATAGAAATTAAATTTCTTTACAGGATTACAAAACATCCTCTCTAAACTTTCTTCAAGCATCTCATCTTTCAACCACATACCATCCTTGCAGAGGGCTAAGGCAGTGGTGTGAGAACTGGGACATGTCCAATGCTGTGTATATCTTAGGAGTGTAATCTGTTGGGGGGGTTATTTTCTATTATTGCTCACACATTAAGCTAGGAGCCTGTCTGACATTTCTCTCTCATTTTGCATTGGTTGTTGGGTTTGGTGATTGGTTGGTTTTTTTTCCTGCAATAATTGTTGTTCAGCACATTTCTGCAATTGGCATTTTCTTGTAGGCTGTTGCTGTATGTACGTTGGTTTTTATTTGTATTGGAAATGACCAAAAGATAAACTTCCTGCTAGTCAGGTTTGATGTCTTGGTCAGAAGTCAAACCAATGCAGCTGAGTATCAATACACACAAGCTTTGAAAAAGGCCTGTTCTAAATCTAACAGTTCTGTTGTTTTATATAGCAAAGAATTTAGTGTTGAGTCTCACCCTTCCCCTCACAATATGGGTGAAATTTAAACTCAGCCTTTAGCCCACCTTTTCCTTTTCACATTCCAGTGCTGAGATTATTGCACTTTAAAGTTTTACTTTGGATGGAGTCAAATTCTTCCCAGATTCATATTTGTATATTTCTGTATCTGTGAAGAATTTAATTTAGCTGTTCAACTTGCAGCAGAAGAGCCTTATGATTCCCTCTTGACAGCTTATTAGATGTAAAAGGACATTAGAAATAAAATAAATAAATGTTTAATTCCAGTGCATTCTAGCAACACATACACAATCTGTACAAAAAGCCTTTGAACTGTGCAAGTTGTAAAGAGTTGCAAAGAAAGTAATGTACAATGTCATGTACAATTTTCTGTAGGCAGTTAGTTGCTGCTTTTCTCTCCATGCTCCTTTTCTGTATGCAGGTATCTGCTTGGGAGGGATGCTACACCATTTTTTGGGTTTTTTTTACATTTAATTTCTGACTATCTCACTGGATCTCATCCTCAGCTGAACTGAGCTAAAATCAAATGGCTAGAGAATAAGGCTGAACTTGCAGGAGCTACCTCATGTGTGGTAACTGGACAGATGGACAAGGTCTTTCAGTCATCAAGCAAGTGTCCAATAAGTGAAAACTTACATACTTCGAACAAAAGGCTACTACAAAAAGTTAAATTCCCCCAGGGGGAGAAAGGGGTGCTTCTGTGAGTGGCAATAGAGGTCTCTTCACGCAGAAAGACAGGAGCCCAAGCCATGTGTGCATTTTTCCAGCCGTGCTCCTCAGGCAGCCCAAAGCGGGGGCTGTGTGCCCACTACGCTCAGGACAAGCTGAATTGTCTAAGTTAGGTCACGGGGAAGCAAAGGAGATTCGAGCCAAATTGCTTCCCAAGAGGACAGGATCCAGAAGGAAGAGCTGGGTTTTGTTGTGGCTTTTGGTTTTGTTCTGCTGTTCCTTTCTCGCTCAAAGGATGAGGCAAGGGTGGGATTGCAAGACTTGGCAAGGAAAAACCAATTGTGTTCACGTACACATGCCCATTTGCATGGATCTCCTTGCGTGTGGGTACTTCTGTTTGAAAAATCAATGAAGACGTGATTTGAAAAGGCAGGAATGAGAACATCCTGAGCAGATGCCAAAACTTTCTTTTTTCTATTTTTTACAGCACATGGTTTTGAATTGAGTGCTTGTATATGTTGAAATGGCATTGCCTACTCCAAAATAGTCACCCTGCAGCTTGAAAATTTTCTTTCCTATTTCTTTTCACATCAGCTAGATTTTTGTCCTGTGTTGTGTCTTTTCTTACTATTCCAAGACCTTCCCTATTATTCTTGAAATAGAAATTACATCTGCAGCCCCAAGAATGCTGCACTCCACCCACAGAATTTACTTTATCTAGCAATCTGCCACTAATATTTTGAGAATCCAGCAAGACAGAAAAAGACTACCTCCCCAAATTGCTATTGTACAGTTGTCCTTAAATGAACTGTGTTGTGTGAGTTCCCTTTGCAACACTGGTGAAGAAAGTCCTCAATGTTTTTTCTCACAAATCATTGTAGTACTTATCTACAATATCTTGCCATGACTGTGGACCATTTTGTGCTAAAACTGTCTGTCATTTTCCAGGCTTCCTTTAAAATTGCTACAAAGCCTTTCATATTTATGAATATTTAATATTTTTCAATTTTCGTAGCCGATGTCTACATTTATTAAGTGATAAACATCCACTTCAGGGAATATTACTGGTTATATCTCTTGTACTTTGGAAATAGAGCTGTAGTGGCAGTCTTTTGGTGTATTGTCAGAAATAAATGTGATTTCTGGCTGGGGATGGTGCATCAGCTCTACCCTTCAGAGCAGTTCCCAGAAATGATCTGACTCAGGCCCTGCGCTGACTCACAAATCCTCCCCTGCTTCCTCCTTCCTTGCACAAAGTAGTAGTTTTCTTCTGAACTGTATTAGAAAAAAAGAATTGCTTCCCACACCCCTGGCACTGGCTTAAATATGAAAATGTATATTTTTGTGTGTATAGGGAGGCAGAGAAGGGGTGGTGCTCTCCTTTTCCTTTTATTCCCGCTCACTTCTGGGTCATTTTTATGAGAATGCGCCTGCTCATACTCCTGGTTGAAGGAAAACATGCCTTTTTCATGATTCAAGGGTATTGTTATTTTCTGGTTTAAATGGGAGGGGAAAACCTTTCTGATGCCATTTTATGGGTTTGAGTTGAGTGAAAATCCCCCATTTTCATCATCTGAAGGTTTTAATTGCAAGGGAATCGCTGTTTTCCCTTGGTTTTAAAGATTTGAGGAGAAAATCCCCTTTTCCCAGCATTTGAAGTATTTAAATAAAGGAGGAAAGGGTGGGAAGAGAGAAAAAGGGGATGAAAGGTGGGAGAAAAAAGGGCAGGAAATGTGAGGG
>VZTX01023808.1:5710-56530 GCA_013400915.1 Pardalotus punctatus
TTTTTTTTCTTATTTTTCCTTCCTCGAGTTTATTGAGGAAAACCCTGTCCCGTGGAGACGCTCCAAAGTACGTTCCTATATTTTGTCAATTTAACTTCTCAGGGTAGCTCAGGTGTTCTCTTCACCGACTTGTGCGTGCGAAAGGCAGAAAGTGTATTCCTGACAATTCAAGTCGCTCCACAGTTACTTAACGCTGCTCCCGAGTTGTCTTAGAAAGCACTTTTTTATTATTTTTTTTTTAATCAAGGTGTATAGCCTGTTATTAAATTCTTACAACCCCGTTGGCACCTGGTTTGGGAAGAGCTAACGGGGCCGCCGGCAGCCCCGCGGGAGGCACTGGCGGCGGTCCCGGGGCGCGGGGGGACGGAACGACGCAGTGAAATGCAGCGGAATGGACACAGAGGGCAAAGGTGTCCCCTCAAAGGAAAGGTGGCCAGCAAGGAAAACCCCTTCAGCCTGCAAATAAAGTGTTGAAATACTGTCGCCGCCTGGTTCTCTGCCTCCGATTGCAAGGAGCAGGCGGTTGGATTTTTAGCTACTCGGAGGAAGAAGTTTTAACAGTCAGAACTGCAGGGTTTTCCCCGTTTTCACTGCTGTCCGTTCTTACACAGCTCTCGAATTTTTTAACCCCTTAGTTGCCTTCTCTCCTCTACTCTACAGATGTTTGGGATTTTTGTTTTGTTTTGTTTTGGGGTGGGTTTTTGTTTGTTTTTCTGTTGTTTTTGTTTTTAGGTTTTTTCATGCTCAGACCTGAAGATCAGACATGGATGTCTGGCAACAGGTATGAGGATTTTCTTCCCCATTAATGCAATCGACCTGCTGTGAGGATGCTGCTTATCCTTGCAAATCTTGCCTATTTCAAAAACATTACTACCATACCTCACTCAATTGAGTTGAGTTGTCAGGTGAGTCCTGTGAACCTCCCTTTCATCAGGGTAAAGCAGGCAAGCAACAATTATTTGCCAGTAGCGATTTTTGGTTTCTCCAGTTAAATAAATAAATAACCTATAAAGTGGAATTGCTGAACAGCAAAGGGTGCTATATTTGTTGTGGAGTTTAGGTGGGCAATGCAAACAGGACGTCCCAAGAAGGAAATCCCTACCTGGTAATAAGCTGGTACCTGAAATGTCAGTAAGAGCCACCAACATCACTGTCTGCTGTGTTTGTTTGCTTTGCTTTGGATAGCCCAACCATTACCACACTAAGAATGGGGTTTAATTTGCTTATCCATATACATATGAAAGGACAAAGCCAAAGGGAGAAAGCACTTGCCAAATACAGTTTTCAATTGCTTACTGTGCTGAATGCGGCCCTACGGTGCTAACGCTGTCCAGCCACCTTCTGTGTGAGGACAAACACAGGTCTCATCTTTTAGAGGGGTGCAGAGCAGGCAGGACTCTTTCCCTCCAGAGCGCTGGTGTCACTCACACGTGCTGTAACACAGCCCTTGCTCAGCAGCCAGGCACTTTAACAGCCTCATGCAGCAAGCCCAAGATTTCTAGCAGACTTTTGTTTTAATGCCTGCTTTGACACTGGGTCATTTCTACTTTCAATTAGACTCAACAGCCTGTGGGAACAGAGACAGACTAAATTTATGTCCCATTTTGCCAAGCACAGAATTTTAAAAAGAATGAATGAATGAATGAATGAATGAATGAATTGAAAAGCGCATGCAAGAAGCATATCTTTATTAAAAAAGAGCTTTCAAAGCTCCATGAATTCTGAAAGACTTGGATCCTGAAAAAATTGCTCTCATCAGGGACATCCTTGAATAGGTAAGTGCAATATATTTGTTTTCTGTTCTGCATAATCCTTCTCCCTTCATGACACAGAAACCCAAAAATTCAGTCTGACCTGTTTCTGCTCATAAATGAGAAAAACTTAATTGATGTCAAAATCATGCTTTGGATCTTGTTTCTGTTCTGGAGAACTACTGTGCATCCAAACATGAGTTCAGTTACAAAACACAGTATGTAAGAGTTCATAACGTTTTATAGATATTAAATCACAACCTGGTTAGCATTCATGTCAGGCCCTGCTAATTTTCACTTGCTGTGACAGACATTAAGTTTTTTCTGACTGTATGAGTCAGGTAAGAAAGATGATGGACTTCTAAGATGCTAAGTTTCCACATCTGTATCCTCTAGTCTGTCATGAGGTAAATATTACATTGTATTCATCATCATCATGGTATATCAGAGAGGGAGTGTAAAAAAAATCTATTACACATACATCCAAATTGAAATATAGATATGCAGAACAAAAGATCTTCCTCCTCTTGTCTCAGTATTTTTTGATCTTAAATGTACAGTAGGCAATGAATCCCTGTTGTCAGTAATACTACATAAAATGATTGTGGACAATAGGAGAAGCCATGCTGCTTCTAGAGATAATACACATTTTACAGGTTAGACTACTTACTTTCAATATCTTTTAATCAAAACTTAATAAAAGATGAAAGCCATGAAAAAACATGGTTAATAGTCTTAATAAGCCTTTTCATCTGGTAAGATTTATCTATTTTGTTTTGAATTTGTAATTTGGTAGCAGAAAGACATGTTTATTTCATGTTGTAATCGCTGACCTGCTATCAAAATGCTCATGGGAGAATTAACAGAAGTTTAAAAAAGACCCAAACCCTCAAGAAAGTATGCACATTGCCACTTCTTTTTATTTAAAAGAGCAAGAGAGAGATTCAACTAAATATGAATTCAGCTAAATATGAATGAAAAGAATTCCAGCCTTCTGTAAAATAGTTGGTGAATCATACTTACTGGTTGTGGACCGAACATACATCTTACCTGATGTAATATATTTAAAATTGTATATGTCGATTTTGCCATTTGGTAGCAGAGGAAAATGCACTTCTGGTGTCAGGCTTAATTCAAGAAAGTTCTGTTGCAAATACTTTATATAATTTATTGTGTTTCTTCAGGCACAGAAGAGATCAGAAGGGAATAGCTACATCTACTAGATACATTTTTGGCACATAATTTAGCCACACCTCCCCTGTTAGCAGCAGTCATCATGATCTCACTAAACTTGGTATCCTTCCCTTATGTTTTCTTTGTCAGCTGTCATTTCTAGCCCAACTGCAATAACTTCTCTGATAAAATCTGTGTTTTGTCTGTGCTGGACAAATTTTCATTCTCATGAAACACTGTTTTTACTGGGGCTTTTCCTGGGTGAATGCTGAGCTGAAGAATCAATAACACATCATGATAATTCATCACTTCATGATAATGTGCTTGAGGACACAAGCACATGAGAGAAGGGAGGATCTTAGTTATGGGCAGATTTCAAGGCTCACCTTACTGTGGTCTTCCCCTGATGGCATGGGTTTCTCTAGGTCATTATTTCTGTTTCCTGGGGCATAGTCTACACTTTCAGAGAGTATAATACCAGCAGAGAAAGTAGGCAAAATTTTTTCCTTTCTAGGAAAAGCAAAAAAAAAGAAAGAAAGAAAAAAGCTGCCAAACTCAGCAAGCACTTTCCTTTCCGGGTCCCTGTGTGCCTAGGTATGGATGTCCCTACATGCTCTCAGGCTCTGTGGCCACTTTGGTGTCTTATCCTTCTTGGTCCCTTTTGAGCTTGACCCTGTTGATGCACTTTGAGGATTCCCTATGTACATTGTCAGGATTTAGCTCCCCACACAGTGGACAGGAAACTGCTTTTAATGAATGATGAGAGGAAGGTCAGAGCAATGTGCCTCCCTTTCCTGTGACTCACCACTGGCCTGGGACCCAACAAGGTAGGACTTCCAAGTAGTCAGAGCCCAAGCTGAGAAGTGAGCAGAATTTCAGTCACATTGCCCCCAGGTGCTGTCTAACTGTTAAATGCACACTGACAAAACTAAGCATTTGCTCCAGAGATCAAATGATGTGTGGTTTCTCTTGTATTTCTGCCAAACAACAAAGAGATCTGTATCTCAACAGAGATGTAAAGGCTGATGAAAGCTCCTTCTGAAATGGGAGCAGTAAGAAAAACTGCCGGCCTGGAGAGATACTCTAACATGTAACAAGACATGAGGTTAGCCTTCTGTTTAATTGGAATACAGTAATAAACTCCACTACCTAGCTGCTTGTTTTCTTAATTTTTGGTAAGCTAATTGTACCTCAAACCAGCCAACAGATACAAGAGTTCCTGTGAGGAGAGGTACAGAGGCAGACTGGTGGTTTGGTCACATGAGAATTGTTTCCATAAGGAATCACTTCAAACTACAGACAAATTTATTTTCATATGTGCACACTAGCAAACAATGTTTATACTATTTATACAGAATAATCTTTACATTTTTTGACTAATACAAGAATATGTCCCTAGTATGACTAGAGACTGCCTGTTTTCTTGAGGTTGCATTTACTTTTGACAAGTACCTTTCCTGTTACATAAAGGTGATCTGTGTAACTGAGGCTGTAGGATGGATTGTCCAAATAAGGGAAATTCAGAAAGGAATTGTAGCACACTTAACTCAGATTTATAAACTAATTAATTAACAAAAGACTGTTCAATTCAGAATCTGATACAAATAGGCTTGCAGACTAAAGTCACTGAGTTGCAGATAACTTATCATAAGAGGTACTGCCTTACGACCTGGTTTTGCATGTGGACAAATTCTGGAATACTTTTTGTTTGATAAAGTTAAGTCAGTGATTTTCCCTGAGCATAAGGACCTTGGATTTCACTTTTATCTGATGGGGAAACATTTCACATACTGCAAATCCTGCCACCAGGACCAGTTGCCTTCCTGTCTGTGGGAAGCTGGGAGTATAAAACCTTTGTTGTGATGACATTCTGTATCACGGGTCTATAGTAGTTGTGGAAAGCAGTATATTTAGGATGGATTTAGGACTGTTGAAAAGAAACTCTTTCCCACTGTGTAAAGAACAGCTCTGATCCTTCTTTCAAGACTGGAAGACTTAGTGCAGCAGCATGAAATAAACTTTTATGTGGAAGAGAAGTGGAGATCTGCACAAGAGATACTGCAGTTCAAATGAACTGCTGGAATACCCAAGGTACTACAAATTTTGACAGGAAAGCTATATATCTAAATATATAAAATCTCCTGTCTATGGAACTCTACCAACGCAGGGAGTTAGGACCTTCTGAATAAATCTGAACAGTCAGAGGCTTGGTTAAACCAGCAGGAGGAAGGGGTGCTGGTGGATGACCACGCCTGCTCTCACAAGGGTGGTGCTGGTGGGCACACAAACAGGCACTGCAGTTGTGCCTCCAGGCATAAAGTGTCTCTTCATAGCCAAATATGTGACACGCTGAGGGAGGGAATCTCAGTCACACATGCTTGTTGCATAATCAGCAAATATGCCTGCAATACTGTTCTGTCAGAGGCAATTTTCACTTCCACATGGTTGCCTTGGGAAGCCTTCCTTCCCTAGGTTGAATTGTAACTATCAAATCTTAGTTGGTTTGGCTGAAAATATATCATGGAATGATGCCTTTTCATTGAAATGGATTGTTTCACACTGTGTTGCAATGAAAATGAAATCTAATTTAGGCAAACTCTGTCTCCACCAAGTTATGAACCTGGTCATTTTTATGAGAAGACAGGTCTTTGCCTTATTTGCAAAACCATTTTGAGAAGGTTTTCACACTTTCACAGTGCTTTCCACAAACAAGTGCCAACCTTTTCTTCCTGAAAGTAAAATTAAAAAACAGATGCTGAAGCATCTAGCTAAGAATCACAAATTAAGTCTGTTACAATATACAGATCTTTTCCTTTCTATGTTTTTGACACAAAAAAGATCTTTTTACAAATTGCTAATTAGAATTATTATTAACATGAAAACTTCAGACAGCATTACAGGTCTTGTGCTGGGTGCTCAGGTCAATACTTGTCCTGCCTACTGAAAGAAAAATAGTATGTTTTCATAGGATGATGGACTAGACTACCTCTCTCTGGCAGAGATCACGTGGAAGTAACACTATCACAGCAAGTGTCTACTTGAGGTTTTGCAAAATAACCCAAACACCTTCCCTATAGGCATATTCACAATTTGTTTCCTAAAGCATCTGAAACAAGTCAAAACAAGTGAGCAGGACAGGAGGGCCCAGGTGAACAGCAGTATCCATGTGTAGGGTACATAAGTGGCTGTCCCAGCTGAAGGTTCACAGCTGTTTCGTGGGTTGAGCTTTTCCAGATTTCAAACTACAAATTGGATATTTCCAGCTCGACCATCAAACTACTAAACTGTGTTACACAAGAAAAATATTCAGCATTATGCAAACAAGCAGCAATACCCTTCTGACATTATCAGTTTGCACCCATAGAAGAGGAACACTTCCCATAGCAAAGTGATGGATGAACAGAAGACCTGACACATAAGGCACCCCGAAGAGGATAACCCAGGTAATTGCAATTCAGAGAAAAATAACTCTCTTAAACAAAATACAGC
Organism: Pardalotus punctatus; assembly: GCA_013400915.1. NCBI lineage: Eukaryota > Metazoa > Chordata > Aves > Passeriformes > Pardalotidae > Pardalotus > Pardalotus punctatus. The sequence goes on from VZTX01023808.1 coordinate 12,124, forward strand.
AAGATGAAATACTATAAGTTTAGATGTAAAAAATAGAAAGGGGAAATATTATAAGCTTATATTTGACAAACACAATTTTTCTGTTTGAAGATGTGACTCTAGCCTGTCTCTGAATAGTTTTCCTCTATTCCATCCTTCCTCCCATTTCCCTCTTGAAATAATAGTCTGGTTTGCAGTTTGTTTGTTTTGTCACTCCAGGTTTTTATAGGACAGTCTCCTGCTGAGCATGTCTAGAGGGCTGCCCTACACTCTGCAGTGACTGCTCTCTTGCTGCTACCCTGGTTTGAGCAAGTTCACACAAATAGAAAGCAACAGGTCTTTGCCATTAAATGAACACATAGAGGGCAGTGTGGAAGGTTAGGTACAGAAGTGGATGTTGGAATATGGAAGGAAAGAAAAGGGCAGCTTGAAGGTTCTGCAGAGATGGTCCAAAGAGTAGGAGGTAAGTCATGAGAAACTGCAGTGATGCCTGCCTCCAGTGTGTGAGGGCAGAGGACTTGAATTTGAATGTTGTAGACATCTAGTAGTAATTCACAGATTTATAGAATGGTTTGTGTTGCAAGGGACATTAAAGATCATCTAGTTCCAACTCTCTGCCATTGACAAGGGCACATCTCACTAGACCAGGTGGCACAAAGAAGCTTCCAACCTGGCCTTTAATACCTCCAGGAATAGGCACCCAAAATTTGTCTGAGCAACCTGTTCCGGGGTCTTACCACCTTCATTTGAAATGAAGCTATTTTTAAAAACCCTGTCTTGTTCAAGACACTTCTATATTGTGAAAGAGGAGAATCAGGGGTTACACCTGAAGTAATTGTATAGAAAACAGAAATATAAAAAGGAAAAGCTCTTGTGATCCTTCAAGTTTCATTGTCTGTGAAGTTGGCTGAAATGAGCTTAGACTCCAGGCTAGACTCCAGTTTAGACTCCAGGCTGCAAAATTTTAACTGTGATGATTACTAGTCATTTGAATTAAAATAACAATTTTCTGGAATCACCAAAATGGCTACAGTAAAATTCTTGCTAGTGTTAACTCTCTAACTTTTTTTTTTTTTTTTAAATTTTTATTTTTTTTAAAGCATATAAAAGGTAGTCTAGGCAGAAATTAGTTTAAGGAACTCCCTGGTATATATTTTGAAGGTAATCACAGCAGTCCTCTTCAATGAGTTTACTATCTCTGAATCTACGTAGATAAGCCATCAAGCTACAAAATTGCAAAATTATTTGACTGCTGGAGGCTGTAGGAAGCTCTAATCTGTATTTAACATTTCAAACTCTGTGAGAGCTAGAAGAGGCTGACTCTGAACTCAGATCCGTTCCAGTGAGGCCCACCATCAGCTTATGCTGAGATATTTTTTGAATAGTTAGGTTTGAATGGATTATTCATGTATTCTTAGATGTTTGCATAATGAATTTGAAATGTATTTAATTTATTCCTTGATCATTTGGTGAAAATACAAAGTTTGAGAAAAATAAATTTTGATCAATTTTGCTGACTCATTAATTTAATTAATCAAAATATTTTTTAAAAAGTCAAATGCTGACTTCTGCAGAACTTTGTTTCAATGTCAGTGAAGGATCATGTTCAGCCTTTTTTTCTAACCTGATTCATGGCCCACTGAAATTTATAGGAGCCATTCATTAGCTATAATGAGCTTTGAAATGCATCCCTTGTGAAACAGATTGCTCAGAGGAGAACATGAAATCATATCTGGATTTTTAAACTGTACAGTCTGCATTTGAATTGTTTGTGTTCAATTCAAAGTGTGCTGACTTAGAAGAAGAGATAATTGTAACAGTTAGATGCATCTGCCTACTAACTTTTACTGATTGCTCTGCCATGAATTTGTCATGCTAACAGAGGCATAAATAGAATTCTGCAAGAGTTTGCCCTGGCTGTGTTATATTCAATATTTTCATTAATGACCTAGATGGGAAGAAGAGCATACTTATTAGATTTCCAGAAAATGTCAAGCTGGGAAAGACTTGATGCTGGAGGACAAGATTAGAATTCAAAATTACCTTGACTAACTGGATAATTTGCCTGAAAAAATAGGGCAATATTCAATAAAAACAAGTTCTAGGAACTAAACTCAGCAGGGAGTCACCAGTTGCAACAATGTCAAGCTGTTGCAAAACACATTCCTGACATACGCTAGGCAGGAATACAGATTACAAAGCATGACAAATAATCCTCCTCTGCTCAGCACTGCAAATGCCTCAACTAGAGTATGAAACCTTGCTTTGGGCAAAAGACTTCATGAAGAGTATGTGCCGGCTGGAAATTATTCATCAGAAAACCAAGAACAGCAAAGATGATTTAGGTTAGATATCAGGGCAAAGCAGTCCTTCCAACGAGGAGAGTGAAGCAGAGGTCAGGAATTGTCAGCACTGGATACCTATTTGTATCCCAGAAAGATAAAGTTCTGCTTTAGACACTCCACCTGCAAGTCTAGCAAATCCTTTAAGTGAGATTGATCTGTGTTTATTCTAGGTTTTGTACACCATAGTGTGAATTAGTAATGGTTCAGCAAATATTTTTAGAAGATAAGTCTGCCCTAAACTCAGAAGTGGGCCATGTTTGGCATAGGATGTCTAGAAGTGCCTCAGGTAACAATACTTATGTATTTCAGCAAAGATTATTCTACATTCAAAAGATGCACAGATTATTTATTCACAAAATTTTTAAAGATCTTTAGTGCTTCAACAAATGTGAAAATGCAATTCTAATTTCTTAACCCGTGACTGAGTCATAATCAGACTGATTAATAATAAAGCATTTCCCACTCCCATTTCCTTCTCCATGTAACTTCAATAATTCAATGGGTCACACAATAAATGCAAACCAAAAACCTTACCATTTTTCAAATAATTGTAGTAATGATCTTTACTGAACTGGGTGCACTGAAGGATTCAACATCACAAGAGATTCAAACTCAAGCATTTATGCAGCCTGTTTTTCAAATCATTTTTTGTCCAGTTTGTCAAGGCTACATTTTTTTTTTACACTTCTTGATCTTTTGGTATATGCTTGGCAGCCCTGGGATTATGTGCATCTCTAAGAGAATAAACAGTCTTCTATTATGGGTTGAGATTTCCTACTCTGGGCATTTAGCACTGCAGGATACTTCTTCAAAACCAGCACACAGATATTTCCTCCAGGAAATAACCAGAAGGAAACTCTTAAGGAAACCATGACTATTAAATGTTGCTATACGCTGAAAACTGACTGATAAAACCAGTAGAAAACTCTTTTCCTTTCCAATTGTCCTTTAAGGAAGCCAAATTTAGCCTTGAGTTAGTGCACCTACATTTACTCCATATTACCACAATGTGTGCTAACAACATTGACAATTAACTTATAATTTAGCTACAATTATGAAAAAGAAAACACAGATCAAGAAAAAAAACATTGTGAAGAATGAAAATTTGTCACAATCCTCAAGCTTCCCTGTAAAATGTCACTATCATAACAAATATTTTTTTATCATATTTGCTCCTTATTAGGATTTTTCTATTCCTTGTTCTTGAAGTACTTTAAAGTTTGAAGTAGTTAGCAGTAATACAGACTTACACGAAGAGAAACTGAAGCATGGGACGCAAACATTTAGGGTATCCAGGAATAGACAATTCAGGAGCAGAACACAAATATCTAAAAGCCACCACTAGAGGATTAAATTGGGACTGAAAATGGTTAAAACAATAAATATTAAGTTAAATTTGAACTGTTAAGATGCAGTCTGAAACCAGAACAAACTATTTTACAGATTTCAATTTGTTTAATTTGAGCTTCTGAATCAGGTCCATCACTACAGTCCTTAGCACCAAGAGTTCAGTTTAATGATTTAAACCTCCTCTTACAAAAATTAACATAAAAACTAGAACAACAATTTAAGATTATACAGCTAATTAATTATATCTGTCACTGTTGGTTCCAAGGGAGTCTGCTCAGTTGTGTATTTTATGGAGGAGGAAAAGAGGGATTAAGCACTTGAGTGAAAAGATTAAAAATTATCTGCAGCCACATTCATGTTCAGCTCGGTGTAAAAAGTGTGTATTTATTCTCTTAAGGCAAGAATACTGATCGGGTTGAAAGACTCCTAGTCCTAAACAGGACTTATATACTATGGAAAAAAGCCTGTAAATCTAGCAGGTTAGACAACGCCCTTTTGATACTAAATGCTATTTCTTTTTTTCCTTCCCCTTCTGACAGCTCATTTCTAAAGAAGACCTCAAGCTACTGATGTTTTATGGCAATGTTTGTGCATTTGCTAAATTAAAATATGCTTCATGTCTTGCCATTACTGCTGGTGAATTCTTATTATTTTTTCATTGGTAACAACAAGAAGAGTAACTGTGCTTAGTGCTGGTGATGGTTGGTAAGTGGTTGCAATGCAGGTCCTTCTGTTCTGGGCACAGGCAAGAGCTGGTTCCACCATCTGAAGAAAAATAAGAGAAGTTATAATGTGTCTACATAGTCTGGCAAAAAGTGAAATGGGTTTGGAAGCCTCTGAAGGCAGTTCTGGATGTCCAAATTCATGTGAATTAAGATGGATAGGATCTATTTCTATGAGTCTGCAAAGCATCTGTGTGTAATGTCTGTCACTGACTAGCTAAGGAAAGAGTGAGCTTTTGTAGGTCTGCCTCACTGGATAGGTTGTGCACGTTTGGGATTGCTGTATAATCTCCCTCACATGTGATAACTCTCTGCTGGCAAAACCTGGTACATTATTGACCCTTCCACCACAGGGATGGGAAGAGCACAGGCTACTTCATGAATTAAAGGACCCAAATCAGTTGCTTTTGATTCAAATAGTCAATGTCTAATTCAAATAAAATGGAGATCTACAGAGCATTGAGAGGGCACAAAACACGAAATGAGACAATGATAGTCCTTTATGTGCTGGGATATACTGTAAAGTAACAAACAGGCCTCCTTGCTCTTTCCCCTAAGGTTAAGCAGCTGTGTTGTCTCTGTGTTGCAACTTCATCAATTATGTCTTAAGAATATCAGGTCTGAATTTTCAGGTTATGGGGAAAACCTGAAGGGTTTGTCTACCCAGAGAAATTTACTGCCAGAACTACAGCTGTCTTCATGGATACACTTATTCCTTCCATCCCCATAGGGAATTACAGCAGTATAGTTAAGATGGTAAATATTCCTATTTAGACAGGCCCAGACATCTCAAGAAATGCTGTTAAATTAAATATTTTTCCTGGGGGAGTCATAGATATATGCATACTTTCATCAGGTTTTGGTTATACCCACACACACAACAAAGAAGTTTAGGAGACAGCCACCTTCAGTTGCATAACAAGGATGTTTTTTCCTGCTATTTCCACCTCAGCCCAGCTTTGAGCAGCACAACTCTCTGTGACCCTGGCCCAAATTTTGTGAACCAAAAATTTCTTAGAGGAATAGCTGCAAATCTTTTTTCTCCCAGAAAACCGAAGCTTAAACTGTACAGTAAAGTTGCCAGAAGTGCAGGTTAAAGTATGAGTAGTTATCTACTGAGAGTTATTCCGCCTTTTCTGCAGAACTAGAATCTGGTTTTAATCCCATTCTCTTGTTTTTCAGCTTAGATGTATGTTGGAGAAATATTTGTGGTTTTTTACACTGCATATGTACTGACAGAGTAACTTTAGACTAATGACAGAAGATGCATTAAAATTACTTTTTAATCCCATTTACTTCTAAATATATTCTCAGGGCAAACAACCTATCTCACTGAAAGCAGCAGGATTTTTTTTTTTTGTTTAGACCCTCTTGTAAAATATAAGGTATAAGAAGTACACATAGGTCCATGTGTCATCAGAAACTATGAATAAAGTGCTTCTCTATGTGAATTTAGGGCTTAAGTATCTTGACTAGAAACTGGAAGAGGGCTATCCACCCAAGAAAATCTTTCAAGTATCAGAGTTGGAATACACACCAATGCACACCTTGATCTCTGTCATCTACTCATAGGAAGATTAGAAATCCTTGGGCCAGAAATCTGACTCTCAAGGTGTTAACTATTAAAATCACCTTCTAAAGCTTCTTGATGCTAAGCGAACTGATGATTGTCTTTTACTGGCTTTTGCTGGATTTTAAAGGCTTCTGGCATGTACCAGTTAAACAATATTTTAAAGATTTAAATGCCTGTCTCTGTTCAAATAAAACCTCAAAATACTCAGAAATCCTCCCCTTTGTACTCTGAAAAAAAAAAAAAGAATAAGAAGAGTTTGTACAATATGATTTGTACTCAAGACTCTTTTGAACTATTGCAATGTCACCAGATAGTGGCTGTGCCCAGATAAACTCTAAAACATCGAAGCATATGCTGTGAAAGAAGGCAGTGAAATATCTACTTGTATAAAAATGGCTGTTAACAGGCTTCAACAAGGTCTGGTGGTTTTAAAAAATTCCTGAGCACTTAGTTTCAGCAGTTCATAACAACATTCTGGGCTTTGGTTTGCTTTTATGAGGATGGCTGTAATTTCTCTTCATTCAAGGACATTGGTAAAGGGGTGTAGAGACAGCAAAGAATTACCATTTTGGAAACCATTCTCTGGTGGTGTAAGAAAAATTGGACCTTAAACACACAAAATTACGATAAAGTAGAAACTAAAAAATAAAAGCAAGCTCAGTATTTTGAAACATAAACATTTAAAAACCAGAAGGGAGGAACAAACAAACTCAGGAATACTATTTTCAAACAGAAGTAAGCATGAAATTTGCACCAAGGCCCTGCATTTGCCCTGCCGTGTATTAGCCGAACACGTGTCTGAATAAGGAGACAAGGTAATAACCAGACAGCCGTGGGGTGTCAGCAGGGTGACATAAGAAACTTGAGGACCAGTTGTTACCCATTTTGTACTTCTACTGTGGCAGGGGCAGAAATTAGTGTTTCTATCTGGAGTATCCACACTGGATCAAATTAATCCTGTTGTCTTTGTCTTTTCCATTTTCTTGTACATTGCTAAGGAATTTTTATACAAGACCTCAAGATTTATGTTTTTTGAGGGTTTTCCTGTGAAAAATCACAGGTTTTTTTTTTTTTTCTTTTCTTTTGAGAAAGCAGGGAAGAGTGGATGTTGAAAAAGCTGTCTGCATGCCTGCCAAGCAAATCTGGCATGATTATATGATCTTCTGTGTTGGATATCAGCAACAGGAAATGCAAGAACAGTCCTGGTATATCCCCTGGTGAAGTGGAATGCTTACAAGGACAGGAGGGTTCATGGGGTGAGAGGATGTGAACACAAGGGGGTGAAAGAAGTTTCCAAATTCCAAAGCTATGGCAGTTGCTGAAGTAGAGCCACCCTTTACTAAGTCTTCATCATCCTCGCTGACACAGAGCATGAAAGCAGCATTTAATTTCCACTTATATCAACTGGAATTGTTCCTCAGTAAAACTGGACCCACACTGACATGGTGGCAGTTTATCTGTCTTGTGCGATGCAAACAGGGATACTTTAATTGGCATCTGTGGAGCCATGGTGAAACACAACAGAATAACAGCTTTCCTCCTCTTAATCTGCAACTTGCTGATAGTGACTTTTAAGATCGCTAAGGAAAAATAAAGTCTATTTTCTTACAGATTACAATATTAAACTTCACTATGTTAGTAATAAGTAACAGCAATAATCACCTTTCCTGTAAAGCCCTTGGGACTGGACAGTAGCTTTCTTTGCACAGCTGTGGCACTAGTTAGATAAAATCAATGAAACCATCAGTACAGCAAATTGCATTCTTCTGCAGGGCAACAGAAGAGAAATGCTTTTCCTTCATCCACAGGCATCAACAGATGATAATATGTCCAATTTCAACTTGAAGGGGAAAGCCTTCTAGAATGAGGACATCTGAGTGAGATAGATGCACAAAGGAAATGTCACAGAGCTCTGAACTTCCATCAAATGTACCCTTTGAGATGTGATCAACAATACTTGCATGCTACTTATGTTCTGAAAAGTAATAATTTCCTTTAGTCATTTGTCTTAAAATGCTCATGTTGGATAAAGAATCTATTGTGGACATGCGTTCTTAGGTAGCTTCGTCATAATCGGATGCCCTGAAGTACTACAGTCACCAAAAGATTTCTGCAATATCTCTAAAAGGCTGATGTGGGTGTAATGGTGACTAACTATTCTGAATAACCCTTATTAGCTGTTCTTCAGTTTCGTTCTGCTATAATCAGTCTTTAATTTTAGGTCTGAAGCTGTGTTCTCAACACTTACAGGAAAAGAATTTGTTGAGCATTTGCATGGAAAATAATGGCAAACTTGACCATATATGTCAGCTTGTAGGGGAGTGTGTGATGAAGTCCTTCCCAAATGAAACAATTTTAAAACACTCAGATAGGATGAAATTATATAACTACACTAGCCTCTGGGCCCTGAAACTCCTAAGATTTAAATACCACACTATTCATTTGTGGTCTGAGTGCCTGTCATCTATGATTGCTTGAAAATCATTCCAGGACATGGAGACTCTGCTATCTTTTAATATAATGTAGTATTATCAGGTGTTCTTGTCACCAATAAAACTGCAGCATGAATAAGGGCTGTATATTGTATTGTACTGTATTACTGTAATTGCAATTAAAACACCTACTTCAGTTAAGTCATGTTTAATCTGGGTTTAATTTTTATAGATTGTAAACCAGCTGTGAAAAAGGCAGTAGTTTCTGGTTACTGAAGAAAACAGTGGGTACAGTAATTTTTCACTAGGCTGTTTCTGCTTTATGTTGCTGATTTCTGCAACATAAAGAAATTTTTACATCAGAAAAAAAAAAAATTCTTCAAAAATTACCATTTTTTCATCATCAGATTCTTAATAGCAAAGTTCATGACATGTCTAGCACACTGGGTGTTTTGTCTTGCCTGATTTTGGAGCAGTGTTTATTTCATGTGATTTTCTATAGTTAAAGAGTTGATGGGGAAAAGAGATGTTTTTAGGAATGGGAGGAAAACACGGTATTACTTTTAAAGGATTACCACATATACAGCAGCTACTTTGAGGAATTAGGTTCAAAAGGAGATAGAGAAATAAACAGGGTGTCTCACAGTAATGCAAAAATAATAAATAAAAGGAGCTCTCCTGCATGGTTTATGACTCCATCAAGATTTTTTTTGTCTCTCAGACAACTTCTCTGTAGATTCTGCCTCTTGTCAGCAACTGAAACAACAGTGACCACCTGTTTGTGCATTAACCCTATATGAAGGAAGAAGTCATCAAGGCATCACCTCTGAGACACTGAGCTCTAAAGCAGACCAGCAGAACAACATTATTTTGGGTTAGAGACCAAAGTTTCAGAAAAAATTGAGTTTTTAGACTGCATGCAGAACAAAATCAAGCTCTTCCACCAAAAAGATAGCTGAGCAGATAAGATTAGAAACAAAAATTACTCTAAATAATTATTTTTACCTTCTAAACCCTTAAAATGAGGCAAAGAAGGGAAATGAGTCTCCCATAATCCAAGGAATTTCCTTATTTTCCAGTAAAAGTGCCACTTATTTCTTTTGTATCTTGTAGTTTAATGCAAACTGACACATTTTTACATAATAATATATTTTGGCAAAAGTCACTCCTATATTCTTAAAAAGGAAACATGAAATTACATTGCTGAAATGTGCCTTCAAAGAGAATTCAGAAAACAGAAATTTAAAAAATGTCTTTGTTCCCTTGTTTTGATTCTTTTTTTGAATGTGTAGGAGGCAAGGGTATTATTTTGCTTTTCCAAACAACATACAGAAAGGTAAGTTCATCAAACAGCTAGATTCTCCTCTGATTCATATGGAAGTTGGCAGTGTGCAGGCTTAAATGGACTAAAGATATTAGAGATATTACATACCCAGCTGTCCTCCTACAGAAGAAAGCAACATTACACTGTAGCCCTTCTCCATATATGCCTTGTGTTATGTGAAGCTCAGTCAAAATATCTGCCAAATCAACCTGCTGCCTGAACTCTGCTTGCCAGCAGCCACAGGATGCTGTGCTGTTCATGAGCTCTAGATGTAGTGCTGTTTGAATGTCTGACTTAGAAAACACCCTGCAGTGGTCAGATTTATGCTTTAGAACCTGTTTTATGAATATTTTCTTATTTTCCTGGAACACATCTAATCTAAGATCCTGCACACAGTTCTGATGTTCCCAACATAAGAAGGATGTGGAACTGTTGGAGCAAGTCCAGAGGAGGGCCACGAAGTCCATAAGAGGATGGGAGCACTTCCCCTACAAAGACAGGCTGAGAAAGCTGGGGTTGTTCAGACTGGATACAAGTAGGTTGTGTAGAGGTCTCATAGCAACCTTCCAGCATCTGAAGGTTTCTACAAGGAAGCTGGAGAGAGACTCTTGGTCAGGAACTGTAGTGATAGGACAAGTGGCAATGGCTTCTAACTGAGAATAGGTTTAGATCAGATGTTAGGAAGAAATTCTTTGTTATGACAGTGGTGACACACTGGAAAGGTTGCCCAGAGAAGTTGTGGATGCCCCAAACCTGGCAGTCTTCAAGGCCAGGCTGGATGAGGCTCTGAGCAATGTGGTCTANCTGGATACAAGTAGGTTGTGTAGAGGTCTCATAGCAACCTTCCAGCATCTGAAGGTTTCTACAAGGAAGCTGGAGAGAGACTCTTGGTCAGGAACTGTAGTGATAGGACAAGTGGCAATGGCTTCTAACTGAGAATAGGTTTAGATCAGATGTTAGGAAGAAATTCTTTGTTATGACAGTGGTGACACACTGGAAAGGTTGCCCAGAGAAGTTGTGGATGCCCCAAACCTGGCAGTCTTCAAGGCCAGGCTGGATGAGGCTCTGAGCAATGTGGTCTAATGGAAGGCATCCCTGCCCATAGCAGGGGAGCTGGAACTGGATTATCTTTAATGGTCTTTCCACCACAAACCATTCCATAATTTTATGATTCTGTGATTATNGCTGGAGAGAGACTCTTGGTCAGGAACTGTAGTGATAGGACAAGTGGCAATGGCTTCTAACTGAGAATAGGTTTAGATCAGATGTTAGGAAGAAATTCTTTGTTATGACAGTGGTGACACACTGGAAAGGTTGCCCAGAGAAGTTGTGGATGCCCCAAACCTGGCAGTCTTCAAGGCCAGGCTGGATGAGGCTCTGAGCAATGTGGTCTAATGGAAGGCATCCCTGCCCATAGCAGGGGAGCTGGAACTGGATTATCTTTAATGGTCTTTCCACCACAAACCATTCCATAATTTTATGATTCTGTGATTATGTTAAACTCCTGATGGGGACACCAAAACTGAACGCTGCCCCCTAGGAGTGGCCTTACAAGTGCTGTATGGATTTTCTCCAACTGGTGCAGTATTGTAAATGATGCCCAGCATGTGATTATTCTTCATCACCAATTTACCATCCACCAGGATCAATCAGGTCCTTCTCTACAAAGTTTATCTCCAGCCAGTCAGCTCCCAAACTCTCTTGCTACATCACATCACTTTTGTCCCAAGTATGGTGTCCTCATGAGGTATCTGCCAGCCCATTTCTTCAATCTATCTAGATCCCTCTGAATGACAGCACCATTATCTGACATATTGATCCTTGTCACAGTTTTATACCATCTGAAAACCTGTTGTTATAAGGACATTTTACACCTGGATATGTAAGTGGAAAGATAATAAAAGACATTGGCAAAGTGCAAACAGATTCAAGTGACATATGAAACTATATTTTCCAGAATTTTGGTTTCCAAAGAATAGTTGAGATTAAAATATTTTTGTCACTGGTATAAGGGACAGCAATTGCTGCACCAAAATGCTGTGGCACTGATATCACTCTATTTCTGGGCATCCTCATTACCTTTCAGAGAGTGAAAAAACCCAAAAAACTATATTTACAGTTGTCTATCTTTACAAGAAAAACATGGAAAGGTACAGGGACATGCATACAACACTAGATTCCACTCTGAAAAATACTTTTTTTTGTTTAATGAGGGACTCTTTGTGTCTGCTGTGGTGAAGGGCGAGGAGATGGAGGGTGGGTCTTAAGTGAGTCTGGCCAGGGAGCTCAGAGCCCATTATTGCCCCAGGACCCCAAGTGCAACCTTCCCTCCAGGGCTGGAGGGGCCATGGTGCCTTGGAGGCCCAGAAGATGTTTCAGATTCTGACCATGGTGGCAGAGAGCTGAACTTCCCCTGAACAGCCAGTTTACAGCCCAAATATTACCTTGGTGATGCTGTCTTTGCACCAGAACCCCTGGGGTGGTGAGACCTGGAAAGCTGTGTGGATCTGTGGGGGACATGGGGTGAGGATGGGCAAGAAGCCTCAGGATTGACCTGGGCAGTGCTGGTGAGACGTCCTCCTGTGATACTGGCCCAGGGTGGCAGATGGCTGGAGTGCCCAAGGGTCAGTGTCACTGCTGCTGGCACAGGGCTTGGGAAGGCTGCCTCAGCCTTTGGTGGCAAAAAGGAGGAGCAAAATTACTGCTTAGCCTAATTCTTCTTTTAAAACAACATTGCGAACACCAGTGGACAAATGTGGACAAAAATGAATTTCATAAGCTTTCATTTTAGTCATCAGCTATCAAAAGAACTTTCCTGCGCACCTGCATTGTGCTGATCTGCTGTGCTATGTCCACTGATGTAATTCTCTTCCCTGGTTCTAGGTGGTCATATTACCCCAATACACATCTTTGTCTGGAACAAGATATGTTTATGTTTAGCACGTAAACATCTTTAATATGGCAGACTTCTTTGGCAGACACTCCCCTTCTTGAGGAGCTATTTACATTTTTTGATCATCTGCCCTTCTGATCTGTCTCACCTACATTGCCAATATCTTCCCAGATATTACTAGCATATATGATTAGGCACAGAATCAGATAGGATCCAAAAATGTGTCATCCACTGAAAAGCTTCGGATAAAAATGTAGAGAATTCCTAGACTTTTAATTTTTCAGTTTAAAATAAATATATTTCTACATATTTTACTAATTACTACAAAGTGCAAAAGGGGACAGAAGGGGATGCCTGAAGAGGGGATAAATAAACATTGACAAGCTGAGAAGGTTATTTTAGGTAGTTTCAATTTAACTGAAAAATTCTTAACAATGCATGTTTCATATTTTCCCAAAGAAGGTTCAAATCCTTTCCTCCAGCCTCAATTTATTTGTGTGCTTGACACACTATGTGGTGTTAGAGCAATTCCAGGCATGTCTTGCCTTTTGGATGTGCAAACACACTAGGATCATGGTTATGGTGAATTAAAAAATTCTGCCATCACACCCAAGATCAACAAGGCCTTCCAAGCCTCCTCTTCTCCAATTAAACAACCCCACCTCTCAGTCACTCCTTGTAAGACTTGTGCTCCAGACCCTTCCCCAGCTATGTTGCGCTTCTCTGGATTCGCTCCAGCACCTCAATGTCTTTCTTGCAGTGAGGGGCCCAAAACTGGACACAGGATTCAAGGTGTGGCCTCATCAGGGCAGAGTACAGAGGGACAATCACTGCTCTGGTCCTGCTGGCCACACTATTCCCAATAGAAACCAGGACGCCATTGTCCTTCTTGGCCACTTGGGCACAGGTGGCTCTTACCCATCCAGCTGTCAGCCGGCATCCTGAAGTTGCTTCCTGATGAGCAGCTCTGTAGCTGCTCTTCACCCAGCCTGTAGTGTTTCCTGGGGGTTGTTGTGATCTGAGTGCAGGACCCTGAACTTCACCTTATTGGGTCCTCAGTCCATCAATCCAGGTCATCAAAGATCTTCCTGCAGAGCTCTCCTACCCTCCAGCAGATCAACACTCCCACCTAACTTGGTGTCATCAGTGAACTGACTGAGGGTGCACTCAATCCCCTTGGCCAAATCATTGACGTACATGTTAAACATGACTGATCCCAACGCTGAGCCCTGGGGAGCCCCAATAGTGACCAGTGGTCGACTGTGTTTACTTCCATTCACCACCAGTCTCTGGGCATGGCTAGCCAGTTCTTCACCCAGTAAAAACTACACCCATCTGAGCCGTGAGCAGCCAGTTTCTCCAGGAGAATGCTGCGGGAGGTGGTATCAAACACTTTACCAAAGTCTAGATAGGCAACATCTTCAGTCTCTCCCTCATCTGCTAAGTAGTTCACCTTGTCACAGAAGGACATCAGGCTGGTCAACAGGTCAACAGGCCCTGCTTTTTGTAAACCTGGGACTTCTCCTGTCAACTAGGACTGCCGGTAGATGGTTGAAAATGGTGTGACAAGTTTTTTGCCAGCTCCCGCATTACTCCTGCATCCCATCTGGACCTGTACACTTGTGGATGTCTAGTTGGCATAACCAGTCACTAATCCTTTCTTCCTGCATTGTGTAGGTTTCACTCCTCATCAGTAAATTCCACCTCTGGGAGCTGGATAACCTGAGAACAACTGGTTTTGATATTAAAGACTGAGGCAAAAAAGGCATTTAGTACTTCAGCTTTTTCCTTATTGCTGGATGCAATGCTACCTTCTGCATCCAGCAAAGGATGGAGCTGTTTTTTAGCTCTCCTTTTGTTGACAATGTATTTATAGAAACTTCTTTGGTTGCTTGAACTTCAGTGGCTAAACTAAGTTCCGATTTTATCCAAAAGGCTGTTGCTGAAACAGGAGATGAAGAGTTTTGAGAAAGTCTCTAGTGTTTTAAAGAATACAGATGTAAGAGAATTTATTTCCTCCCACTCAGAAGGCAATTTATCTTTGTGACAGTGAAATATTTTCCAAGATGTGAAGGGAGGTGTAAATCTGCGCATTCTTAATAAACACATTTATGTTTATTAATTTATATGGCTTGCCTGAAAACACCCTTCACAGTCAGTCTCACATGAATAATTAGATACACCCTCAACCCAAGTACTTCAGTATAGGAGAAATACAGAAAATCAGGACCGAATCCTTAACAGGACCCACCTATCTTAGCTCTATTCTAAGTATTTCTGAGATACTCACTATTTAGAAGCATAAATCACTTGAGGAAACTCAGCATCATTTCAGTTTGAAGAGTCAGGAAATTCTATAAAGGAGACCACTTCACTAGGGGATGTGATTCACATATGCAGGAAGATCCTGTGCACAGCAAGGTGCACCACACAGGCTACATGGAAACACCGATAATATTGCCTAATCTCTTCCACTGCTTTCACCAGGGAACCTGTATAAGATGTGGCAAACTGTCATTCAGGTGAAAATGACAGGTTGGTGAAAACCTGAAAATAAATATTTTAATACAGAGCACCCATGAGTACAGATCCACTTTTGTGAAACCCCACCTGGAGTACTGCATCCATCTCTGGAGTCCTTAGATGGGAAAGACATGGACACATAGGAGCAGATCCAAAAGAGGGATACAAAAATGATCACAGAACTAGGATATAATTCCTATGAGGACAGGCTGAGAGAGTTTGGGCTGTTCAGACTGGAGAAAAAGAAACCACTGGGGAGATCATATAGCAGCCTTTCAATACTTCAAGTGGCCTTACAAGAAAGATGGGGAAAAAGTTTTTATTAGAGTCTGTAGCTATAAGTCAAGGCATAATGATTTAATCTAAAAGTAGATTAAGAGTAAGTATAAGGAAGAAATTTCTTTACACTGAGGGTAGCAAAACACTGCAACAGATTTCTCAGAGAGGTGGTGGATGCCCCAGCCCTGTAAACATTCAAGATCAGGTTGAAAGGCACTCTGAGGAACCAGATCTAGTTGAAGATGCCCCTGCTCATTGCAGGGGTATTGGTCTAGATGACCATTAAAAGTTATTTCCAACCCAAACTATTATATGATTCTATAATTCTATAATCCCCTGATTCTGTCCAGACCTTGTATCACCAAAGCCACCATCACCTGAAGAAGGAGAAGAAAAGCTTTCTGGAATCATTAAAAACAGCATCCTTCAAGCAAGGCACCTGAACAATGATTGCTAACATCGCTCCATCCATACTGCTTGGAAGCCTGTCTGTCAGTGCATTCCTGGCAGTTTCAGTGAGACGTGGGTTACTCTGAACTCTTCTCCTTCTGCTTCCAAGAAATCAACAGGGACTTGGTCTCAATCTCCTTGGAGTATCCAAAGGAAAAGACACCTTTCTCTCATATACAAGAGTAGAAGTATTTTCAGGATGAAGTCACAGAACTACAAAAATAAATGTTGTTTCGTCAGAGTTTAACCTCTAATTAGCAAAATGTAGAAGCTTTCCCACATTAGAAACATCTATATATGAGAAATGATGGTCACTGGAAATATTATAGCTAGCTGCAAAATGTGTAGCAAATAGCAATGCATGATGCCATACTATCTGTATTTCTTCTGCATTATTTTATTTTTGCTTTCAAGGTGGTATTGAAGGCTGTTTCTTCCATAAGAAACCTCTGTGTTCACCTATACTAATACAGATTTTTGCTGGATTTTCCCTCCTTGTTTTTTGCTTCTGAGGAGTTTATTAATTATTTAATATTTAATTTTGTCAACAGAATTAAAAAATAATAAAAGGATGATTAAAAAAGTGATGAAAACAATAATGCATACTTCAGTGCTTCCAAGAATGACTGATATCACTCAGGTTGATAAGACTTGATTGCCTGAATCATTTCTGGCACATATATCGTCTGTGGATTTTCTTTATTCCTCTTTTCAGAAGTATTCTTTTGTTAATGAAATGTATTTCATATCTCTGGTTGCTACCTTTAGTGAATCAGGAAAGGCAATCACCTAAAACAAGATGGAAAAATTGTCAGTCATTCTTTCCAGTGACATTTTCATTGATTTTTTCTCAGCTAGGGTTTGGAGTATTTTGGTAGCTGCTGTATCAGGTACAGGAAAGGAAATGCCCTGTTCTTTGAGGTTATATGTCTGGGAAAGAAGGTAATGTGCCTCGGCATCCCTCAAGAGTTACACAAATTGTCTCTATGTTTGCTGACTGTGTTTGACTTGTCTCTTGTGGATTTTTTTGAGCTTTAATATTCTCTTTATAGAAAGTAAAGTGGATGTCCCCCCCAATTGATTGACAATGTTATCAAGGTTGTATAAAATATTTATATGTAAAATATGATTGTTATTGGGTCATTTGTGTGACTGTGCTGGTATAGTGCCTTCATCATTGTGGCAGCTCGAAGAGCTTCATTTATAAGATCTCACTGTGACAAGTATTGTGCAGAAAAGAGGAAGAAAGATGTATAAAAATCACACTTTAACAAGGCCACAACACAGGCACAGAGCCTTTAAATTCTGAAGATTGGGAGTGGTACTGACTTGCCTTCTCTAATGTCTGCAAGTCCCTTTTCATCCTGGTTTTCCACAGCACTTACATCATCTATAGCATTCCTGTGACAGAAAGCACAGATGCCATGGAAAAGATCAGCAGTTATCCATATATAAAAGAGACAATGATGGAAATACCAAAGATGGAGATGTTTTATATTGCAGCTTCAAATCTTGTACCAGTAAGCTATAATCAGGTAATTAAAAAAAAAATAGTTTGTCACTGAGTGTTAAATATTAATTCAAAATCTCATCTTCTAGATCGCAGCAAGAACTAGAAGAGAGTTGTGAAATGAAGAGGAGAAAAATAAGAGGCCATGAACATGTCATAGAAGTCATTCTCCATGGCCTCATCTGCCTTGACAGAAATGTGTATTGCAATCTGTCAACCAGGCAGTGACCATTTTTTTTTAAACACCCTCCCAGGCTGTGTGCATCTGTAGTGTGTGTGTACAGAACTGCTGGTCACAAAGAGCTGGAAGTGATGTGTTTGGAGAACAGGATCACACTACCGTTTTAGGACACTTTGAGATTATGCAATTTCTCTTCTCCCAGTTTAGCTTGCATTTTAACACCAGCCTGTGAAAAGTAACCTATCGCAGGATTTTATATTAACTAGCTTCCATTCAAACTACAATACAGAATTAAAGACATTGAAAATAATGTCAATTTTTAGTCTGGCAGCTGAACCACAAAATAAGGAAATTACATATAGCTCAAAATCAGTCCAAATCAGAAAATCAGTGGATTTTTCAGTGATTAAAAAAATTAATGGCTATAAAAATTGTTTAATAGAACCCAAAGTTCTTTCTTTTCCTTTTTAAAAGTACTCAACCCTCCTTGAGCGATATTTGAAAAGCTGAAGTTCAGCTTGGACTGCAAATACTGTTTTGAAACAAAGAGTTTCAGCTTGAAAATAACAAAATGAAATGTTTTGCCATTTGCAAATTCCTCTCTTCCCTTTTCTACCCCTTGCTGAATTTAAGAAGTTTTTTTTTATTCTTGAGAAATGTGACTGTATGGGCAGATATATGATTTAATTTTTTTTTTTTTTTTAACCTGTTACCTGCCTGGGATGGGTTTCTGTTAGGGTTCAGTTGAAACACATTAATTCGTACATTCTGTCTCCTTCCTTCCCACTGATTCCTTGCTCTTTTTGGAACTGGGTTAGTTTGAAATCTTATGCCCAGGTACCCTTAAATTTTAAGAACCTCAAAGTCTGGCATCCTTCACTGTGGTTGCCTGACCTCTTAATCCAAGATCTGAGAAGACTCAGGCTTTTGCGTAGTTGTGGTGCAAATTTCTTAATTTCACAGCTCAATGAGTATTGCCTCTTCATTCTTTGAGCTTGATTAGAATTTGGTTGAAATACCTGTGCTTTACATTAATGTCTTGCAAGTACACTTTGGGTTTACTTGATTACTTTCCCTCCTGTCTAAAACCTGCCCCTTTTTCTCTCCCTAGTGTGACTCATTGCTTGCTTTGCAATGCTTCACCATAGAAATATGCACTCTGTAGTAAGTTTGATGTGATTAATATCCTTTAAGACTGACCCATATTTAATGTCAATGTAAAACTGACACAGAAATGTCATAAACAGACACAGCATTAGATTTTTTTCTCTTTCTCTGGTTAACCTTGTCCCCAAAGGTCCAATATTATTATTTTTTTAATTAAAGTGGGGGTTTTCATGTAAGAACAGCCTTAAGAAGCAAAGGCAGAGAAAGAAGAGGTTATTTAGTGTGTAAGAAGCCTCTTCTCTCCTTCCCACATTATTACTATTAACAAAATCTTCAATGTCTACAAATGCATCTGTTTGCACATGAAAAACCCATGACATGCATTAGTTCAATAGTGCTCTTGCTAATTAGTGTGAACACTTACACATGCAAATCAAAATAACTATCAGTTTGTGCATGCAATTACTTGATTTATGCATGCAAATGTCCAGCTGAGGCCAGATCTTAACCTACTGGAACTAACTAAACTGGAATAACTCCACAGGCATCAGTCAAACTATGTTGGTTTATATTTGCTGCAGAATTACTCCATGGTATTTTTTCAGCCAATTTTCATTCTTGTGGATTTTTAGATGCAGTTACAGACTTGTTTTAAAAAGCCGACTTTTTGTACTCTTAGTAAAGACAGTATCTGACTCTAATGATGGTCTGGATCTTGCATTGTCTACAAGTTCTATACGCTGAAGCTCCTCTTTCTCCCTATAAACTCAGACCATACCCTGTAACTTGCAGTCTGATTCCAAGGTTGGAGTGAAGGTAACTGCAAAACAAAGACCTGGAAAAGGCTTAATTTTTCAAATATTTCTCCTGCTTAAACTCCACTCTAACAGTGAGCAGGCTATTTTGATGCAGGTGTTTATTCCAACTGAGACTTCTTCCATTGTGTCGTTATGGGTCATGTTGCCTTTTATTAGGAAATGTTGTGGTCTAAATGACATCAACATGGTCTTAAAAATAGGCTTTTAAGGTTTTTTAAGGTTTTTAGCCTTCTAGAGGTTTAAAGAAGGGTTTCAAAATCATTCTTAAAGGCTTTGCAGTGGATGTATTGCAGAGTGCTTAAAATAAAAAATGTCATTTTTCTTGACATGAGATAAGATTGGTCTGTCCCTAAAGACCATAGAGATGCTCCATTGGGTCCACTGGATGGAGAAACAGGCCTTTTAAACAAAAGTTGGTTGGAAAATAACCAGAATATGATATAAGCTCTCCTTTAATAATCAGCTGTAGCAGGTATATTTGGTTATGGCAAATAATCCTGGGCAGTAGATACACAGAAATACCTCTCCATCTTCAGCCATTCACTATTCTGAGAGTGCAGCTTAAATTGCTACCCTGGCCACATTTGTAAGCACAGCCGTTCTCACCCAGGGAAGTGCATGCCACTGGTGTACCATGAACACCTTGGAAATGGTTTTCAGTAAAGCGCCCCTGAAATAACCTGCTGAACCTGGCACTGAGATGGCTAGAAATGAGCTCTCAGAATAATCATGAGTGCTGGGATACAAGATGGGGAGACATACAGGTAATTCTGGACAAAAATTATTATTTTCAGACAGATTTGCTTGTTTAATCTTAGCTAATAAATTTGGCAGAAGTAAAGGATGCAAGGAGCAGCGTGGAAAGTAGGCAGTGACAGGAGCCCCAGAGAAATGTGAAAAATGAAGTTCAGGGCACACAGCCAAAAGATGTGGAAACACCTCCTATTTTCTCAAGCAAGATCCAAGTTCAAAGAGATTTGTGGCTGTGATACTCGGAAATCCTGAAAAAAATTGTGAATCTATGCATGTCACAGTGAGATTTTTTCAGGAGCAACATGCAGACAAGACCTGAGGAATAATCAACTTGACCTTCTAAAATATCTGATGGGGAGGCAATTTTAGCATCCAGAGGTAACTAAATATATCTTTCTGCTCCCTGGCAAATGAAACAGCTATTTTGTCCATGAGCTCTGCTTCTTAAAATTACTACTTGATTTACAGCTGTTAAGTCATTTTAAGGACCTGATTAATCATTTGCTCTTGGCAGGCAGAGTTATGACTGCTAAAAATAAGAAACAATGTCTTGCGTCTTAATCAGCAAAATGGGGATGGTGGCCAAACCGTGGAGGTTCTTGCAAACTTTCTGTACATGCATGTGTGTGATGTGTGCTGGAGATGAACATACAAACACTTACTGCGACACTTTTGGCTAGTTGAGCCAATTATTATAATGGAGATGAAATCCATTCCCACTGCATTTTAGTGCCATGATTGGTCAGGGAAATTGTGTGAGAAGACAGTGTTTAGTTGGGGGTGTTCCTAGAGAAGGTCTTCTCTGAGGCTGACAGGTGTACCAAAATATAGATATTTAGCAAATGCCTCAAGTATTAACAGTATTTTTCCCCATAGACATTGATGCAATAAAATTGAACTGGACAAGAGTAAAATGTGACTAGAACTATTTCCTATTAATTTTTGTAATAAAATAAAGATGCATCAAGTTCATTAGGGTGCCTGACAACAACTCATTTAAGCAAGACTTTAAATTCTATACATCTGAGCAATGTTCTTAGAATTTCTCCCACTTTCTTATAATGAAATCCTTTCAAGAAAACAGTTGTGTACGTACTATATTCCCTTTTTACATATGTAGGGACTATGTTGTTTTTGCATGCTCTCTATAGGTTATTGCAGTAGTCTTTAAGAATAGAACATTACAGGTAAATTCTAAAGAGACTGGAAAAAGATAGTTGCATAGTCAAACACTTCCTCACCTCTTATGTCATAATCTGTGAAAACTGAATCTATTCCAATTTAAACAAAAAACCTAGAAACTGCTTCTTTTAAACTTTATTCTACTAAATCTAAGAATTTTCTGCAAGACTTAAGTGATTGGCAAAGTATCCCTAATGTAGCAGAAAAGGTACTGTGTTCAGAGTACCCTAATTATCATTGTTTATGTATAAAAAGTAAAAAGACAAGAAAAGGAAAATATTTATTTAATAACTCCCTAAAGAGTGCTGTAGTTAATGAATTTTGTGCAATTCTCAGTCACAGTCTTGACAGTGGAATAGAGAAGGGAAGAAAATACTATATGAGTGATAATTTCCAGACGGGGAATGAACACTCAATATAAAATTTTCCAAAGCCATTGTGTTGCAAGGTCTGTAAAAGACATTGAGTTCTAATGTGCATTTTGAAAGAACATCAGTGTGACAATATGGACTTCATTAGCTCCAACTGCAACAGCAGAAATAAATTTGTGTTGAAGACACAGTCTAACCTCACTATAACAAATCACCACTGGGCTTGGATAAATATTTATGATCTCAAACTGCTCAGGGTAATAGGGTTTGGCTGTTTGCTGCATTAGAAAAAATGGAGAAACTTGGAATTTGAATTAAAGATTTATAGATAGTATTTTTATGGAAATTGTTTCCCACAGATGAATATTAAGATGAAATCTTAAAAAGGAAGTGCAAATTAAATGAGAATGAAAATGGGAAGGACTTTTCTAGATCATGTATGACATGTATTGGGGAATTTTTTTTGGTAAGTTTATATTAAGATTAATTTTGGTTTTTTTTTGAACAGACTGATCAAAAAAATTAATTCACCCTTGCTGATAGGAGTATGAAAGAAGGATGTTCTGGTGAAAGTTTGGATACTGATTCTGAAAGCAGATTATGTTTACATAGAGTATTTCCATAGGAACAATAATTATATATAGCTTTGTTCAAGATATGCAGTCATTATAGTTTTGCTTAGATATATGTATATGTATACATTTCAGTCACATGCAGGAAAATTTTTGATGCACGTACTTTTTTGTATTATAATTTTAAGGTTCCTTGACTGTGGCTTTGACTGTCCTAAGTGAGATTGTCTCACTGCCAGTGTTCAGTTTTCACTGGATTATCAGCCTTCCTTATAAAATAAGTATCTGAGGATCCTGGCGGACAAGGTGGGCATGATGAGCAGTGTGTCCTTCCAGCAAAGAGGGCAACGGCCCAGGGGATATGATTAGTGAAAGAGTGCAGTCAGCAGGTGAAGGGAGGCAATTATTCTCCTCTACTGAGAAACTGGAAGCACATGAGGGGCACTGTGTAAAACCTTGGGCTTCCCACTGCAAAAAAAAAAAAAAACAACAAAAAAAAAAAAATGACTGACATACTCAAGTGACCCCCACAGAAGGTTACAAAGATAAAGTGGGTTCTGGAACACACTGTGTATGAGAAGCTACTGAGATACTGAGAGAAATGTGTTCAGTTTGGAGAAAAATACGGTGGTTGCTGTCTACAACTGAGTAATGGGAAGATACAGAGAAGCTGGAGCCAGATTCTTCTCTGGGGTGCATTGAAAAAGGATGCCAGCATTGAAAAAGATGCCAGCTACAGAAAGGAAATGCTGACTGAATAACAGGAGCACAGTATTCACAGGGGAGCAGCCAAGCAGTAGCTCAGACTGACCAGAGAGGCTGTGGGTTTGCCAGCCTTAGGGCTATTTGGGAGTCTGTTCAAGAGCCCTGAGTAACCTGACCTTGCTTCTCAGTTCTCTCTGCTTTGAGCAAGGTCTCCATCAGATAAAATCACACAGTAGTTTAGGTTTGGGGCTGTGAACCTCTCTGTTGAGAAATACTTCTGTTTGCTCTAGGGGATGCTAGAAATAAGGAACGATTTAGCAATGTAAACACAGCAACTGAAAGTCAGAGACTCCAAGGATTAATTTGTAGGAGTAAATAAAATGAGCAAAAGCCTCATATGTTTCTGAGACATAACAAAGTGTACTCCTGGGAAAACACATTCACAAATATAGTGTAAAAGCTCAGTCATTAATTCTTCACACTTTGTAAATGGGAAATGTGCCATATATGTGCTAAGACTCAATATACCATTAAAAAACTATGTCAAGAACAACTGTTTTGAGTAGTAGAACCCAATCATTCTTTCCCTGAATGAAGCAGGACCACATTCAGGACTGTTTGGGAAATCATTTTAAGTTGGGGGGTTAAAGGAAGTGATGCCAATAATGTTTAATAATCAGTGTAAGAAACAACTCTAACTGGTATTTTCCTGTGGTGTGGATAATCAAGGACTGTTAAAGGTACTTACCATGTCATTTTATTGAATTTATTTTTTCAATTAAATTATGGGAATAAAAATAATTTCTTTACACCTTCAGCAAATGTGATGCAAAACAGGGGACCAGGCCACTTTCAAACTATGGCTAGTGCTCGCAGACCAGTAAATGAACCTTCATACTTTAATTTCATTATCTTCAGAAATAAGAAATTAAAAATGTTTTGAAAATACAGTTATTTTTACTTTTTAATGATAAACTGCTCTCAGTGCTGTCTTCAGGTGGAGGAGGAATCAAGCCGAAGAATCCTGAAGCAGCAGAGAACAAGAGTGAGGACACAGGTCTGAATCATTCTGTAATGCTGCCTCAGGACCACAAATAACAACAGAATTCACCTTAATAACAGTGCTATATCAGTGACACTAATTTTAGAAAAAGGAAACAGTCCTCTTGATCACTACAGAAACAGTCATTGATGTATTCTTCTCAAGAAGTGATGTCAGTGTGAAAGGGGAAATGTTGTGCAAGAGCTATCATCAGCTGTCATAAGTTCACAGAACCTTGTTGGTCAGAAGGAATCTCCAGAGGTCATCCAGTCCACCCCATGCTCAAAGCCAGCTGCCTGGGGCCTCACTGCTTGAGTCTTCACCAGCTCCAAGGATGGAGAATCTATATTTACACTGTTTGAAAAATGTTTATCCTCTTCATGTTAGTTGTCATAGGGTTCAGTGAGATCCCTGGACCATTTAGCCTGTGTAATTCATTACTTTTTGAGGGTTTTATTCTTCATCTTCTTATTAGAGAGCATGATTTCCCATTTGCTCTATTTGGTTTCAAACTGTTGATGCTTGTTTGACCCTTAGGATCTTCTGTGGTCATTAGCTCCCCTCGTAATATCCATTCAAACTAATTCAAGGAGGAAAAGACATGAAAAAATTCAGTCAGTTCAGAAATGTATTGTGTTGGTCACTGTGGCTCTGAAAAGTGGACAAGTTTCTTTTTGTAGTTTCATATAAATACTCTGGTATTCAGTTTCAGATTTATTAATCTCACCAAATTAACCTCATTTCTAAAGCTGTTACTTATGGGACTTGGTGATCTTAGATGTCTTTTCCAACCTTAACAATTTTATGATTCTATGTAACATTGTAAACATTTCCCTTAGTCATACACATACAAGGAACCCACATACAAGTCCACAGTATAAAAAAAAAAAAAAGGAAAATATGTTTTTTAAAGCCCTAGGAAAACTGTACTTGTTTTTCCTCAGCAGTAATAATTCTGTGTGATTTTGAAAGGTTTTGCAAATATCCATTGACCACAATGATGTAACAATTACTTAGCACCTCTTCAAATTACAAAGTTTACAGGCAAACAAAAGATTCTTGTATTCATGGACAACTTTTAATTCCCTTTTCTGGAATTTTGTCAGATTTTTGATTGAATGCTTTTTGTGGCTGTTGCAATTTGCAAGTACATTTTTGTCAATGTCTACCGTTTACCAAAGCTAACATTAAGTAAAGTAGAGTAAGATTTCACCCTTAAAATTTTGCAGACATTTTCTTTGTGAGTCCATCTAGTTCTAGCCACCTTTCGCCCCCAGAAATATCTAAGTTAATTCTAGACAGGATGCCTGAAAGACCCTGGCCACAGCACACTGCCAGCCATGGCAGACCCACACCTATCAAATGGCTTGCACAGCATTCCTGGGCAGGCCCAGACAAGTGTATGTTTTAAAGTAATTTTCCAGAACATAGCTTTTAAACTGTGCTTTAGTAACCTCTGGAAATCCAGTCCCACTGCTTTTATTGTCCATTTTAACTTGGCTGTGTTAAAGAGAAGTGTCTTAAGTTATGCTCCTACAAATAGTATGTGAACTGGCAAGGTGCCAGGTTGAGACATTGTCTCTCTCTCCCCTATCATGCTGTCAGCACTTTTCTGCCTGTCAGAGTTGACAATTTCTCAAACTTCATTAGATGGAGTGGTGGAGAGCCTGCCCATACCCAGCCTCCTTAACCCTTTCCAATACTTTCATTTCTACTTTTCATTTTGCTGTTGGTAGTAGATCAGCATGGGAAAAAAGGCCAAACCATTAATATTTCTGCACAAAAAAAGGCTGGTATGATTTTTGTGCCCTTCTCTTGATTTTGTTTTCAGTTTGGCTCCTACACACATGCAGGGCTCAGAGTTACAGCCTCAGATACTGCTCTTGTCTTTACAGCCCACTCTGAACTGTGGAAACCTTCGCTCACACTTCTAACTGAGACAAGAGGCAAAATTGTTGCCAGGAGATTGCACAGGAATGATATAAAGAGGTGCAACCTTATTTGGAGATGCGTGGATTTTGGTATCTCAGTACCAGGCAGCACTGAGAGAAGAGCACCAAGGGGGTTTCCTGATGATGGCTGTGGTGTAGCTCTTAGGTCTGTGTCCACATCTGTGGACATCTGTGTCCACATCTGTGTGTGTCACTTTACAGCACATGCCAGATTGTGCTTGAATCATGAGCCACGTTGTATTTTAAAGGTCATCTGAAACATTCAGAAAAACAAATTCACTGTGGTACTTACAAGAAAACAGCACTTGTAAAATTGCTGCATAACACATATATCTATTCATGATCATATTTCCAGCTCCCATATCTAAAATATGGCTCAGTGGGGATTTGATCCATGATATATCCATCCTGCATACTATGTTTATGCAAGTAACAATAGCAGTGAAAATAAATGTACCTGTAAGGTTTCAAGTGAATGATATGGCTCCTTTTTCTCCATCAGCTCTGTGTGTGTTCCCATTTCAACCACTGTGCCATCCACAATGCCCACTATTACATCTGCAGTCTGAGCTGTGGTGAGCCAGTGAGCAATAATAAGAGTAGCTTGACCTTGCCTGGCCTGTAAACAAAATACCAAACTCTAATTCATGTCCCCTGTTGCTTGGTGGCTTGGAGTAATTCCTCTAATTTGTCATATTGATACTGCTGTTAAACCCCATTGATCCCATTTGCTGAATATCCGTATAATCCACAATTCTCTCTCAATTGACTTAACCAACAACCTGCTCCTTTCCCTGGCAGTCTGGAGTCATCACCTGTTCTCTCTTTTGGCTTATTATCTGCTTCTGCTTTTCTTGGAGTATGTCTGTTTAAAATGCTGTTGAAAAAGCCAGCCATGATGAACAAAGTTTGGGAGCATTTCCAACTTTGGGAATTTCCAACAGTGAGAATGGCTCATTGTTGAAGTACACCTGTCTGCTCCCACTGTCACTGATTCTAACAGCATGACACCAGTTATTTGCCATTGGTAAATGTTGTTCAGTATTACCTGGCTAAAGGCAATCTGTTTTCCTTAAATAGACAGCTTTGGGCTTCCTTTTCCACACAAAAAATATAGAGGTTACAATTTGGTAATTTATGGAGGAAAGCTATTCATCTCCCATAAGCACAAATGCCAAATTTCCAGGAATAAACAAACATACAGGTTAGTACCTGCAGACTGCTTATACAAGCAAAGAAGAGAGACCAAGACCTTTTCCAAAATGCATCTGACTCAGTTTTTTTCCTAATGAACTGCTGGAAGTGAAACACTCAGTGCAGTTCAAGGGCTCCTCTTCTCTGAGGGCCATTGCATGGTGCCAGCCCAACCCCCAGCTAGATGAGCCCAGTGGAAATCATTATTTCAGCCATGGTGAGGTGTAAGAGATGAGAATATGGTCACAGAAGAACAGTAGGCAGCTTTTTGCCCTGAATGGGAAATAATCCTCATCCTTGTTACAAACCTGTCAGAGAAGATGATAACTGTCACCTGTGTCTTCTCTCTGAATTGAAATTAAATGCATGATTGGAGAAAAGAGAAATGAAGGATATATCGGTGACAAAGCACTTACCTTTCCTATGCGAGTCCAATGTGAGCTAGCAATGTCTCACCTGTGTCTAGAGCAGATGCAGTGCTATCTAGTAAGAAAATTTTGGGATTGTGCATTAAAGCTCAGTCAATAGCCATTTCTGGTTTCTGACCTCTGAATTCTGCAGATTTATTCTTACAATCACAATGCAAGCACATTTTGAAGAGAAGGATGTAAGACCTATAACTTTTTGCATTGTGAACAAATAATGCTTAATAGGACCTAACTGAGCATTAAGATAAATGGCAAGACCCCCTTTGATTCTGCAAAGTCAAAGCTGCAAAGGAATGGGATCTAAAAGTAATATTTTCTTGCTATGTGACATTTTCTCCTAGAAAGTGAGTATCAGTGAAAATCCACCCTAATTCAGGGTGTTTTCCCACTGACATAACTCTCCACACGAGAACAGGTCCCCTTAAGTACCTTGGGTGCAGCATCTGGCTAAAGCAGGGCACTAGGATTTCAAAAGATTTTGAGAGATGTGTTTTCCTTTTTCGACACAAGGTGGCTGCAGAAAATCAGTGTTCGGTTTAAATTCATACGAATACACATTTCATACAAATACCCCCTGTGTTTTACTGGATTTGCAGGGATGCAGATGTGACCCGCTTGGGAGTGGCATATAACCCCCTTTCCCCCTCCAATGCCTCTCCAACATTTCTACTACATTTACCGTCATTCAGCCACTCCCTAGCTTTGGACTTTTTTTTTATTACCCATCTGATCTTAATTTCTCTATTCCAGATGTGCATCTAAACCCCTTGGTTTTCATCTCACTGAAGTTTAGAGAAAAGTTAAATTTTAGAGATAAACTGGTTTATAGATAAGCACATAAAACTCCACTAAACACATGGCAAAACCACCAGCTCCTATTCAATACTGAACTTTGTGTCAATTCATTTCCAATGAAAAAAGAGATTCAAATATCATAACAGAAGACCCATTAGTTAACATAAACATATTCTTCTCTTGTTTTGATCACAGCTTGTTCATACATTGCATTTTCTCTGCCATGTCTTACACCTGTTCTAATAGTCATCCAAAAATGATGTCTGCCTGGCTGACCACACCTGTGAGTTCTCAGAAATGTCTGAAGTTAAATTATTTTTAGGCCATGTTCCTCCAGGAAAATCTACAGAAAACATCACACTCTCTATCAGGGTGCAAGATGTCATTTTATAGCCTCTCACCTCTGAATCAGACTGATCTATATGATAGGGCAATCTGATATCAGATTAACAAATCATTAGGTAGTGGTTTGTCTTCTCTAGGTGGGTGTTCAAATATGCCTGCAGATAGTTAGACATCAAAATTTTGGATGGATGGCTAAAGCCAGGTAAAATAATGCCCACATGAATTGTAAAAATGATTAAGTTAGAGACCGGTGAACAGATTGCTTTCAGGATTATTCATCTCCTGTGGAGAAAAGTGACTATCACAAAAAAGACAAGAAGATGTTAATTCTTAAATATTTATCAGCTTAACAGAAGTAGTTATGATTACAGCAAGTTTTACATTGGCTACATTGTAAACATCACTATTTCATCTACAGTCTTGCATCAACTAGCAAATCAAGCTTCACTTACTTATGTATGTGAACATGATATCTATTTCCAAAAATTGTTTCAAGCTTGTATTGTAGTCTACATTGTACTGAACCATTCATATATTTTTGTGTAATTTTCCCTCTGTTTATCTATTTAAAACATCCAAGAGAGGAGAGTTTACAAGCCTGAATGCAAGTTCCCAGTTTTGGGATGTACTTCCTTTATTCTTCACTCAAAGGGGAAATACTATGAATGAGTCATACAATAGACACTTTCTACATCCTTCGTATAAAGACATATATTTCTTCTGTACCAAAGAGCTACAAACATGAGGAATCACACCATATTTAGGCAGCACAGCAGGAAGTTTCAGAGGGTTTTCCAAAGGCATCCGGAATTGCCCAGGGAAGAGCAGAAGCTGTGCAGCAAATAGCAGCTACAGATCATTTCAAGAGAAATATTAGTTCAACTGCAACCAATTTCCTGCCCTTTACCTTGGGACACTCTTTTGCATGAGTCTATTTTTAATTTGGTTTATTATTTCTTTACTATGTTGTGATGGCTGCAGGAGCACTGTCTTCAGCTTATCAAAGCAAACGTTGGAAAAATGGACTTATTCAGACTGTATCTAAAGGTAGAAATTATGCTGTTGCTTGTTATTGTACAAGCAAAAATCATAGCAAAAGACATATTGAAAGAGCTGGTGCAAAACATTACAGTGAAGTCTCAAGGACTGATAAGAAAAACATAAAGACCAGCTTCTCTGGCAGACATAGTCTGTTGTGCTATCTATGTCAGGAAATCCCAGTTTAAATCAGAGCCAAGCTGCTGAATTTGCACGTGGTGGACAAGGGGGCACTCACAAAGATTGCTCCTTTGGCCCTGAGCCTTGGCTGCTGACAGTATTTGAGAGTCCCACAAGCAGCACTGAGGCTGTCCTGTGTCAATGTAGTTTTGAGGGTTGAAGAATCCCTTGAAATCAACCTCTTGAGATCTTTTGCACCTCCAGGTCTGCATTTTCTTACTTCTGTGTTTTACTGCTAGAAGCAAATAAAACCCCAACACCACTCTACAGCATTGTTTCATGGAGTATGCTTATCCAATCTGTGCTAGGAGGCCAGGTGATGCCAGCAGCTGCCACCACCTGTGAGCTGAAAAGAACTGTCAGAGGTATGACAGGGGTGAGGGTGTCAGTATGAAAAATTATAAGCCCTGCAGAATAAGAAGAACTTGTACACTTCTTTGCTTTCAATTTTACTGCAGGGAAATAAGCATGGGATGAAATCTCCAAGACAGAGATTAAAAAGTGGTTGAAGATGCTTAAAAAAAAAATATGACTATAATTAATCCATGAATTTCACCATTTAAATATTGCAGTCCACACCAAGACAGAAAAGGCTGTAGTCTTGAAAAAGTTTTCTTGAACTAATTTTATGATGATTGGCAACACAAATTTAGCAATAGATGGGCTATGACTTTAAAACTGAAAGACGAATGGAATTCTTTTCCAACGATTGTAGCCCATTCGTCCATTGCCTTCACCTGTCATCAGGATCATAAGCATGTTAACTGAAACAGTTTATTAGGAATTTGTATTCAGGTGGATTGCATATCCAGTGAAGTCAACTGGGCTATAGAGCTCAGGGATTGAATTTGAAAGTTCTTTCTATTTATAAGAAGCAAAAACTACCAAGAATTTAACTGCTTTAGGGCAAATACTCATCGCAAGACTACAAGTGAACAAAGAACCTGGGAAAAGGGAAAAATATATTTATCACCAAATGTAGACTCATTTTAGATGTCAGGATCATAAGGATGAAGTGAGAATAACATCAAATCAAGCCGATTGGGATGCTGCAAAAAATAAAAACAAATATTAGGTAGTTCTCAAGACAGAGACAGAAAATGAAAGAAGCAGCAAGACCATTGTGTATAATTGCCTTCACCATGACTGCATAATGTAGGCATTAGGTAACTACAAAGTTATTACCTTGTCTCAGCTTCCCAGGAAACTGATGATGTCATGTGTGTGGGAATGGCAGAATCACAAAGGGATCAGACAGCATGGAAATGGAAATCACCATGGTCAGGGATCTTGTGGGCTCAGCCTGGATAATCTCTGTTCCGGAAAGGAAATGACATCTGTGATTCTGCCCAGAGGCAGCCAATTTTGGACATTCTGGGCGCATCAGAGGTACATTGCATGCTTTACTTGGCAGAAAACAGATATTACAAATTTTTTTTGGATGTGAAGAAGCTGATTAGAAGTGACTGAGCATATTCTAGGCTTATGTGAATAGTTTAGGCAATCCTAAATTTATTTTACTGAATAAATAGTATGTGTAAAAGGAATCAAGGGAAAGTAAATTTGTATTTAATTTAATAATCAGTAATTTAATTTAATTAACTCTTTCTACATCAGCAAAAATTAAATTTTAAATCAGCAGGTTAAATAAAGAGAATCTTTCAATATGTAACAGGATTTGTTTAAAGTTTTTGGTACAAATTTTCCTTGTTAGCCCAAGGATGAAGATTACTTGGAAATGCAGAAAAAAAATAAATTACTGGTATAATACAGGGACTGGCCACTGCCACCAGCATATCCCAGTCATAAGATGTCAAAATGAAATCTGTAACTCCTTTAAATTCAGATAGTGTATAACAGTATGTGAAGTTCTTGTTTAAGGCTAGTGACTCATGCCACTATTCTTGGATATAAAAAAGATGCTCAGACCAGAAATTATTATTTCATTGGTGTCTTTACCTGGTATTAGAGCACCTCCAAGATTGCTAATTTATAAACTACACATATATAAATACAACATCATTAATGATGCCACTCACACGAGATGTAGAGAACACAACCTGATTTGCAAAAAGCTATGGTTAGAAATACATTCTTCTGAAAAATGTTTGTATTTGAAGTGAAGCAGTGGAGTCACCATCCTGAAGCGTTCAAAAAATGTGTGGCTATGGCACTTGAGGACATAGTTTAATGGTGAACATGGTGGCAATGCTAGATTGGCAGTTAGACTTGATGATATTAAAAGTATTTTCCAACCTTAATGATTCTATGATTCTATGAAAATTCTGTAAATAAATTTATTTTTTTAAAAAAATCTGAAATGATGAACTTACTTACACACTTTTATGTATTTGCAATTAAATACTTCTATATATTTATGAGGTATTTTTATCACATGTATTATATTAAACCTACTAAATGCATCATTGCATGTGATACATATATGCACACTATGTATGTCTTATAAAACTTATATTTTCTTCCTGTTGGATATATATATACATGCGTTTCCCCAGAAAGAGTAAAGAGATTTGGGTCAGTATATGGTATTTTCTTCATGAATGAATCAAATCCTCGACTTTAGAGTATAACTTGTTTGAAAAAAAAAGCTGTGATCTATTTTTCCATGTGCTTACAGGCTGGCTTTTGCCTAATGAGCATTGTTGTCTTTCTGTACTTTTCCTTTAAAATAAGAGTAAATTATATTTATTTTCTGCAGAGATTCCACCCAGACCTTTCCTTTCCCCAAGATTAATACTCTTGACTCCTAGAGCAATTCTGCCAAGTCTCCAATTGATGTATTGAACCCTAAAAACCTAACACAATAGGAGAATCAAACTGACTTAAGAATGTTCCTGAAATACTAAAGCACAATTTATTCCAGGAATTCAGTTTATCCTCTTGCACTGAACTACACAGTTTAGATATACTTATTGGGAAAAAAAAAAAAAAAAAAGAAAAGATGTCCATGAGTCAATAATGGTTATTAAAGCACATACTTAGCCAGAATCATTACTTTGGTGACTCAGTAAGCGGGCAGCTTCAGCTAGGGACAAACCTCAAAACACTCAAAGCATGCCACCCTAAATCAGAAAAGCTGAGACTACAATGATAAGAAAGGGAATAAAACCATCTGCTTATGGTCCACAGCCAGGCAAGGAGCAGCAGATAAAGCCCCTAATGCCCACATGTTAACTATTACCTTGACTAAATCTCACTTGCCCTCTCAGTGCACAGGCTTATTGGCAAATAGACTCAGCACAGGAACTGACTGCAAAATTCCTTGGGACTATCCTTCAGGAAAGTTAGTCCTGCAGTGCAAATTTTGTCAGGTTGAAACATACGGGCGTGGTAAGTAAAGCGATCTAAAAACACCAACCCAGGACTTTGAAAACTCACAGGCTGACAATTGCCTGTTGGGGTGGGAAATCAGGAGGTTGAGGATCACTATAGTACTCTGAGGCTGGACTTACACACAGCCTCAAGGACTTTATAGCTAAAGAGAGGAAACAGTTTTACTAAGAGTCTTGTTTCTAACTTCCAGGCCCTTGGAGAAGCACTGGGTTTCCAAGAGAGATGAAATTCTTGAAGAGAAGTCTTTGCCCAGAATGCAGCATGTCACATGACAATGTTTTTGCTACAAATGAATGCTTACACTAGTGGAAATGCCTTTTAAAAAAACACACTGAAAAGAGGGGGCCCACTGCGAGTGGGAATTCCAGAAGTATGGACCCTGCAGTTCATATTGTGCCAAGGGAATGGGCCATTCACAGTCTAGACTTAGTTTTTCAGTGTCCTAATGGCAAGTTATCGCAGAAGCTCTTTACAGGGCAGCCCTGCCAGCTTGTGGGGCTGGGCCCTGGAGTGGCAGCGGGCTGTTGCAAGAGCGTGGGATGTGCACTCATGGCGCTGCAAACGCGGCTAAAAATACTGCCAGAGAATAAACAAGCAGAGATCAGTACACGGTTTATGTGCCAATAGATGTCAGTGTTGCATATCTTACGTAGTTTTACAGCTCTGGCAAGTGCTACCAGACCTGGGAAAAGTGGATGTATCCTATTTCGTTTCATGGACTCTTGTCTATGTTTTTTTGTATCTAAGCCTGTCCACATGACAAAGAGCAAGTGAACTGGAGCATCTGCTGGCTAGTGCTTCATCAGTTAGACAGTTATAAAAAATGTTTATCTGTCAAATAACAGTAAAAGCAGACTTTTAACATTGTTCTGATTGAATTTGCAGGCCTGACAATTAGCAATACCATCTGCAATCCAGTTGCTAATCAGACTTCAGAGGGAGAACAGAGGTGAAACATAAGAGCTGCAGAGCTGCTTGGTGCTGATACTAACTGCTCATGTGCTGAGTTGTTGTGGGCACATGTAACTGAGAGCAGGACTTGGCACGCATTTTTGGCAATCTCTGGGTCTGACTCATGGTCTAAGAGAAATACCAGAGCACTCCTCTGCTAAAGCGCTGGGAAAAGGTGCCTCTTCCACACTGGACACATCAGCGGGAGACTCTGCTATGCAGGAAGAATTATTCAGGGGTTTTTTGCTCTTTCACCAAGGGTTTGTTTTCCCTTACTTGCCACATCATTCATCCTGGCCAATTGCTTTCATGCTGCAGCCCCCACTCATGCTCGTGCATCTGTGGTTATGAAGCAGGGGAATCACAGAAAATGTTACTATAATTAATGTGCCACTGCAGGATCCTGTCCTGCCTGTGCTCTCATTCTTGACTGGTGACTCAGTCCTTCTTTTATTCCCCCTTATGGCAATCAACACCCATCAGTGCCTTTACCCCAAATGGAAATGTTTTGATTAAGGACAGCTAACACAACCCTTGCTTGGTGATGCCAGGTAGAACACAAGCAGTTTTGATACTACCACCATAATCAGAAAATCCAGAGAGTTTTTTTGCCTCCTGAATTTCCTGTGTCTCATTAGACTGTCCGGCACACATCTGTAACAGCTCACAACCAGGCCTGTCAGCACACAGTTCCTTAGAAAGCCAGGGCTGCCAGCTTCTTTTGGCCAAAATCCTTCCCTGCGGCAGTAATACACACACTGCTCTGTGCACTGTGTACCTTCCTGGGAGCTTGGAGGGAGCAAAAGCAATCTCTTATATGACACCTCACTTCTCTGTGGGGGGGTCAGGGTGTGCTGATGTGCAATAGCCTCTGCACTCTTCAAGAGTGGGGAAGTGGAAAATCCCCAAAGATGAGACTCTGACCTGAGCAATTTGCCTTGTAAATGACACAGAAATGATCAAAGGGGAGAAGGTTTTGTTCTCCTGAAATTTTTTGTTTGTTTTTGTTTTCTTTCCTCCCCCAATCATAGCATATCTTATGCAACTCACAAGGTATATACTTAAAAATACAAAAAAGAAAAAAATAGATGAGAATTTAAGTTAGGGCTGTTATTTCCAATTTTTCTTTTTGCTGGCCAGATTAAAGAAAAGCTTTCTGGTAAATTATTAGGTTTTAAGTCTTGGAGCATATGAGCTACTGAACTTACATCAGAAGCCAGAATTTCTTAAGCTTGAGCTGCCTTGAAAGCTTTCTCATCCCATTAACAAAAGCTGAAGGTGCAGACTGGGTATCATCACCTTGTATTGTTAATACTGCTCTTCTTCAGGAATCTCAGATATGTGCTGCATTGGGGTCCAGAAAATATCTTATGAAAACATAGCTCAACTCATATTTTGCCTAAAACCGCTGATTTATGGCTAGTTAAAAATATGTGGCTATATGTTGAAGTATTAAAAGGCACTGAGAATTTTTGGGCCTCGGTTAAGAAAGGAGGAAAAGTGATGTTTTATTAATACTAGGAAGTTGGGTGTTGGGTTTTTTAATAGCAAAGGCATTAAAATCAGATAATAAAATGAAATCAGTATGAAAACATAGACGGCACCTTTTCCCCTCCAGACCCAGAGGCAAGACTTTCTCAGAAGTGGCAGACAGTTCAGAGTGGCACAGACATCCTCATCATGACAAAACCAGTTTTTGTGTGGCGAGCACGGGGAGAGGCACACTGAGGATGGGCAGTGGCAGCCAACCGTCATGGCAGAGGTCAGGAAAGCACTGGACAAAGCACAGGGACCAGAAGCTGTGGTTTCCTGTCATATTCCTCCCTTTCCTCTTCCACACATCTATCTCCATTTATTTTCCATAAAACTTTCTTTCCCATCCTGCCTGAGGAACTCGGTGAACGTAAGCAGGGTGACCATCAGGGCTCAAGGTGCTCTACTGATGGCACAGGCACACCTGGGGACAGAGCAGCCTCACTCATGGGGAGAGACAGCACTTTGCAATGCACTGCAGAGCATAATCAGCACACCAACACCTTGGTTTTGTTTAATTAATCTGGCTTTCCTCTCCTCAGCCAACCTTCCCCTTTTGTCACAGGAGCCACCTTCCACAGCTGCATCTCTAGTTTGTTACAAAGAGGACTGTGTGATCAGCTTTGGATGTATATTTTACTCAGTAAAAAGGGCAGCAGAGTGTAGGCAAAATTATTCACAGATAAATGCAGAAAATGGTTTTAGCAATGAACAGTTGCTGAGGATGCTGAAGCTCTTCATTTCAACACATCTAAAACAAAATAAAAAGAGATTTTTTACCTGTTAAAATTGT
The DNA here is from genome assembly GCA_013400915.1 of Pardalotus punctatus. Classification (NCBI taxonomy): domain Eukaryota; kingdom Metazoa; phylum Chordata; class Aves; order Passeriformes; family Pardalotidae; genus Pardalotus; species Pardalotus punctatus. The sequence continues at coordinate 48,798 of VZTX01023808.1, forward strand.
TCCTAACCAAGAATTTTAAAACCAGAAACAAACCCTTCATTTCTGCTTGCAAACCTTTCATTTCTATATGCAAAACATTTGGCTTAGATGAAATAATTTTTTAGTGATTGAATTTTTACTCTGGCTTTCCCCAAAACAGTTTGGAGGAGAATGTCTTTGCAATGGTTTTGCAATTGTGATTGCAATTTACTAGGGAAGAATTTGCTAGGGAAAAATTAATTATGTCAGATGAGACACTGAGTCAGTTTTGAAAACCTTCTGATGCACATCCTGGCACTGATCCCAGCATATCTAGCTAAGAAAGTGGTCCTGTAGACATAGCCTGCCTCCCTGTAGTCTCAAAGGTTTTGGTATTGTATGGCAGATCCTCATACTTCAAAACTTGGGACTGGATGGACAGATTGCTTATCTTTACTGCTGCATGGAGAAAATCTTGTGAATTGAGCAGAATGCGGCTTCCTAGAAAAACAAGACCTTTTAAAATCTCTGCTAGAGATTGCTAGAGAGCAACCATAGTGGACTGAACTCCTCCACTCTTTGGTAGTTTCCTGTAGCACCATCACTCATCAATTCTGGAGTTAGCCTATCCTTTTCATGTGTTTAAGACGTGTTATTATTGTGTTTCATGTTCTTGAAAGTATTCAGACAGGACTGAAGCTGGATGGTGCCACTCATTTCATAAACAACTTGGGGAAATTCCTCCCCCTCTCTTGACATGTTTGCCATTTATTCTGAAGCATGATAGGACAAGAAAATATGATGAGCTGAGAGAGGGGAGGCCGTGTGAAAGATAGATGGCTAATGTCCTTGTAGAATATAATTTACGCCTCAAGTCTCATTAAATATTTCCAGAAAACACCCACATCTGACTATCATTCAATTCAACCTTGAATGGTTGCCAGGTTTTTTGAAAGGTTAAAATGGTGCAGAGTCCTCAGAAAGAGAAACTTCTTTTTCTTTGTACTTATATTTATATTTACCTATCCATGTACTTGAAGTGTTTTAGGTTTTGGTTTCTTTCCTGTTTTATTTTTTGTTAGATTGATCTCATTTGGGACAGGATTTTCCTCACCTCATCACAACAAGGCTGGCACATTTTAGAGGCAATTGTCCAAATAATAAATATGGTAACAATTATAGTAAAGTCCCATCTGACTCTGACTTGTCATCAAACTAGTTACATGCAGTAACTGCATCTCAGTATTGGAAGTTCCCAGACTGTTCCAGTTCCAGCAGCTGATCAGGACATGTTTATCTTACTGTCCAGTGAAAGAAACACAGCAAGCCACTCCTTGTATGCCTCTGTTTCCAGAGGAACTTTATTTCAAGTAATATGGTCCACTACATGGGGTCTTGGTGGTCTTAGTGAAGGATGGAGCTACCAGGATACCTTAGTTTGTTTCTGAATGGCAGCTTTTGCAACAGAGACATTGACTAAAACCTGGGGCAGTCTCAGAAGAAACAGTGGGGGTGAAGAAAATTCCAACAGATTTTCAGGAAAAATAGAACTACTGATATAAAAAGAACCCCATATGTTTGCAATGCAGTAGGTAGTTTTTAACAGTGTTCTTGTCTTTACAAATCACTTGTAATCAAAGAACACAACCTTTTACATGCAACATTTAAAAAAATTCAATGTCGGTTCTTGTGCTTTTGTTTTTTCAATTAAAAACCTGAGATTCAGATAAAATATGACTTGTGTTAGCACAAGTCTATTATAAACACCTGTGAATGTTTATGTGAATGTGGAACTCCTGGTGGCATTATGATTGAGTACTTAACAGGAAAGAGGAGAAATTGCAGTTTTATATGAACTATGCTTCCCATAAAGATGAAAACAAGCTAAAGAAGACACAGCAAAAGCTGAACTACACTGAACTGCATTTTAAATTTCAACACATAACACAGTTCTTCACTTGTGACGATGACTAGGGTAGGATAAGCTGTGCTGCCATTGGCTTGACATAGTTTTTAAGGACACTCAGTGTGAGGGTGTTGGCCATGGTGGGTAGCACTTCTAGGCTCCTTCTGTGTTGGGCATTTTCTAACATTGAGTGGGGGTCCTGAGCAGCAGTAGGGCACTTCTACCCACGATTTCTCCAAGAATGATGTGTGAAGCCTTCACAAGAAAACTCTACTTTCTGGAAGAAAGGAAGCCTCTGGCAAAGCAGTTTCATGAGGAAAGGTTTAATTTGGCTGTAAGTATTTTCAGAGAAGCTGTTTTGAGTTGTGTAATTTTCCATAACTCTCATGGAAGCTGGGGGCAGCTGGGCAGACCCACTGCTGCTTTCTTAGCCTCAGCTGTCTGGGCTTTTTAAGTGCAAGGAGTTTAATTGCTTTCCCAGGAGGTATGGCTAAAAGGCCTAGACATAAAACTAACAATGGTTTATCTACTGAAAAATAGAATAAATATGTGTGAATCATTGGCATCATGTGGACAAGTGCAGTATGTGAGTCAAGGAAGGGCTCAAGAGTCTGACTAAGCAGAAAAGAGAAATTGCATCATCAAAGGTTGATGAGAGAGAGATTTTCAGGAGAAAAAGCTAGTTTTGACTCTGTAAAACTGAACAAAAATGCTGACAGCAAATGGAATTTTCCCATGATTGACTTGAATATTTTCTTGGATCCTTTTCAAATTTCATATAATGAGGTAATCTTTAATATATATAAGTATACAGTGGTATATATTCTATAAATACAGAACTATATAACCATTTAAGTATACTCTCATATATATATAAATGCATTCTTTCCTCTGTTCTATAAAAGGGGTAGATTAGACATTTTCCTCTCAGAAAAATCATATTCATAACTATGCTTATTTGTTAAAAGCAGTTACAGAGTCATAGATGCAAATATTAAATGATGGTGGTGGACGCAGACAAATTTGTCAGAATCAATATGCACTATCACAATGTACATCTAAATTTATGTGTGTAAAATAATTGTAATGAGGCACTAAGATTACCCTCAGAAAGAAAAAAAAAGAAAAAAAAAGAAAAAAAAAAAGAAAGAAAAAGAGAAACAGAGAAAGAAAGCATTAAAACATAACACTGGAAGAGTCCCAAAAGAAATGGCATCAATTCATGGAAAAAGTTGTTCCAGCTCTTAACGTATGTGCGAAATAAGGAATTGAAGAAAGTAGTGCAAATCTGTATTGGGAATCCTACTTATTCCAACTAAAACTACGTTACTAAATACTGAAAAGTAAATCACATTACAGATATCTCTTCATTTTGGTCTAGAATAATAAATGTGACCCATTATAATTTTGTTTCCATACTCAGTGTTGCTGCTATACACTTCATTTGTAGTAAATAAAACACATATGGTGGGTTTATAACCAAACCTGTTAGGGCTGTATAAAGTGATAGTTGTTTGGTTGAGTTTGCTTTGAAGCTACACACACACACTGCATTTTCAGGGATATGTTCATGTGAGTAACAGATGAGAAAATGGGAACTCTACTTATAATTTTAATGGTGCTTTCATTAAAAATAGTCATTATATGTGGATGTCAGAGATATCAACTCTTTTGATTGATGAAAATGTTAACTCCTTGTTTAAAATTTTCTTCATGCCATCCAAGAGGAAAAAAAAAATCTAGATTCTCCTAATTCAGTCATGGTTATAAGCTGTTCTGGGTGTTTCTGCAATCTGAATATTTCTTTTCCATTTTTGCACATTCAGGATAAATATTTCCAGTTTCCTGAACGTTTTTCCTTCACTCCAAAATTTCTTGCACTGCTAATACCTAGATGAAGAAAATTTATCCTCATTTGCTGCAGAGGCCCTTCCTCTTCCTTGAAACACTTTTCTGCAGGACTGTGCTCCCCAGTGCCCATCTGGAGATCCCGGGAGATCCCAGATAAAGACCCAAAAAAAATTATTTGCAGGACTGATAAAGTAATCTCGGGATCTCTTTAAGAAAGATCAAACATTCAGAATTGAACTCCCTTCACCTGATGTAAATGTAAATTTTATACTCTGATAAAAACAGATACTCTTCATTTCAACTTATGGTAAGAAATAGGCACTTCCCTGATGTAGTTCACGGTCTGTTCAGGCAGACATTTGGAAACAGATGAGTCATGTCCTAGAGCACTTTTAAGGCAACCTGATTGCTTCAGACCCAAATGTCTGCAGTTAAGTGGCAAGTGCCCCACGGCAGTGTCTCTTCCCCCTTGTTACCCCCTTGGTAGAACAAGGTGCATTCCTCAGGAATGCTGCTCATGGTGGATCAAATACTGAGGATATCCTTTCTTTATTGGGGTGAACTTGAACAATTATTTCCACAAAAATAGCCATATATAGTAATTCCTTCAAACTTCAAGGACCATAACAAAAAGGACTATTCTAGTCATGATTGGCTGCAAGGTGGTTTTGCTTTGGACCATGTAGGAGAGATTGGGCAGTAATAATAAATGCTGTTCACAAGGATTAGAAAGAAATGAGGGTGTTACTCCTATGGAAAGAGTAGTGCAATGAAAAGTATACTGGCCAATTCAAGGAAGTCCATAAAAATCTTTTTGTTGAGCTAACATAACTTTAAAACTTCTTTCTGTGAAAGCATTCAGTAAAGATTGGCATCTTCAGGAGAACTACCGGAAGGCTTAGCAAGTTTGCTTTGGAGCTTGTGATACTGATGTCACTGAGCAGGCTGGAGATAACTCCATCAGATGTGTGAGCTTCCCTAAGGGCACAACAAATTGTTACTTCCAAATGGAAAGATATGCTTCAGAAGATAGTTTCTGGACTTAACTGCTGATGAACCAGGTAGGCAATAAAATGCTAAAATGAGACAATTGCCAGGGTCTCAGGTAGATAGGAGCTGCCTGCAGTCCGGATAATGAAGCACAGCACACAAGCAAATGAAAAAAATCCAGTGTAAATGATTAATTTACCGAACAAAGTGACCAGTTTTCTGCTGAGAAATTGTTGTTAATTTTAGAAAGTAATCCTTTAGCTTTGCTGTTGTTTTTATCACTTCCCCTCTCATCTCTCTGCATTTTGCTCCAGATCACATGATGCAGCATCTGTTGTTTGTGCTAGGAAAGGTGCTTGAGGAGGAAAAGCAAAGCAACTGGAAGAGAACAGTCAGGGAGGGCCATAACCCTGGAAAATCTCAGGGTGATGGGAAATCTGTGGTGAAGCTTATATAGAGGGCAGCTGGAGGGTGATAAAGGATAGCAAGGCAACGGGATTCTTCTGCCTTTGCATCTAAAACTACCAGTCATTTACCAGTACCTAAGGATCAGGACTTCACAAAACAAGCCCTTCAAGTGCATTTTGCAAGAAGAAACTACACAGATGCTCTTTGTGACCTTGTTGCCAAGCTGTTTCTCTTCTTTACCCTGTTGAAGATCTTAGACACACCTTAATGTCTCAGACATGGAGAAGATGTGTTTTACAGAAGGCTGGTTTGTCTGTGCCCTCTAGTTCAACTACTGATCCCATTTCTGGAGTTTCAGTCTGCGTTCATAAATAACATTGTGACTAGAGTAACAACTTAAAAGCTTTCATCAAATTTTGCATCCATGTAGGATACTACAGTGGAGTAAAATGTTTAAATTCAGTGGTTAAGGAACTGCACAAGACTCTGTGAAGGAGAGAAACTATTTACTTTGGCAAACTTAAAGCAAGTGTTTGGGCTAAGTGCTTCTTGTCTAGTCATGAAGGGCCTTTGGTGTTCCTTGAAAAGCATGGGCTGACTTGTTCCCTTCAGATAATTATAAAGTAGATTCTTAGTGGGAGAATCAGCCAAATTCTTCTGCTGTTGAGGGAGGCTAGATTGGGTTGATAATAAATTTAGTTGCTTTCTTAATTGAGAAAGACTTTGTCATCAAATATTTTGAATGTTTTGTTATTAATGCCACACAAATGCAAAGTAAAAGTAAACAGCTCTTCTCTAATTTAAAATATTTGTTGACAAGTCAGGAATAACGCTGTTTGCGAAATGGGAAATTCATACAATGTTTTTCATGGTTTTGGAATGGTATTCCCCAGTTTAGCACTCCCATTGAGACTCTCCAAACCATGCTGCTTCTCACTTCTCCCTTCCACTCTCTCTCCCTCCTGCAGGTAGCTGGAGAGGAGAATTGGAGGCACAAAAGGTAAAGATCACGGGTTGAGATAAGAACAATTTACTGGAAACAGCAATGAGATTAGCAAACAAACAATAAGAGCAGAAATATCAAAAACAAATGTGTACAAAAGTGAGAAAGTGATTTACATGCAAAATGTTCACTGCAGAGACTGACCCAGCCATAACCATGCCACCAGACAGTTTCCTCCTCCTTGAAACTGGAGCCACCTGACAGCTCCTTCTTGCTTGGAACTAGAGTTACCCCACCATTCCTCCTCCACACTTACTTGACTGAAAAGAATCCCTTCCTCCCAGAAGAGTCACCGTTTCTGCTGCCCCCAGCAGGTGGAAATAAATGAGGTGGTATAGAATAACCAGGACATGTTTATAATCATGTTTTGTTCTGAAATGTTTGTTCTGTGCTGCTTTATAGCCCAGGTGTCAGAATTAAAAGTCTCCCCTAACCCTGCACAAGCCAGTGCCGGTGTTCTCCACATGTGTCCACAATCTGGTAAGTCACTGCTGGTGTCACCAGGGACCTAACCCCTAAAATGACCACCACAAGGACAGGGGTGAAGGGAACACATTAACCTCTGCTTGTCAAGGAACACCAAAGGCCTTGTTCATGACCAGATAAGGAGCACGTAGCTCAGACACTTGCTTAATGCCAGCACTGACCTAAGTGTCTTATGAAATTAAGGTATGGCTTCCCAGAAAAGAGAGAGAAGACTTTAGAGAAGGCATGCAGAAGGCAGTTTGAAGGAAATATTAAGTGTTTATTGGGGTGAGCCATCAAATCCTCTGCCTTTAAAATATGTCCTTATGAGCTCTTTTCTGTCAGGGTTGATTTTTTTGGATCTCTGTATCATATAGGGCTTGGTGCTGAAATAGGTGCTTTTGACATATATTTCTGTCTTACTTTAGGTCTGCTTTTAATCAGAGCATAGCCTGTTTGTACATGCTTGATGGGCAGATCCAGCCGGGAAGGTGACTGGGATGGTCTGAAAGAAACTATCAGTGCACAGAGTTTACTATTAGTGCCTATAAGCTGAACATATTCAGTTTCTTGTGTTTCATGGAGTCAGTAAAATGATCCAGCTCAGTCTGTCTGCTAGTAGGCAAGCACTAGTGTGCTCTTTTGACATTATTACAGATGTTGGGGACTTTGTTCTTTTTTCTGGTTCACCATCTCTTTTGTGTTGGGTAGGACTTGCTTTTGGCTAGTGTTTGTCTCAGGTCTGCAGGGTGGCTTTAAGTGTTTGTACTGAGATAAATCAGTAAAACATGTTTGTATGTTTGTCGTGGTTTGACCCTGGCCAAATGCCAGGGATCTACGACGTCTGCTTTCTATGCTCTCTCCTGCTGCATTTACGCAGAGGAGAGGACTCAAACTAACACAAACACACTGAACTCATGAGTTGAGATGAGGCAGTGATGGGGAGGGGACGCACAAAAAACATGAGCAAACAGGTGAGAGACTTAAGTTGCAAAGTGATTTATTAACCTAACAGAGTTGGAGGATAAATGAGAGGTAAAAAATAAGCTTTTAAGACACCATTTCTTTACTCACCCCCCTTCCCTCTTAAGACACTGTTCCTCAGCTCACCCCCTCCCCTCCTTCAAACAACCAGCAGCTCCGGGTGGGGGG